>BSBK01007014.1:600000-992749 GCA_027943335.1 Chamaecyparis obtusa | reverse complement strand
TAAATATATATATATATATATATATAATATATATATATATATATATATACATATATATGTATACATATATATAATACATAATATATATATATACATATATATACATATATATATATATATATATATATATCTATAAATATGTATATATATATGTATACATATATATGTGTATATATATATATATATATATATATATATATATATATATATATATATATATATATATATATATACATATATATACACATATATATGTATACATATATATATATACATATATATATACATATACATATATACATATACATATATATATATATATATATACACACACATATATATATATATATATACATATGTATATATATATATATATACATACATATAGATATGTATATACATATGTATACATATATATATACATATATATATATACATATATATATACATATATATATACATGTATATGTATATACATATACAATACACATGTATATACATGTACGTGTACATGTATATACATGTATATACACGCACAGACATACACATATGACAAATGAAAACTTAAGTATTATCATTGAGATATGAATTTAAAATCTTAAAATATAAATGTAATGTTGTATAATTAACTTCCTAAATTTAATTATCTTTTACAATATTAATAAATGTTAAATTAATTTAGAGAAGTAGATTTTCACTTTCAATAGAATTATAAAATGCAAACAAAAGATAGATTTGAAAATTTTTCAAAAATTGTAAATGTAAATGTTAAATTCTCTGCAAAAATTATAGGCAATTAATAAATTAATTTTGGACATAAAGTTAGTATAAATCTTTTTTCTATTTCAAATAAAAACAAGAAAATGAGAATTCAACTTCGAACTAAATTACAAATGCAAGAATGTATACATATAATATGTATTAAAAATATGAAAACTATGGCGTAATTGTGGGTGTCACTGTATGTAACCCTTGTTTTTCTTCTATAGTATTTGAGCTTTTGCAAATGCGAGACCCTCAATCTGAATGCGATTGAACATGCACATTTGCATTGTCTTCCCTTTTCTCCGTACCAGCTCTTGCAATGTCAAAATTTTCAGTGATAACTTCATTATTGTTTAAAAAATTTAAAGTAAATTTTAAACACATTTTAGAGAGATTAAGCACACTCCCATTTGTTCCATCCATCTCAAACTAAAAGTGTGCTTTGTGGGACTACTATAGAGACTTTTAAAATCATCATTTCTATTAAAATTATAAATTGTACTTCGAAACAAATTTTGAACATTGGTAAGTTTTAAAAATTTACAACCAAATTTAGAATTATTAAGTGCAAACTCAAATTATGTCTAGTTTGGTTGAATTATGCACAACCCTATTCACTCCATCCACGATTGGTATATAAATAAACATAGTTAACAGTATGTGTGATTTGAATAAAAGATGAGGAAATTTTGGGTTTTATGTTCCATCATGGGAACATTTAGAAACATCATTTGCCTTAAGGTTGTGAATTTCAAACAATCCATCAAATTAATAAAGATCGCAGGGCATATAGTGTAATTGCAGACACATCAGCAATATTTGAGCCACATACAATAATCGTCACTTTGTCAATGATATATTCATAAAATGACTATAGCTATGCTCCATGCTTATGGTTAAGGTAATGGCAAAAAATGTTTAGACACATTTGCAAACAGCGAGGAATGGAGAGTCGTAGGAAGATTTTAAAAATATAGTAAAATTGAAGTTTTTGTTCATCCTAAGGCATTCACCATAGTCATTATATAATAATTTTATAGTACATCAACATTGGAATGAGAATTCACATGACTTAAACATACAAAAAGAACAAAATTAAGTTTCTGGTTTAAACTTTCATCCATGGTGAAATCATAAATTATCTTAGAATTCACACATTGGTTCCTCTAGGCATATTCATTTATTTCCATTTTCCTTCGATCTTGCTCAATTCCTATAACTGCCAAACAACAATCTGTTATGTTTGGCGACATGAACTTGAAATTAATATTGTTTGTTTCAAGCATTGTGGTTCTTGCAGAGCATTGAGATTATGAGATTTTAGTGCAATCAATGGCAAAGTTGTGATCTATTAAATGTTAAAGTATTCTTTGAGAGCGTCATTTGGGAGCCTTCTTACCATTTTTCAATTGTAATAATAACTTTTTGATAGCTTTTGTTGTCAAATCCATGTGCTTGTGACATCAAACTTCTTTCAATGTGCAGATGAAAGTTATGTATTTTTGCAATAAACAAGAGAGTAAACAAATTGGAAGTTTGATTTTGCTATGCACCTGGTTTTACATTTCAAACAATTAAAACATATATGGAACGATCAGTTATATAAAATCCCTGTGGAAGTAGTGATTGTGTTGAAAACAATGTGTTGATATGTGTGCATGAAGTAGTTTTATTAACATATGTTGATGAAAACTGAACAAAAAAGAATGCCTTACCAAATGTGAAGTCATATGGTTATGTTTAGGGTTTCCTCAAGATAGCCAATACGAGGAAGAAGATCAAGCATGCATACACAATGATCAATTGTCATGTGATTGAAGCATGCACATCCCTCATCCACTAAACTTGCATGTTTGCATGAACATAGAAAACAAGCAAAGCTTACAATGTGAGGATATATTCCACACTAGTTCATTAATTCAAAGATGTTGGTAGCTTCCTTGTAAAGTCTATTTTGTGCATATCCTAGAACCATTGCATTTTAGGAGATGATATATCTTTTAGGCATTATGTCAAAAAGTTCTCATGTTGTGTCTATGTTCGTACTTATATATATTGCACATTTAAATTTATATGATATACTTCATTATTTATAACAATATGTTTGTATAATTTTAAAAAAAAACCTCCATATAAATAATATTTTAGCTGTTACTATATACACCTGAAAATGGTCAAAGACAAACATTAATTAAATTCAAGCAATTAGATCAATTAAATTGATTTTCATCTACAATGTAATTGAATTAAATCTTCGATTATATAGCTTATCATTAATTAATTAATCCTTTCAAATAAAAGCCAAAATCCAACCTATTCAACACATCACACATGACTAATTAATTAAGTATTTTGAATGAATTAAATCCTAAAATCTCTCACCAACCACTAAAGGACAAAATCAAATTCAACCAATGAGAGATGAGGAACAAGCTCACCTGGATCACAAATAGGCTTTGCTATCTTGACTATTCAATCTCAATAGGCAATCTTGACTGTTCATCATGGACACATCATCCATCCTAACTCAAACTATATTGTGATCATGGTTAACCATAACTCACCCCCAAGACCTTCAAAAATCTTATAAATAGGGTGCATTCTAAGTGCATAATCATCTAGTTTCCATCATAGCAATTGCATTATAGTCATGTTAGCATAGAAGTACCATTTGAGTAACATCATAATGGAGAGTTTTCATTGCATCATGCTTAGCTTAGTTGATTTCAAAGATTAATTTGCATTGTTCTTGCATCATTTAGCACAATTTACATCTATTCTAGCTTAGACCATTCAATCATTATCAATTCTAGTTTTCAAGGTTGTCACCTATGAGCTCGATTTACAGTTAATAACAAAATTGTTTACAATTACACTTTTTTCATTTATCTATAGATTTCAATAAATAACATAAATTTACATATTTAATCAATACTAATTATACTAATTAAAAAAATTAATAACTTTAAGATAAAGAAAAATTATATAGTTATTATAATTTTGAAGTGTAAAGAATAGTGCTAAACTTTGAATTTTGTTTACACTTCAAGTGATATTATTGACTGTAAGGAAAAGGGGAAAAACGAAGTTCACAAGTTTTGGTGACCTTACACCTCATTGATAGTCATAAGTCATAACTTGAACCTCACCAATTTATTATAGAAAGAAGATAAAAGTTACCTTCTTGTCAACGTAGGAAATTAACAATCTTTGTGAGTTTGTAGTTCACTGGGATAATAGAATATGATATCAAATGAGGTTGATTAAAAAGAATGATGGTTTACTTAAATTTAGAAACTATTAAATAATTTATTATGAATTGCAGAAACTTCATGAGTTAAATCTGTGTGAATTTCAGTTAACTTCCTTTCTTAAAAGATGTTAATGTCTTAACTGTACATAATACCCAGTATGCAGACAACTGAAATCTGAATGGAATTCTGCTGAACTTCATATCCCATCTGCACACAACTTAAACTTGAATGGAATTCTGCTAAACTTCATATCCAGTCTGCGGACAACTGAAAAATGGAATTGACTTCTACTAAACTTCAATGTATCATACAAAACTAGAACATATTCTTTGCTGCATGTACTTATACTGTAACTCCTGCACAATGAATATCAATTCAATAGAAAAATAGGGAGCAGACTGGTATTGGCAAAATCAATTCACATTTTAAAAGTGAACTACCACAATTTGTTGGATATCATGCCAATACCTGTCTCTGGTTGCCTTCCTGTAAGTATAAGAGGGCCATAGTCTGATGCTGTATTGGTAATTCCATAATCTATGGATAGAGGTCTTGATTCAGATGAATTCAATATCAATTCTGGGTCTTTAATACCATATACACTGCCATGTCCCATATAACCACCTGCATCTGAACTGTAAAAGCTCTTGGTTGCTCTAAATCTATGGCCTCCACTGCAGCAACCAGAGCTGACATGAACAACCTGGCTAGCAACAGTTGCCACTGAATCCCAGGTGTGAACCTCATTGAGACAAGACATATCTGAGCCGCCCAGGGTTTCATAGCCAGTAGAATCCCCTGCAATTCCACAACCAATTCCTCCATTGCCCCACATACTTCTACCAACACTAGGATTACCAAAAACCCTAGTGCATCCATGAGGGCCTCCAAAAACAGGACTGCTTCCAAATCCCCTGCTACCATAGCTTCCAACCAGGCCAGGCCAATATACTCCACCAATTTGGGAATGACCAGAACTGTGTCTACTATATGGCAAAAACACACCTGTCCCTCCTGAATTTTGGGCACCCATGAGATTCATTCTACCTCCAAAACTGCCCTTAAGACTGGAAATGCATTCATTACCAAACCTACAATCAGAATTGACTCCTCTGTTCATAGCCATTGTCAGTCCACTTGCCGAGGCTCTCGAGGCAAATGTGGATTGCTCTTTAGGGATAGCCCTCTTGACCTCCACCAGCTTGCCTTTAAGCTCATGGAAAGTTTTTGTCATAACCTTATCTACCACATCTTCCAGCCCATAAGTAACAAAGCCAAATCCCCTTGGTCTCTGAGTTGTTTGGTCATGCATAACCACTGCATCTAAAACAGTGCCAAACTGCTGAAAATATTCTCTGAAATCAGTCTCTGTGACATTTGATGCTAGACCACCAACAAACAACTTTGTTCTGGTCTGCAATACTGGCCCCAGTCCATCAATAATGCTAAGTTGGTCATCTCGAGGTATAGCCTTTTTTGCTTCCACCTAGATATAGGATGAAATCAAAAAAATTGCCTTTAAGTGATATGGGAAAGTAATGCACAAAAGTCAGCAAACATCAAATACATTATCTTACTAGAATTTCAACAGAACTGTTAAATAGCAGCTTTCTACAATGGAGGACAAGTAACAAGAGCCATTGGCACCTACAAAAAAAGAAGCTAAAATCTATTTATGCCTCTGGTTCTCTGTTAAGTAATTAACTAGAAATGGCTAGCTTTCCTGAACCTAGCTTGTGAAAATGTACCCAACTGGGGCTTTGAGGGAATTATTTACAAATGTTTCAGTTTATTCTGCTAAAGGCTATTTTATTTCATAACCAGGCAAAGTTTGAGGTTTCACTTTTTATGTCTGATTTACCTACTTATGGGTGGTTGTCCATACAACAGATATATTGAGATGCCAACTATCGCAAACTTCTGGATTGAACTATGTCATATAAGAGTTTCTTGTTGTCCACAAAATGGGCAGTAGGGATTAGAAACTCCCATATGAAACAACAGGAAGACCCTAGTAAAAAATGCATTAGAAAACATGAGCGAGCTTTGGCTCAATAATGGCTTACCGAATTGTTTGAAATTTTGGCTATCATGTATTCGTTGAGGATTGAAGAGTCCATCTATCAAGCTTGTCCATCATATGCAAATGTCATGAAATCCAGGCATAACCAATGTGAAGTTTTATAATTATAACAGGCTGTAGATACCATTTCCAATCTTTTAACATGGTTTATAAATTTTAACCTTTGTTTTATGCAGCAATAGTGTGAAAGGAACCGTCTTGAGTAGTGAGTCTCTATTTTAGTTTAGTTTTGGATCAAGAAAGAGAAATTCTAGTTGTTCTTGAAAAAGATCTAGCAAAGTCAATATTTTGTTATTAAAGCATGAATCCAAGGAATTTTAGCTAGAGGTCTATCTTAACATTAATCATAAAAGATCATCAGATAAACTACTAATTTATGAATATACCAATCTTAATTCATTGTTATTTCATAAGATCATGGATTAATGGCCTCGTAGCTTCACAACAAAGGTCCATCGGATTTAGATAGGTTTTTGGACTAGTGCATGGAAGTGGGAGCCAATGGGGTCAAAAGTGGCCACTTTTTCTTAAAGGCGGCTAAACATGAACTTGGATGAATAATTGCACACAAAAACATTCCTATTTCATCACTGAAGTATAACTATGATGGTGGAACTTGGACTAGAAGGAAGTTGAAAGATATAAAATAATCATTCAATTCAAACAAAACATACATCTCCAATTAAACAAGAAATAAAAACGTGCAACATAAACAATACAAAACTCAAGCAATGATTATAACTTCCATTGTTGTGTGAGATTGCTCCAAGATGATTGGTAGATAGTTGCAATGATTGCATTTAGGTTGCTTCTTTCTTAGAAGTTGCTCAAATGGATAGGATGTAATAAGGATGAATATGTTTGTTTATTGTTGTCTTTTGGAGAAGGCTTCTTGAGGATGGAGGTTGAGGATTTGTTTGGCATCAAGGGTAGAGATTAACTTGTTGGTTGTGCAAACTCTTAATGTGACAAGTGGAGGGAGACGATGAAGTGCGAGTGACAATTGGAAGTTCTCACACAAGTGTGAGAATGGAGGATGGGGATTCATTTACAATAGAGGATGGATGGTGAGGATTCATACATGTGGAAGAAGATAAGAGGGTGAGGGTGAGCGTGTCAAGTAGAAGACTCACAGATGTGAGAGAATGTGTGGATTTGTATAATAATGAACAATGGAAGATCTTTCAAATGTGTGGGATTGTGGGGATTTGTGTGTCTATGACAAGTGAAAGATCTCGCATTTGTGAAAATAGAGCTTGCAGATGTTCTTGGAATAATAGATATGAGAAAATGATTTAATTAATTAAAAATTGGGAAAGATTAAAAGAATAGATTAGCTTGATTAATTAAATAAATAAAGTTTATTTAATCAATGAATCAAAAGCAAGGTTAGGCTAGGTTAATTAAATACATTTATTAGCTAGTAGCGGGAACTAATGACATGTAATTTTATCAATAGATGAAGGGGATCAACTTAATCAAATAAATAAATAAGATATTCAATAACTATCTGACAAAATATGGCTTGACTAGTAATATAATTTAGTTTAATCAATTAGTGAAGATGCGATGTAGGAAATAAATATGGATTGATTGAAGTGTGAATATGTTAAGCTGAAATGTAAAAGATAATTTCAAGTGTCTATTTTATACTTCTTTGAATGGTGTTGCAAAAAAGAGAAGTGCTTTTATTTTAAAGAATTTAAGTATAGTCACTCTAGGAGATGTAATTAGTAGTAGGATACCCCAGTCATTTGAAATAATGGGGGTCATAAAATGGGTTGGTGATGCCCATTCAAGAGAGTAGGCCTGTTGATAAGACCTAAGTGGTGGCTGAAAATGAAAACTAGGTTTGAAGAGAAGAGAAAAATGGAGAGAAAAAGTTTTAACATATGGAAAGGAAGAGATGGTTGGATTCAAGTAGATGAAGAAATGATGTTAATAAAAGGGATGAGATGTAAAGGGATATGATGGACATGGATGATAATATGGGTAAGATAATTACATGATGGTTGGGCATTGTTGATAGGAGGTGTATACACCTAAAAATGGTCACCTAGACTATTAGCCCCTTGCTAGCATTATTTGCTAAAATCTTCAATTGCTTATTCTTAATCAAATCCTAGCTCTATCATTAATTCGATTATTTTTTATGGGCTAACCATTTTATCCTAAGTTTTTATTTATTTAAAAAGAATATTTCCTCCCCTTTTAAATAATAAAAAGCCCCCACTTTTCCTCTTATCCTAAGTTGCACAAATAAAGCATTATTCTTATTCTATAAAAAGGGAAAAAACACTTTTTGTCTCATATGGACACAAAAGTCAACTCTTATTTTCTCATTGGAGGATATTTGTGCACATGGATTGCTCCTCTCTCAAGCTCCACTGTTGATTAAATCTTTTGCCTCTTAATCTCCATGGTCCATTCCTTCTCATTTCTTATAGGAGAGCTCTCTTCTTCATTCTAGATCCCCAACTTTTTATGTTAATGTTATGTTGCAGGTTTTCTAGGTCACTTTGGAGCTTTTGGAGATTTGGAGCATTCTTGGCTTTTTGCATCTACATGTTATCATAGTTTCATTTCTTGCATTGCCATGGCATTCATAGCTTCATACTTAGCTTAGTTTCCTTTATGCTTTAGATTAATTCATCTAGCTTAACTAGGAGGCTTTGTAATACTTGCATCTTTCATTTTCATAGCTTAGCTTGCATTTCCATTTCTAGCATAGCATTGCATTGCATTTTCATTCTTGATTCTTGAGGATATTGGCATTCTTGCCCTTGTCTTCATTGAATCTCCCATTGCATGGTTTACTAGCAAGGTTATACGCTAAATAGCTCTAGCTGAGAGCATTCTTAAAACCCTTGCACTCCATGCCTAGGGAGCTATGGATCGATTTTTGAGACCTCATTCTTGAGTGTTCTTGAATGTAATGATTCAATGAAGTGTGACCCAATTATAGCACACAGGAGGTATGTTCTAGTAAGATAATTTGTATGTGGCAAATAATAAAATTTTGTCATAGCGCAAATATTATGGACCATTATATAAGGGATCATGATGACAATGTATCAAGTGCATGAGGAGTGACACCCAAGTAGGCATTTGGTTGGATGCACCATGTTATGGATGATCATTGTGATAGTATTGATAATGATATGCCCCAAGGATTGACTCACAAACACAAACCACAATGAAAAAAACTCTCAAGAAATAAAGCATGCAAGAATGATGAAAATAAAAGAGCAAACAAGAATTTTCTTCTAATCAAGCTAAAAGATGTAAGTAATTCATGTGATGATAATAATACCATTGTTGATATGAGAATGATATATATTAAAAATAACACAAAGTTTGTGAATGATGTATCTTGATAACAATAATTGGTTGATTAAAATTGAAACAAGGATTTGATTTCAAAAAGACTTAGGACAAACTTATGGATATTTCATGATAGGCATTGAATTGTTTGGCCAAATTTGTTTGGAGTTGATTATTTTTTACTAGTGTATTTGGTTAACTACCAGTTTTAGATTTTGCAGTGGTTCTAGATACTAGGTACTTGGGGTCACAATCTTAAAGGTTTGAGGATTTAGGGTTGTCAATTAGTGTTAGGATTGGGTTTTTTATATGTTGTGTTTGGATTTATCGATGTTCAAAATATTAAGGATAAAACCTATTCTAGCACCAATGGTGAAGGTGTTAGATTAATTAGAGGATGAAATTATAGGAGGTCGTGAAGGATGGGTTTCAAGATGGAAATGGGGAAGGGATGCAAGATGCAGTTTCCAAGGGAAGTGTCACATAAGAATGATATGTCCCACTTTTTTGTATCAATTCTCATGTTGTGGTTGGACATATAAAGGGATTGCAAAAAAAATATTTCAAGATCTTGTCCATTTCTTGATCAAGATCAAAAGAGAGATGAGGGTACATATGATGGAATGGTGATGAAAATGTGATGGATGGGAATGATATGATGGTGTGACGTGGATGATTGGATAATGTTTACAAGGGATGGATGGGATGAGTGAGTAGAAAAAACTTTCTTGGGTCAAATATAGAGTGCACAATGATAGTTAATAAATGTATGACACGTGTAAATGAGTTTTCATCTTGGTACTTGCACAATGTGCCATGCAAAAATTGGATACCTTATTTATTTATTATTTTACTAAATTCTAGATTAGGATTTCTAGATTTTTTAATTCAACCATCTATTTACATGGCTAATTAATAGTATACCATTTTGAATATTTTCTTCGTGTGGACCATGTTACTAGTGCTACATAGGTGGATGTTGCTATGAGATTCATTGATTATAAAATTTTCTTCTCCTAGGGTGTTGCCAAGAAAAATAGAGTAGAATGAAAGTGGTGTGAGGGATGTATAGTGCTTATTCAAAAGTTTGAATGACGAGAATGTGGTAATGGAGGTACATGGGTGATGGATTGGGTTGGGTAAAAAGGGTGGGTTGAAGGATATAATTATCGAGGCATGAGTAAATGTCATGGGACCAAGGGGAATCAAGACCAACAATTGCACACACCACAATGTTATGTTCAAATATTTGGTTCTTTGGTGGATTTAATTGTGGATTTTGAGTTTTTGAGTTTATTGACTTGTTTTAGCAAGTTATGGGATCCTTGGATGTTACTTCATATTTTGGATTGGGTATTTGTATTGTTAGATTTTGGGACTCAAACAGATTTTTATGTTCCAACTTATTGGATTTTTACTTGGTTAGTTGAATTGCATAGATTTGGGATTGACAAATTTTGGGGTCCAAGTGATTTTCAAAATTTTAAGCTTTTGGGATTGTGGACCACTAGCTAATGGCTTTAACTTGATGAATTTTTGTCATGTTGTCTTTAGGTTTTTAAGAATAGATTTTGGGATCCAAATGAGCTTTGGATTTGGAGATTTGTGGATATTTAAATTTTGGATTTTTAAATTTTGAATGGTGAGTTTTAGCCTTTGGACTACTATGGATTTAGGCTTTTTAGATACAAGGATTTAGGCATTTGGATTGATTTTCTAAGATACTCTAATATATCCATGTCAATGTTGAAGCTTGTTTTATGATCCCTTAAAGAAATATTATCATAGTGTCTCTTGAAGGTGATAATACCTTTTTCATTGTGAAATAGGTTATGATTTTGTTCATCCAAGGTGATGGATTTAGGAGGTTGATGGTTAAGTAGGTAGCATGGGTAAGTGGATATTTGTAGGAATGATTATGGGCGTGCGTTTTGATGTTGGGAAAAGTTATCTTAGTGCTTGTGGGAGTGTCATTAATATCCTTAATCTTCCTCATTCTTGTAATAGAGAGATATGTGTTTGATGCTCCAAAAGCCTTAGTTTGCATAAATATGAATGTGTTCAAGGGCTCCTTGTTCATGAAGGCCTAAAACTTTTCCTTAGTAGTTCATCATCATACACATTTGATCTTCAATATGATATATATTACTTTAGAAGAAATGCATGAATCCATCATTATATATGTGGGAGCTTAGGATTTTCAAATTGTTGATTTGTGAGAATACCAAACAAAATGAAGATAGTTGGGTCCAATGGGAAGGATTTTTTCTCTTGTATGGTAATGGTGGAGGGTTGATAGGTGTTGGTGTAGCATCATAGTTGTATATCCTTACAATTTTACGCTAGGTTTGACACCCTTTTTTCATACATGGCTAATTTTGTTTATAATGTGATTATTTTGTGATTGAATCAAGAAACCACGCTAAGACCCTTGACAAGTAGCATTTCAAGAGTAAAAAAGGCTATGGAACTAGCATTGTGCTAGTGTCATGCATGTAAATTTCAAAAAGGTCTGAAATTTGAATGTCGGGCTTTTGTGTCTTGAGCATTGTTGCTTATTGACCTAGTTGAAAAAGGTCTTATGTGGGTGTTTGGAACAATATATAAATGATCGTCTTTCTCTCATTTGGATATCTATCTAGACACAATCTATCTATCAACAAGCTCTCTATTTTTACAATCTTGAAGCTCTCTAGTAGTGAAATACTATCATTATTGTACGTGTACACTAACTCTTGTAGGTATTCAAGGAAGCTTCTTCCTTATCTGTTAAATCCATGTGGGCTATGCATTGTGGGACATCATCCCAAAGGGGTTCCATGCTTAAGGTGACTTTATGTTATTTGTTCATTATCATTTGTGTTTGTTTTTCCTCTGCTCTTGTAGAAGTATGTGCTCTTTATCATCATCATTGTTGTTGTTGTGGAGGTGGGAACACCAATGTAGGGTTTAACTGTGATAATCCCCTATACAATATAATGTTTTCCCATCTTTCATGTATACATGCACATATCTATACAATTATGATTGCAAAGAGCTACAAAAAGGTAGAATCACGATAGAGATCATCAAACAAAGTTTGTCCCAAACCCTAATGACACTAGTGCCTAGAACTAGAGTCCTGTCAATTCTACCTCAATCTATAGAAAAACAAATGAATGGAAGACATGAATCAAACCAAAATGCATCATCTACAAATGTATATGTTCTAGCCAATGATCGAATGTTTGTTGCACACTTTGACATCTACTTGCTCCAAATTAGGATGAAGAAATTCTAGATTTGATCTCAATTTATAGATTTTTTATGAGGTAAAGAAGTGACTAAAATTTAATCTTAGACCATGAGTTCACCCTCATTGATAGTGGAATTGATGTGGAGAGGTGGCAAGTATTATCCATTTCATGGAGGTAATTAGTAAGTAATCTAATTTTATTGAATAGTTATTTATGAGTTAACTACGTTGATTAATGAATTATTTTTTATTTTTCATATTCAATGGCAGCTAAACAAGGGTGTTGTCCCTTTCAAGACTATAGCCCAAGGGCATAAAAACCACAAACCAAAATGACTATTTTCAACAAGGCCAAGAATAGACCATTAACAACACACTAGCAGGACAACTAGTAACCCACATCAAGAGTTGGTAGACAACTCACCCACAATGTAAGGAGGAGAATGAGAGATTGAAGAGTGTTTTTTCCTTTTCCGATGGACAACTGTCTAGGTGATACTATCACTAGGGTCATTACCACAAGGCGCAGGAGGTTGTGGAACCCTCTTTGTGAGGTTGTCAACACAAGGAGCAAAGTGCAAGAAAACATGCACATCATGAACAAAAGGTTGGAGCATATCAGGAGTAGTGATTGGAGGAGGGTCTATGTAGCCAAATGGGGCAACATCAACTTCAAGTGGTGGAGCCAAGTCTACCAAGTCCGAGGAGGCCGAATTAGCAATAGGAGCATCATTATCATCTTGTGAGGAGTCATTAGAGGAAGAATCAGAGGCTAGGACGGTCAAATGAACATCATTAGCATCCTTCCACCAAGTGGAGAAGCAATTTCCGGCCAAATGACTAGTAGAGAAGTAGTGTCGACATCAAAAGGGGAGACCCTCGTAATCCAGCTATTGAGTCATTGCCTATCTCTCATATTTAATTTGTGTTGCTTATGTAGTTCATTATGGATAAAAATCATGATTTTTATAAATTAAAAAAAAATGATGATAAATTAATTGAATTTGTTTGAATATTTAAATATTTGTAAAAATTTAATAATTTGAAGTAATTAAACTATTAAAAATAATTAATCAATTTGATTTGATAAAAATAGATTAGTTAGAATAATATAAATTAATTAGATTAATGGACCTGTTTAATGATATTAGATGTTGGAATGAGGGTGGTAGTATAAAGATAAACATAGATAATTTCAATGTCTACAATATGAAAATTCAAAAGCAATTGCAACCAATAAAATGGTAAAAGATTCTAAATGAACAATGTACGTAAAGAAAATACATCTATTTGATGTTAATAGTTATATCTAATCTTTTGAATGAAGGTGGATGCTAATATTCACATTCTGTAATGTTTTTTTTTCTATTAATTCATATCAAAATAGATTATGTAAAAATAAATAAAAAAGGAAGGAGATCACCCCTTAGAAACAGAACCCACAGATCAAAGGGACACCAGAAAGCAGAAAGCACAAATAAAATGCCTATTTTTTAATGGGTATTCGTAACTAGACAAGAACACAAAATCAAGCAAAGCATCTTTCATGAAAAGCACTGAACAATGGAGTTAACGAATATACCAGTCTGCCATCAATTGTGTGCTTCTCCTGAATAACTCTCTCTGCAACTGCTGAGTCCAAATAGAATAGAAATCCAAAACCCCTAGAGCGACCAGTGTGTCTGTCCTTCATGATCACAGCATCCACAACATCTCCATACCTCTCAAAGTGCTTCTTCATCCCCTCCTCTCTAGTCTCTCTTGAGAGTCCACCAACAAACACTTTTCCCTCCTCTGATTCCATTCCAACCAACCAAGAGAAACAAACCCAGATGATTTTTTGTCCTGTGACAATAACCCAAATCAGATTTTTTTGTTATACAGGAGTTGGCAGAACAATATCAGAATTTCCCAATTCCTATACCTTGTAAAATGTCAGATTCTTTACCAGTGTAGAACAAAGAAGGTTTCAGATTGCCTGAAGACCCAACAAATTGTAAAGAACAAAGAAGGTTTCAGATTGCTTGAAGACCCAAAAAAACGTAAAGGATAGAGAACGTTTCAGTCTGTTTGAAGACCCAAAAAGATGAATCTTATTGCCAGAATTAGTTCCAACTGTAAATTTCTTATGGTGAGTGCATGTGAGCGGTTACTGTAACAGTATGACTGAAGGCAGCCGGTCGTTTTGTAAATGGGGTTTTTAACTGTAAATGGTCAGTCTGCTGTTTTCATTTGTAACCTTGCACCTACTATATTAGCAATTTGATTGACTTATTTGGGATTCAAATCCTTTGAAAAGCTCTCAAAACCAGACATGATTGAGCCTGTGGAGCCTGCTGATGTATAAATCATTGAAAGAGATTTTTTTTACTTTATAGAGTAAGATTACAAGTAAGACACTTAACAAATTCTTGGTTTGATTGGTAAGAAGTAATATGTCCAATCACTACATTTGGATGGTTGTTAAGCCTCACCGTCATCTAATGAATGTTGGTTATCACTCCTACCTCTCTTATGTGACAAACTTTTTAAGCTAATATTAACCACGTGGGAGTATCCATTGTGTTAAAAAAAATTTAAATGAGACATCAGAAAAACTGTATTTCTATTACCTTTTTTTCATGCTTCTTTGGATCTTAAAAATTCAAATAACATTTTGTAGATCATATATTTCTCTTCAAAATTCATATAATTCTATTTGTGGCAGTGCTAAATCTTGGACTAGACTATATTTACAATTTTATTCTCTAGAAAAGATCATGTGTATGATCTTTGTCTCTTTTTTCTAAATTTAAAATTATTTATGTTTCAAGATTGATAATTCTAGACATGATCATCGTTTATTGGTAAGAGGACCAAAAGATTTGAATTATACATTTAAGGAATGTACTTAAATAATCGTCCTTAGATCATTCTAACTTAATCTTAAGAATATTTTCATTTCTGTATACATCAATTTACACTTTGTAGATCTAGCACAATAACTACTATTTTCACATTAGCTTATAATTCCACTGTCACACTTTATTTATTATTGTGATCCTAGTCTCATGGTCAAATTAAACCACAAAGGAAGTCTTAAATTTTAACTATTAGATAGAAAGTCGCAAGGTACTTCGAATCAGGAAAGGTATCATTTTTTCATTGAAATTTTATTGCACAAACAACATTATTTATTAAATGGCCTACCAATTGACCTCGTGTATAATACAAATGTATGCAACTAACAGATTTTTTTCCCTAATTGATTTTCCACAACTCTTCAATATATCTATTGCACCAAAATACAATTACTATATACCTTTCACAATATATTCCAAAAAGATATCATTACAAACCTTCCCTTGATTACAATTAGTATAAAAAAACACAAAACTTCAAAGATAACACAATTGTATATTTATCACCACCGTATATGAATATTATCAATGCAAAATCTTCTACCCAAAAAAAACATGAGGGAAAACCATACCAATCATATACCGGGAGGACTAATATACAAAGTGCTGCAATCTGGTGTGTGGCCCCTTCTAATATTGAAAATGCAATCTGCACTTTACAAGCCTGGAAAAATTTATGGTATATGATTTTGACACTCGCGGATTATTCACCTTTCTATGCGAAAGAGATAAACTTCAATATTTAATCGATCTTCTTCAATTAACTCCGTCATCATCATCGATAATTTGAAGACAGCCATATAACCACCTAATAAACAAACTCCAGTGACCTCTAAACAAGTTAGTCTCAAATTCAAATTCCTCCTTTGAATCGCTTCATGGTAGCCAAAACATAAAATGATGTATCACACCATTATTTCACAAGCAGAACAACCCTCTTAATGAAGCTAAGGAAAAGTGCCTATTCTCATACTCTAATATCTTTAGGAATTGTTTAGAGATTTAAAAATAGATATATACTTTTGATTCGGATCTATAAATCTGTGAGATTACAATTGGAGGATCTTGTTTCTATTCAAACATTCAACAACACCAGTCCAATGAGGTTTGAACTTTGATAGCAAAAACAATGACACCACAACTTAACCATCACACTATGTCACTATTAGCAATGCTACTTTATAATATTTTTAATAATAAAAGCATCAAGACAAGGGTGTTGACCCTATACAAAGACAAGCCAAATAGGCCACTTACAACCACTCAAGAATTGACCACATATAACAAAGGCTAGTGCAGACCACTTATAACACACTAGCAAAACAATTAGTAGCCCACATCGAGGTTGGGTAAAAATTTCACCCACAACTCGGGGAAGTGGAGGAAGAACGGTCTTTCCTTTGTCAATGAACAACAGTCTCGGCAATACTATCATTAGGAACACCATCACAAGGGGCAGAAAGTGTGGAAATCCCCTTAGTGAGATTGTTAGAACATGGAACAAAATGTTGACGAGGTTTATAAAATGCTCCCTAGGCATCCATACATGCAATCATAAGTGTGTACTACAGTAATCCTTGCAATGTGTGACAGTAGAAACCAAGATATACTATAGTTCTAAAGTGAATCATTCTCAAACATATCACAGTAATTCCAAAGAATATTATGTCTTATTTTTGCGCATATCTAGAATTATGCACCTAACCTCCATTTTAAATTGACCTAATACAAAAAAAAAATCAAAATCAAAATCTAGTTCAACTATGTTTACACATAATTATTATATCATTACATAAAAAATAATTCGAAAGTGTCAACACCCAAAATAATCCAAATGGTTCACCCAACAACAAATAGAAGCAAAGACTCTCCAACAACTTCCTAATGGTGTATTTTGTACTATTGCTTCACAAGGAGAGTAACTAATATGGGAGGAGTAGTCAATTATAGTACTATATAGTAAGACCGAAATCATTCTCATGGATTACAATATATATGATGATAAATATGGTTGATATTTCCTTGGTCCATAATCCACCAAAACATCTCCCAAATTATTACAGTAACACAAAGAGCAACCATTCATTTTTAGCAAGTGTTGCACATGATCTAGCAATATTACAAGACATTGTACATAGAGATAAACACTTCTCAAGTAACCATATACTATCCAAACACTTTTTGTTTTCTACCATGGCTAAAGCAAGGCCTACAACAAAAATGCAAAGTCTAATTCACATTATATCACCATATCATTCTAGGCATCACTCTCTAGAATTTAGATAGTGTGGTTAATGTGGAAACAAAGGTGACACCCCTAAGGATCACACTATCCCAAATCATCCAACTCATCAAGAACCTAATAGAAAATGGTTACACAACACCAACTTGTCGATGAGAAGTCAAATAAAGAGATAATTCAGCGTTCATATAACATTGTGATGAAGGGTGCTCCCCTTAATACCACAAACACATAACAGAAAAAGAGAAACAACAACAATAATATGCAAGAACAGAAAAATTGGCTTCTTATTATCTCCACAAATGTGGAATTACAAACTTTCAGAGTTACAATATGCAAAGCCACATGGGCATTCCCTTACAATATTCTATAGGACAAAGCCTCGAACTATTACCTAGAACTATTCTGAACTGCCTAAGACAATAATACAGCCTTCCTTATATAGGCAATCATCCACCGCCTGGGAAGGTTCCAGAATTTTAGCCAATAAGGCCGACCAAACTTAGAATTATTTTATTTTACATTTTATTACATCATAGTCGGCTCAAGATAACCTTTGAAACCCGAACAGAAATTTTGAAGAAAATTATTTTCCGCCATTTCGGGTGGCCCAACTTCCGAAGACCATAAGTCATCACCAATTGACTCAATCAGCTATTATAACCCCATTTCGGAAACGCCACGAAGTGCTCTACAGGCTTGACCGGCGCAAGCGCCCGTCGCCCAAATTTTTGACCTCATCCGGGGCCTCTAAAGCCTTCAAAACTGAGTTCAAAGTTTCTGTACCCTGCTGCCAATACCGAAAATCTTCAATATCTTCCAATATACACTTGATCTGGCAATGAAACTTTACTGGCAGACTTACATGACCAAAATGAACCTCCAAGAAAGAAATCAGATCATTCTGAGCACATGCAAAAATTACCAAAAATAGTAACTTTCCATAAATAGCAGCTCTGCACTAAAATATAGCCCTTATTGAATATAAAAATAGAAATATTTTTGGGTGATGCAAGATTGCTCTTACACCCAGGATGCTCCTGCATCAGACACCCAGGGTAATTTGAGAAGTGACCCTATCACGACTCAGGTGTGCAGAGGAAAACCAAGACGGTTAACCTCCTCCTTTGTTAGCTACGATGAATCTTCAACAGGTCGTCCTTTCCATTTGACCAAATACTCTTCATATGTCCTGTTCCTTGTGCTTCTGCCAACACGACTGTCCAGTATGTCTTCAATCTCCTTAGTGTCTGAACTAGTTGCTGGAATACTCCACTGTGCTGCTGTGATCTCATCTTCAACACCTCCCTCATGATACTCTGTCAGATCTGAAATGTTAAACACTGGTGAAATATTTAGCTCAGTAGGCAATTCTACCTCATATGCGTTTCCTAAATCATGTTTCTTCAATATCTTGCATGGTCCAAACTTCTTCATTTTCAGCTTGTTATATGTACCAACTGGAAACCGCTCCTTCCACAAATGAACCATGACTTCATCACCAACCTGAAATTCCTTATACCTCCTTTTCTCATCTGCCTTAGCCTTATACTGTGCGTTCATTTTGGTAATATGCTTCCTCACCTCCCCATGGATGTTCTTCAAGTGTTTTGTAAAATCCTCAACTTCAGCACTACTTATTTCTCCTTTATCTATCTTCCTCAATTCAGATGCATTTCTTGGACTACTTCCATATACAATCTAGAATGGTGATTTACTAGTGCTCCTGTTGACAGAATTATTGTATGCAAATTCTGCCTGTGGTAAAATCAAATCCCATCCCGTTGGCTTATCTCCAACCAAACATCTCAGCAAATTTCCCAAACTCATATTCACCACCTCTGTCTGTCCATCAATCTGTGGATGATGTGATGAACTGAACTTCAAATCTATCTTCAACTTCTTCCACAATGTACACCAGAAATATCCAACAAACTTAGTATCTCGATCTGAAACTATGGTCTTTGGCAAACCACGAAGTCTCACTACTTCTCTGAAAAACAATTCTGCTACATGAACAGCATCATTAGTCTTCTTGCAGGGAATGAAATGTGCCATCTTCAAAAATCTGTCAACCACCACAAAAATTGAATCATGCCCCCGCTGAGTCTTCGGTAAACCAAGAACAAAGTCCATGCTGATATCCTCCCAAGGCTTCTCTGGTACAGGTAATGGATGATACAATCCTGTATTCTGCTTCACTCCTTTCGCCATCTGACATACTCTGCAACTCTGTACAAACTTCTTCACATCTTGCTGCAACTGTGGCCAATAATAGTTCTCACTAACCAAATCAAGAGTTTTATCACGACCAAAATGTCCAACCAATCCTCCGCTATGCTTCTCCTTGATGAGATTCTCCCTCATAGAACTTCGTGGAATGCACAACTGACTCCCTCTGAATAGCATATCATCCTGGATGATGAAATCCAACCATTTCATCCTGTCTAGAGTAACAGGTTCTGTACAAGCTTTCCAAGCTTCACCAAAATCAGGATCCTTTGGATACAAATTCTTGAGTTCCTTGAACCCAACCACTTCAATATGCATTTCTGTCAGCAATAGTTGCCTTCTGCTAAGAGCATCTGCAACCCTATTAGACTTTCCACTCCTGTGTTTCAAAATAAATGTATAACTCTGCAAAAACTCAACCCATTTCAAATGCCTCTGATTCAACTTTCCTTGACTATTCAAATATTGCAAAGCTTGATGATCAGTATACAAAACAAACTCCTTAGGAAGTAGATAGTGTCTCCACTTCTTTAATGCCTGAACTATAGCATAAAATTCCTGATCATAAACAGAATACTTCCTCTTGGCATCATTTAACTTCTCACTGAAATACGCAACAGGTTTACCTTCTTGGCTCATAACAGCTCCTATTGCAGTACCACTAGCATCACAATCTACTTGAAACACCTTATTAAAATCTGGAAGTGCTAAAACAGGTTGTTCTGTAACTTTTTATTTCAACAATTGAAAACTCTTTTCTGCCCCATTAGTCCACTTAAACTCTTTTCTATCCCCTCATTGTTTCAGTCAAGGGTCCACAAATACTGCTAAAATTTTTGATAAACTTTCTGTAAAAGCTAGCCAAACCATGAAAAGATCTTACCTCAGTAGCACTCCTTGGAGTAGGCCATTCAAGGATAGCCTGTGCCTTTTCTGGGTCCATTTTTTGACCTTCTGCTGAAACTACAAATCCCAAATACACTAACTCTTTCTTCACAAAACTGCACTTTTTCAAATTAATCAACAATTTCTCATCTCTCAACTTCTCAAACACCATACGAATATGCATCATATGTTCCTCCAATGTCTTGCTAAAAATCAAAATATCATCTAGGTAAACAATGACAAACTTACCCAAAAATTCTTTCAGAACCTCGTTCATGAGCCGCATGAAAGTGCTCGGTGCATTGGTTAGCCCAAAAGGCATGACTAACCACTCATATAGTCCTTCCTTTGTCTTGAAGGTAGTCTTCCATTCATCTCCTTCTCTGATCCGAATCTGATGATATCCACTTTTTAGATCTATCTTTGAAAATACACAGCTCCACTCAAACAGTCCATAATATCATCCATTCGTGGCAATGGAAACCTGTACTTGATTGTGATCTTGTTTATTGCCCTAGAATCTGTACACATCCTTCATTCTCTATTCTTCTTTGGTTCTAATACTGTTGGTACAGCACAGGGACTCAGACTCTCACGGATCAATCCTTTCTGTAACAGCTCATGTACTTGTCTGTTCAACTCCTCACTTTCTGCAGGTGTCATTCTGTGTGCTGCCTTGTTCGGCAAACTCGCTCTTGGGATCAAGTCCATCTGATGACTGATCTTCCTGAGTGGTGGTAATCCATCAGGCACGTTATCGGATACAATATCCTAAAACTCATTCAACAAATCTGCAACTTCTACAGGAACATCTTCTACTTCCTCTTTACCACCTTTTGGAATTAAAGCAAAACATACATGCTCATGCCTCATACCATCTAGAAAATTTCTTCCATCAACAAAAGTTATCCTTGCAGTACCACATATATTTTCTTCAGTCTCCTTCAATGGTTTTAGCTTATGTCGCACTCCATCCTTTGTCAAGGAATAGGTATTCGCACGACCATCATGTACAGCACATCTGTAAAACTGCTATGGTCTACCCAACAACATATGACATGCATCCATAGATATGATATCACACAATACCTCATCTTGGTATCCGCCGATCTTGAACTTCACTAGACATTGTTCATTGACCATGACCTTGTGGTCATCCTGTACCCAGACAATCCGATATGGATGTGGGTGTTTCTGTCTCTTGAGGCTCAACTTTTTCACCATCTCTTCTAACACCAAATTGTCAGTGCTTCCACTATCAATAATCACATCACAACATTTACCTTCACACTTGCACCTGGTGCGAAACAGGCTCCTCCTTTGCTCAGGTTCATTCTCACCACTCAACAGGACTCTTCTGTTAATCAACGTTTCTCCTCTTTCAGCATCTTCAGAATTTGATGATCTGGCATCTTCATCTACATGTGCAACTCTGGCCTGGCCTTCATTTCTCCTGTCTGTTCTACCTTGGTGCTGAGGACATTCAAATGCCCTATGACCTTCTTCTCCACAGTGAAAATATGTTCCACGGAAGCCACCTCTTCCAGATCCTTGTCCTCTTCCTCTTCCTCTTTGATCTCTATTATTCTGATCCTGGAAGCAATTGAAATTATTTCCTCATTGATTCTGACTACTACTGGCCTCATCCTTCTTTTTCGGATCCTCATTTCGGCCACCATATGACCGTCCACGAGATCGTCCACCGCGACCTCTTCCATTTTGTCTGCTCTCAAACTTCTTGTTCAGCTTTTCCTCTACTTTTAGGGCAAACTGGTATGCCTCTTCAATACTGTTCATTCGAACCAGATTCAGCTCCTCCTGAATGCTTGGCCTTAACCCATTAAGGTATCGGGCAACTTTCTCCTTATCAGCTTCTGCATGGCCTGTTCTGATGAGAAGCCGATAGAACTCCTCTGTATACTCCTGAACAGATCTTCCTGCTTGCTTCAAACTCTACATTTTCTTCAGTAGGTCAAGCTCATAATCAACAGGAATGAACTGTCACTTCAATTTATCGACCATCCGATCCCATCTCGTGATTTTCTCCTTTCCCCTTCTATTTCGCTCCAACTGAATCTCTTGCCACCATATCTTCGCATGACCTTTCAGTCTGGCCTTCACAAATTTGACCCTATCAGGATCCTCAACATCTTCATACTCAAAATATTCTTCACATTCATTGATTCAGTCGATCAATTCCTTTGGGTTAAGATTTCCAGAAAATGTAGGAACCTCAATCTTAGGTCTTTTTCCAATCTTGGAAATCGCTCGAAAAAGTCTTTCTTCCTCCTGGTTCACAATTTCAACTTCTCCTTCTTGATATTCTTCTTTGGCTTCATCATCGCTTTCATCTCTGACATTAAGATTCATTCCTCTGCAAATCTCTTCTTGCAATGCTCGCACTTGTCTCTGCAGCTCTCTAACCTCAGGTGTCATAGCACCAGCTCTTCCGCCACATTCTCTTCGTGGAGGCATTTTTTCGATGCACGGTGAAACCCTAACCACGGTCCTGGTGCAAACTGCCTCACAGTCGGCGATCTATTTACACACTCAAGAAAACCTGCTCTGATACCACTTGATGAAGGGTGCTCCCCTTAATACCACAAACACATAACAGAAAAAGAGAAACAACAACAATAATATGCAAGAACAGAAAAATTGGCTTCTTATTATCTCCACAAATGTGGAATTACAAACTTTCAGAGTTACAATATGCAAAGCCACATGGGCATTCCCTTACAATATTCTGTAGGACAAAGCCTCGAACTATTACCCAGAACTATTCTGAACTGCCTAAGACAATAATACAGCCTTCCTTATATAGGCAATCATCCACCGCCTGGGAAGGTTCCAGAATTTTAGCCAATAAGGCCGACCAAACTTAGAATTATTTTATTTTACATTTTATTACATCATAGTCGGCTCAAGATAACCTTTGAAACTCGAACAGAAATTTTGAAGAAAATTATTTTTCGTCATTTCGGGTGGCCCAACTTTCGAAGACCATAAGTCATCATCAGTTGACCCGATCAGCTATTATAACCCCATTTCAGAAATGTCATGAAGCGCTCTACAGGCTTGATCAGTGCAAGCGCCCGTCGGCCAAATTTTTTACCTCATTCGGGGCCTCTAAAGCCTTCAAAACTGAGTTCAAAGTTTCTGTACCCTGCTGCCAATACCGAAATCTTCAATATCTTCCAATATACACTTGATCTGGCAATGAAACTTTACTGGCAGACTTACATGACCAAAATGAACCTCCAAGAAAGAAATCAGATCATTTTGAGCACATGCAAAAATTACCAAAAATAGTAACTTTCCATAAATAGCAGCTCTGCACTAAAATAGCCCTTATTGAATATAAAAATAGAAATATTTTTGGGTGATGCAAGATTGCTCTTACACCCAGGATGCTCCTGCATCAGACACCCGGGGTAATTTGAGAAGTGACCCTATCATGACTCAGGTGTGCAGAGGAAAACCAAGACGGTTAACCTCCTCCTTTGTTAGCCACGATGAATTTTCAACAGGTCATCCTTTCCATTTGACCAAATACTCTTCATATGTCCTGTTCCTTGTGCTTCTGCCAACACGACTGTCCAGTATGTCTTCAATCTCCTTAGTGTCTGAACTAGTTGCTGGAATACTCCACTGTGCTGCTGTGATTTCATCTTCAACACCTCCCTCATGATACTCTGTCAGATCTGAAATGTTAAACACTGATGAAATATTTAGCTCAGTAGGCAATTCTACCTCATATGCGTTTCCTGAATCATGTTTCTTCAATATCCTGCATGGTCCAAACTTCTTCATTTTCAGCTTGTTATATGTACCAACTGGAAACCGCTCCTTCCGCAAATGAACCATGACTTCATCACCAACCTAAAATTTCTTATACCTCCTTTTCTCATCTGTCTTAGCCTTATACTGTGCGTTCATTTTGGTAATATGCTTCCTCACCTCCCCATGGATGTTCTTTAAGTGTTTTGTAAAATCCTCAGTTTCAGCACTACTTATTTATCATTTATCTATCTTCCTCAATTCAGATGCATTTCTTGGACTACTTCCATATACAATCTAGAATGGTGATTTACCAGTGCTCCTGTTGACAGAATTATTGTATGCAAATTCTGCCTATGGTAAAATCAAATCCCATCCTGTTGGCTTATCTCCAACCAAACATCTCAGCAAATTTTCCAAACTCCTATTCACCACCTCTGTCTGTCCATCAGTCTGTGGATGATGTGATGAACTGAACTTCAAATCTGTCTTCAACTTCTTCCACAATGTACGCCAGAAATATCCAACAAACTTAGTATCTCGATCTGAAACTATGGTCTTTGGCAAACCATGAAGTCTCACTACTTCTCTGAAAAACAATTCTGCTACATGAACAGCATCATTAGTCTTCTTGCAGGGAATGAAATGTGTCATCTTCAAAAATCTGTCAACCACCACAAAAATTGAATCATGCCCCCGCTG
This sequence comes from Chamaecyparis obtusa, assembly GCA_027943335.1. Lineage (NCBI taxonomy): Eukaryota > Viridiplantae > Streptophyta > Pinopsida > Cupressales > Cupressaceae > Chamaecyparis > Chamaecyparis obtusa. The sequence goes on along the minus strand of BSBK01007014.1, from coordinate 967,347 downwards.
AGTCCTCGGTAAACCAAGAACAAAGTCCATGTTGATATCCTCCCAAGGCTTCTCTGGTACAGGTAATGGTTGATACAATCCTGTATTCTGCTTCACTCCTTTCGCACTCTGACATATTCTGCAACTCTGTACAAACTTCTTCACATCTTGCTACAACTGTGGCCAATAATAGTTCTCACTAACCAAACCAAGGGTTTTATCATGACCAAAATGTCCAGCCAATCCTCTGCTATGCTTCTCCTTGATGAGATTCTCCCTCATAGAACTTCGTGGAATGCACAACTGACTCCCTCTGAATAGCATATCATCCTGGGTGATGAAATCCAACCATTTCATCCTGTCTAGAGTAACAGGTTCTGTACAAGCTTTCCAAGCTTCACCAAAATCAGGATCCTCTGGATACAAATTTTTGAGTTCCTTGAACCCAACCACTTCAATCTGCATTTCTGTCAGCAATAGTTGCCTTCTGCTAAGAGCATATGCAACCTTATTAGACTTTCCACTCCTGTGTTTCAAAATAAATGTATAACTCTGCAAAAACTCAACCCATTTCAAATGCCTCTAATTCAACTTTCCTTGACTATTCAAATATTGCAAAGCTTGATGATCAGTATACAAAACAAACTCCTTAGGAAGTAGATAGTGTCTCCACTTCTTTAATGCCTGAACTATAGCATAAAATTCCTGATCATAAACAGAATACTTCCTCTTGGCATCATTTAACTTCTCACTGAAATACGCAACAGGTTTACCTTCTTGGCTCATAACAGCTCCTATTGCAGTACCACTAGCATCACAATCTACTTGAAACACCTTATTAAAATCTGGAAGTACTAAAACAGGTTGTTCTGTAAGTTTTTGTTTCAACAATTGAAAACTTTTTACTGCCCCATTAGTCCACTTAAACTCTTTTCTATCCCCTCTCATTGTTTCAATCAAGGGTCCACAAATACTGCTAAAATTTTTGATAAACTTTCTGTAAAAGCTAGCCAAACCATGAAAAGATCTTACCTCAGTAGCACTCCTTGGAGTAGGCCATTCAAGGATAGCCTGTACCTTCTCTGGGTCCATTTTTAGACCTTCTGCTGAAACTACAAATCCCAAATACACTAACTCTTTCTTCACAAAACTGCACTTCTTCAAATTAATCAACAATTTCTCATCTCTCAACTTCTCAAACACCATACGAATATGCATCATATGTTCCTCCAATGTCTTGCTAAAAATCAAAATATCATCTAGGTAAACAATGACAAACTTACCCAGAAATTCTTTCAGAACCTCGTTCATGAGCCGCATGAAAGTGCTCGGTGCATTGGTTAGCCCAAAAGGCATGACTAACCACTCATATAGTCCTTTTGTTTTGAAGGCAGTCTTCCATTCATCTCCTTCTCTGATTTGAATCTGATGATATCCACTTTTTAGATCTATCTTTGAAAAATACACAACTCCACTCAAACAGTCCATAATATCATCAATTCGTGGCAATGAAAATCTGTACTTGATTGTGATCTTGTTTATTGCCCTAGAATTTGTACACATCCTCCATTCTCCATTCTTCTTTGGTGCGAATTCTGCTGGTACAGCACAGGGACTCAGACTCTCACGGATGAATCCTTTCTATAACAGCTCATGTACTTGTCTGTTCAACTCCTCACTTTCTGCAGATGTCATTCTGTGTGCTGCCTTGTTCGGAAAACTCACTCCTGGGATCAAGTCCATTTGATGACTGATCTTCCTGAGTGGTGGTAATCCATCAGGCACGTTATCGGATACAATATCCTGAAACTCATTCAACAAATCTGCAACTTCTACATGAACATCTTCTACTTCCTCTTTACCAGCTTTTGGAATTAAAGCAAAACATACATGCTCATGCCTCATACCATCTAGAAAATTTCTTTCATTATCAAAAGTTATCCTTGTAGTACCACATACCTTTTCTTCAGTCTCCTTCAATGGTTTTAGCTTATGTCGCACTCCATCCTTTGTCAAGGAATAGGTATTCGCACGACCATCATGTACAACACATCTGTCAAACTGTCATGGTCTACCCAACAACATATGACATGCATCCATAGATATGATATCACAAAATACATCATCTTGGTATCCGCCGATCTTGAACTTCACTAGGCATTGTTCATTGACCATGACCTTGTGGTCATCCTGTACCCAGGCAATCCGATATGGATGTGGGTGTTTCTGTCTCTTGAGCCTCAACTTTTTCACCATCTCTTCTAACACCAAATTGTCAGTGCTTCCACTATCAATAATCACATCACAACATTTACCTTCACACTTGCACCTGGTGCGAAACAGGCTCCTCCTTTGCTCAGGTTCATTCTCACCACTCAACAGGACTCTTCTGTTAATCAACGTTTCTCCTCTTTCAGCATCTTCAGAATTTGATGATCTGGCATCTTCATCTACATGTGCAACTCTAGCCTGGCCTTCATTTCTTCTGTCTGTTCTGTCTTGGCACTGAGGACATTCAAATGCCTTATGACCTTCTTCTCCACAGTGAAAACATGTTCCACGGAAGCCACCTCTTCCAGATCCTTGTCCTCTTCCTCTTCCTCTTTGATCTCTATTATTCTGATCGTGGAAGCGATTGAAATTATTTTCTCATTGATTCTGACTACTACTGGCCTCATCCTTCTTTTTCGGATCCTCATTTCGGCCACCATATGACCGTCCACCAGATCGTCCACCGCGACCTCTTCCATTTTGTCTGCTCTCAAACTTCTTGTTCAGCTTTTCCTCTACTTTTAGGGCAAACTGGTATGCCTCTTCAATACTGTTCATTCGAACCAGATTCAGCTCCTCCTGAATGCTTGGCCTTAACCCATTAAGGTATCGGGCAACTTTCTCCTTATCAGCTTCTGCATGGCCTGTTCTGATGAGAAGCCGATAGAACTCCTCTGTATACTCCTGAACAGATCTTCCTGCTTGCTTCAAACTCTGCATTTTCTTCAGTAGGTCAAGCTCATAATCAACAGGAATGAACTGTCGCTTCAATTTATCCACCATCCGATCACATCTCGTGATTTTCTCCTTTCCCCTTCTATTTCGCTCCAACTGAATCTCTTGCCACCATATCTTCGCATGACCTTTCAGTCTGGCCTTCACAAATTTGACCCTATCAGGATCCTCAACATCTTCATACTCAAAATATTCTTCACATTCATTGATCCAGTCGATCAATTCCTCTGGGTTAAGATTTCTAGAAAATGTAGGAACCTCAATCTTAGGTCTTTTCCCAATCTTGGAAATCGCCCGAAAAAGTCTTTCTTCCTCCTGGTTCACAATTTCAACTTTTCCTTCTTGATATTCTTCTTCGGCTTCATCATCGCTTTCATCTCTGACATTAAGATTCATTCCTCTGCGAATCTCTTCTTGCAATGCTCGCACTTGTCTCTGCATCTCTCTAACCTCAGGTGTCATAGCACCAGCTCTTCCGCCACGTTCTCTTCGTGGAGGTATTTTTGGGATGCGCGCTGAAACCCTAACCACGGTCCTAGTGCAAACTGCCTCACAGTCGGCGATCTGTTTACACACTCAAGAAAACTTGCTATGATAGCACTTGATGAAGGGTGCTCCCCTTAATACCACAAACACATAACAGAAAAAGAGAAACAACAACAATAATATGCAAGAACAGAAAAATTGGCTTCTTATTATCTCCACAAATGTGGAATTACAAACTTTCAGAGTTACAATATGCAAAGCCACATGGGCATTCCCTTACAATATTCTGTAGGACAAAGCCTCGAACTATTACCCAAAACTATTCTGAACTGCCTAAGACAATAATACAGCCTTCCTTATATAGGCAATCATCCACCGCCTGGGAAGGTTCCAGAATTTTAGCCAATAAGGCCGACCAAACTTAGAATTATTTTATTTTACATTTTATTACATCATAGTCAGCTCAAGATAACCTTTGAAACCCGAACAGAAATTTTGAAGAAAATTATTTTTCGCCATTTCGGGTGGCCCAACTTACGAAGACCATAAGTCATCACTAGTTGACTCGATCGGCTATTATAACCCAATTTTGGAAATGCCACGAAGCGCTCTATAGGCTTGCCCAGTGCAAGCGCCCATCACCCAAATTTTCGACCTCATCCGGGGCCTCTAAAGCCTTCAAAACTGAGTTCAAATTTTCTGTACCCTGCTGCTAATACCGAAAATCTTCAATATCTTCCAATATACATTTGATCTGGCAATGAAACTTTACTGGCAGCCTTACATGACCAAAATGAACCTCCAAGAAAGAAATCAGATCATTCTGCGCACATGCAAAAATTATCAAAAATAGTAACTTTCCATAAATAACATCTCTGCACTAAAATAGCCCTTATTGAATATAAAAATAGAAATATTTTTGGGTGATGCAAGATTGCTCTTACACCCAGGATGCTCCTGCATCAGACACCCGGGGTAATTTGAGAAGTGACCCTATCACGACTCAGGTGTGCAAAGGAAAACCAAGACGGTTAACCTCCTCCTTTGTTAGCCACGATGAATCTTCAACAGGTCATCCTTTCCATTTGACCAAATACTCTTCATATGTCATGATCCTTGTGCTTCTGCCAACACGACTGTCCAGTATGTCTTCAATCTCCTTAGTGTCTGAACTAGTTGCTGGAATACTCCACTGTGCTGCTGTGATCTCATCTTCAACACCTCCCTCATGATACTCTGTCAGATCTGAAATGTTAAACACTGGTGAAATATTTAGCTCAGTAGGCAATTCTACCTCATATGCGTTTCCTGAATCATGTTTCTTCAATATCCTGCATGGTCCAAACTTCTTCATTTTCAGCTTCTTATATGTACCAACTGGAAACCGCTCCTTCCGCAAATGAACCATGACTTCATCACCAACCTGAAATTCTTTATATCTACTTTTCTCATCTGTCTTAGCCTTATACTGTGCGTTCATTTTGGTAATATGCTTCCTCACCTCCCCATGGATGTTTTTCAAGTGTTCTGTAAAATCCTCAGCTTCAGCACTACTTATTTATCATTTATCTATCTTCCTCAATTCAGATGCATTTCTTGGACTACTTCCATATACAATCTGGAATGGTGATTTACCAGTGCTCCTGTTGACAGAATTATTGTATGCAAATTATGCCTGTGGTAAAATCAAATTCCATCCCGTTGGCTTATCTCCAACCAAACATCTCAGCAAATTTTCCAAACTCCTATTCACCACCTCTGTCTGTCCATCAGTCTGTGGATGATGTGATGAACTGAACTTCAAATCTGTCTTCAACTTCTTCCACAATGTACGCTAGAAATATCCAACAAACTTAGTATCTCGATCTGAAACTATGGTCTTTGGCAAACCATGAAGTCTCACTACTTTTCTGAAAAACAATTCTGCTACATGAACAGCATCATTAGTCTTCTTGCAGGGAATGAAATGTGTCATCTTCAAAAATCTGTCAACCACCATAAAAATTGAATCATGCCCCCGCTGAGTCCTCGGTAAACCAAGAACAAAGTCCATGCTGATATCCTCCCAAGGCTTCTCTTGTACAGGTAATGGCTGATACAATCTTGTATTCTGCTTCACTCCTTTCGCCATCTGACATACTCTGCAACTCTATACAAACTTCTTCACATCTTGCTGCAACTGTGGCCAATAATAGTTCTCACTAACCAAACCAAGGGTTTTATCACGACCAAAATGTCCAGCCAATGTTCCGCTATGCTTCTCCTTGATGAAATTCTCCCTCATAGAACTTCGTGAAATGCACAACTGACTCCTTCTGAATAGCATATCATCTTGGATGATGAAATCCAACCATTTCATCCTGTCTAGAGTAACAGGTTCTGTACAAGCTTTCCAAGCTTCACCAAAATCAGGATCCTCTGGATACAAATTCTTGAGTTCCTTGAACCCAACCACTTCAATCTGCATTTCTGTCAGCAATAGTTGCCTTCTGCTAAGAGCATCTGCAACCCTATTAGACTTTCCACTCCTGTGTTTCGAAACAAATGTATAACTCTGCAAAAACTCAACCCATTTCAAATGCCTCTGATTCAACTTTCCTTGACTATTCAAATATTGCAAAGCTTGATGATCAGTATACAAAACAAACTCCTTAGGAAGTAGATAGTGTCTCCACTTCTTTAATGCCTGAACTATAGCATAAAATTCCTGATAATAAACATAATACTTCCTCTTGGCATCATTTAACTTCTCACTGAAATACGCAACAGGTTTACCTTCTTGGCTCATAACAGCTCCTATTGCAGTACCACTAGCATCACAATCTACTTGAAACACCTTTTTAAAATCTGGAAGTGCTGAAATAGGTTGTTCTGTAACTTTTTCTTTCAACAATTGAAAACTCTTTTCTGCCCCATTAGTCCACTTAAACTCTTTTCTATCCTCTCTCATTGTTTCAGTCAAGGGTTCACAAATACTGCTAAAATTTTTGATAAACTTTCTGTAAAAGCTAGCCAAACCATGAAAAGATCTTACCTCAGTAGCACTCCTTGGAGTAGGCCATTCAAGGATAGCCTGTGCCTTCTCTGGGTCCATTTTTAGACCTTCTGCTGAAACTACAAATCCCAAATACACTAACTCTTTCTTCACAAAACTGCACTTCTTCAAATTAATCAACAATTTCTCATCTCTCAACTTCTCAAACACCATACGAATATGCATCATATGTTCCTCCAATGTCTTGCTAAAAATCAAAATATCATCTACGTAAACAATGACAAACTTACCCAGAAATTCTTTCTTAACCTCGTTCATGAGCCGCATGAAAGTGCTCGGTGCATTGGTTAGCCCAAAAGGCATGACTAACCACTCATATAGTCCTTCCTTTGTCTTGAAGGTAGTCTTTCATTCATCTCTTTCTCTGATCCGAATCTGATGATATCCACTTTTTAGATCTATCTTTGAAAAATACACAGCTCCACTCAAACAGTCCATAATATCATCCATTCGTGGCAATGAAAACCTGTACTTGATTGTGATCTTGTTTATTGTCTTAGAATCTGTACACATCCTCCATTCTCCATTCTTCTTTGGTGCTAATACTGCTGGTACAGCACAGGGACTCAGACTCTCACGGATCAATCCTTTCTGTAACAGCTCATGTACTTGTCTCTTCAACTCCTCACTTTCTGCAGGTGTCATTCTGTGTGCTGCCTTGTTCGGCAAACTCGCTCCTGGGATCATTCCATCTGATGACTGATCTTCCTGAGTGGTGGTAATCTATCAGGCACGTTATCGGATACAATATCCTGAAACTCATTCAACAAATCTGCAACTTCTACAGGAACATCTTCTACTTCCTCTTTACCAGCTTTTGGAATTAAAGCAAAACATACATGCTCATGCCTCATACCATCTAGGAAATTTCTTCCATCAACAAAAGTTATCCTTGCAATACCACATACCTTTTATTCAGTCTCCTTCAATGGTTTTAGCTTATGTCGCACTCCATCCTTTGTCAAGGAATAGGTATTCGCACGACCATCATGTACAACACATCTGTCAAACTACCATGGTCTACCCAACAACATATGACATGCATCCATAGATATGATATCACACAATACCTCATCTTGGTATCCGCCGATCTTGAACTTCACCAGGCATTGTTCATTGACCATGACCTTGTGGTCATCCTATACCTAGGCAATCCGATATGGATGTGGGTGTTTCTGTCTCTTGAGCCTCAACTTTGTCACCATCTCTTCTGACACCAAATTGTCAGTGCTTCCACTATCAATAATCACATCACAACATTTACCTTCACACTTGCACCTGGTGCGAAACAGGCTCCTCCTTTGCTCAGGTTCATTCTCACCACTCAACAAGACTCTTCTGTTAATCAACGTTTCTACTCTTTAAGCATCTTCAGAATTTGATGATCTGGAATCTTCATCTACATGTGCAACTCTGGCCTGGCTTTCATTTCTCCTGTCTGTTCTGCCTTGGCACTGAGGACATTCAAATGCCCTATGACCTTCTTCTCCACAGTGAAAACATGTTCCACGGAAGCCACCTCTTCCAGATCCTTGTCCTCTTCCTCTTCCTCTTTGATCTCTATTATTCTGATCCTGGAAGCGATTGAAATTACTTCCTCGTTGATTCTAACTACTACTGGCCTCATCCTTCTCTTTCGGATCCTCATTTCGGCCACCATATGACCATCCACCAGATCGTCCACCGCGACCTTTTCCATTTTGTCTACTCTCAAACTTCTTGTTCAATTTTTCCTCTACTTTTAGGGCAAACTGGTATGCCTCTTCAATACTGTTCATTCAAACTAGATTCAGCTCCTCCTGAATGCTTGGCCTTAACCCATTAAGGTATCGGGCAACTTTCTCCTTATCAGCTTCTGCATGGCCTGTTCTGATGAGAAGCCGATAGAACTCCTCTGTATACTCCTAAACAGATCTTCCTGCTTGCTTCAAACTCTGCATTTTCTTCAGTAGGTCAAGCTCATAATCAACAGGAATGAACTGTCGCTTCAATTTATTTACCATCCGATCCCATCTCGTGATTTTTTCCTTTCCCCTTTTATTTCGCTCCAACTGAATATCTTGCCACCATATCTTCGCATGACCTTTCAGTCTGGCCTTCGCAAATTTGACCCTATCAGGATCCTCAACATCTTCATACTTAAACTATTCTTCACATTCATTTATCCAGTCGATCAATTCCTCTGGGTTAAGATTTTCAGAAAATGTACGAACCTCAATCTTAGGTCTTTTCCCAATCTTGGAAATCGCCCGAAAAAGTCTTTCTTCCTCCTGGTTCACAATTTCAACTTCTCCTTCTTGATATTCTTCTTCGGCTTCATCCTCGCTTTCATCTCTGACATTAAGATTCATTCATCTGCGAATCTCTTCTTGTAATGCTCGCACTTGTCTCTGCAGCTCTCTAACCTCAGGTGTCATAGCACCAGCTCTTCCGCCACGTTCTCTTTGTGAAGGTATTTTCGCGATGCGCGCTGAAACCCTAACCACGGTCCTGGTGCAAACTGCCTCACAGTCGGCGATCTGTTTACACACTCAAGAAAACCTGCTCTGATACCACTTGATGAAGGGTGCTCCCCTTAATACCACAAACACATAACAGAAAAAGAGAAACAACAATAATAATATGCAAGAACAGAAAAATTAGCTTCTTATTATCTCCACAAATGTGGAATTACAAACTTTCAGATTTACAATATGCAAAGCCACATGGGCATTCCCTTACAATATTCTTTAGGACAAAGCCTCGAACTATTATCTAGAACTATTCTGAACTGCCTAAGACAATAATATAGCCTTCCTTCTATAGGCAATCATCCACCGCCTGGGAAGGTTCCAGAATTTTAGCCAATAAGGCCGACCAAACTTAGAATTATTTTATTTTATATTTTATTACATCATAGTCGGCTCAAGATAACCTTTGAAACCCGAACAGAAATTTTTAAAAAAATTATTTTCTGCCATTTCGGGTGGCCCAACTTCCGAAGACCATAAGTCATCACCAGTTGACCCGATCGGCTATTATAACCCCATTTCGGAAATGCCACGAAGCGCTCTACAGGCTTGACTAGCGCAAGCGCCTGCTGCCCAAATTTTTGACTTCATCCGGGGCCTCTAAAGTCTTCAAAACTGAGTTCAAAGTTTCTGTACCCTGCTGCCAATACCGAAAATCTTCAATATCTTCCAATATATACTTGATCTGGCAATGAAACTTTACTGGCAGCCTTACATGACCAAAATGAACCTCCAAGAAAGAAATCAGATCATTCTGAGCACATGCAAAAATTACCAAAAATAGTAACTTTCCATAAATAGCAGCTCTGCACTAAAATAGACCTTATTGAATATAAAAATAGAAATATTTTTGGGTGATGCAAGATTGCTCTTACACCCAGGATGCTCCTGTATCAGACACCCGGGGTAATTTGAGAAGTGACCCTATCACGACTCAGGTGTGCAGAGGAAAACCAAGACGGTTAACCTCCTCTTTTGTTAGCCACGATGAATCTTCAACAGGTCATCCTTTCCATTTGACCAAATACTTTTCATATATCCTGTTCCTTGTGCTTCTGCCAACACGACTGTCCAGTATGTCTTCAATCTCCTTAGTGTCTGAACTAGTTGCTGGAATACTCCACTGTGCTGCTGTAATCTCATCTTCAACACCTCCCTCATGATACTCTGTCAAATCTGAAATGTTAAACACTGGTGAAATATTTAGCTCAGTAGGTAATTCTACCTCATATGCGTTTCCTGAATCATGTTTCTTCAATATCCTGCATGGTCCAAACTTCTTCATTTTCAGCTTGTTATATGTACCAACTGGAAACCGCTCCTTCCGCAAATGAACCATGACTTCATCACCAACCTGAAATTCCTTATACCTCCTTTTCTCATCTGCCTTAGCCTTATACTGTGCGTTCATTTTGGTAATATGCTTCCTCACCTCCCCATAGATGTTCTTCAAGTGTTCTGTAAAATCCTCAGCTTCAGCACTACTTATTTCTCCTTTATCTATCTTCCTCAATTCAGATGCATTTCTTGGACTACTTCCATATACAATCTGGCATGGTGATTTAATAGTGCTCTTGTTGAAAGAATTATTGTATGCAAATTCTGCCTGTGGTAAAATCAAATCTCATCCCGTTGGCTTATCTCCAACCAAACATCTCAGCAAATTTCCCAAACTCCTATTCACCACCTCTGTCTGTCCATCAGTCTGTGGATGATGTGATGAACTGAATTTCAAATCTGTCTTCAACTTCTTCCACAATGTACGCCAGAAATATCCAACAAACTTAGTATCTCGATCTGAAACTATGGTCTTTGGCAAACCATGAAGTCTCACTACTTCTCTGAAAAACAATTCTGCTACATGAACAGCATCATTAGTCTTCTTGCAGGGAATGAAATGTGTCATCTTCAAAAATCTGTCAACCACCACAAAAATTGAATCATGCCCCCGCTGAGTCCTCGGTAAATCAAGAACAAAGTCCATGCTGATATCCTCCCAAGGCTTCTCTGGTACAGGTAATGGCTGATACAATCCTGTATTCTGCTTCACTCCTTTCGCCATCTGACATACTCTGCAACTCTGTACAAACTTCTTCACATCTTGTTACAACTGTGGCCAATAATAGTTCTCACTAACCAAACCAATGGTTTTATCACGACCAAAATATCCAGCCAATCCTCCACTATGCTTCTCCTTGATGAGATTCTCCCTCATAGAACTTCGTGGAATGCACAACTGACTGCCTCTGAACAGCATATCATCCTGGATGATGAAATCCAACCATTTCATCCTGTCTAGAGTAACAGGTTCTGTACAAGCTTTCCAAGCTTCACCAAAATCAGGATCCTCTGGATACAAATTCTTGAGTTCCTTGAACCCAACCACTTCAATCTGCATTTCTGTCAGCAATAGTTGCCTTCTGCTAAGAGCATCTGCAACCCTATTAGACTTTTCATTCGTTTGTTTATAAACAAATGTATAACTCTGCAAAAACTCAACCCATTTCAAATGCCTCTGATTCAACTTTCCTTGACTATTCAAATATTGCAAAGCTTGATGATTAGTATACAAAATAAACTCCTTAGGAAGTAGATAGTGTCTCCACTTCTTTAATGCCTGAACTATAGCATAAAATTTCTGATCATAAATAGAATACTTCCTCTTGGCATCATTTAACTTCTCACTGAAATATGCAACAGGTTTACCTTCTTGGCTCATAACAGCTCCTATTGCAGTACCACTAGCATCACAATCTACTTGAAACACCTTATTAAAATCTGGAAGTGCTAAAATAGGTTGTTCTGTAAGTTTTTGTTTCAACAATTGAAAACTCTTTTCTGCCCCATTAGTCCACTTAAACTCTTTTCTATCCCCTCTCATTGTTTCAGTCAAGAGTCAACAAATACTGCTAAAATTTTTGATAAACTTTCTGTAAAAGCTAGCCAAACCATGAAAAGATCTTACCTCAGTAGCACTCCTTGGAGTAGGCCATTCAAGGATAGCCTGTGCCTTCTCTGGGTCCATTTTTAGACCTTCTGCTGAAACTACAAATCCCAAATACACTAACTCTTTCTTCACAAAACTGCACTTCTTCAAATTAATCAACAATTTCTCATCTCTCAACTTCTCAAACACCATACGAATATGCATCATATGTTCCTCCAATGTCTTGCTAAAAATCAAAATATCATCTACGTAAACAATGACAAACTTACCCAGAAATTCTTTCAGAACCTCGTTCATGAGCCGCATGAAAGTGCTCGGTGCATTGGTTAGCCCAAAAGGCATGACTAACCACTCATATAGTCATTCCTTTGTCTTGAAGGTAGTCTTCCATTCATCTCCTTCTCTGATCCGAATCTGATGATATCCACTTTCTAGATCTATCTTTGAAAAATACACAGCTCCACTCAAACAGTCCATAATATCATCCATTCGTGGCAATGGAAACCTGTACTTGATTGTGATCTTGTTTATTGCCCTAGAATCTGTACACATCCTCCATTCTCCATTCTTCTGTGGTGCTAATACTACTGGTACAGCACAGGGACTCAGACTCTCACGGATCAATCCTTTCTGTAACAGCTCATGTACTTGTCTGTTCAACTCCTCACTTTCTGCAGGTGTCATTCTGTGTGCTGCCTTGTTCTGCAAACTTGCTCCTGGGATCAAGTCCATCTGATGACTGATCTTCCTGAGTGGTGGTAATCCATCAGGCACGTTATCGGATAAAATATCATAAAACTCATTCAACAAATCTGCAACTTCTACAGGAACATCTTCTACTTCCTCTTTACCACCTTTTGGAATTAAAGCAAAACATACATGCTCATGCCTCATACCATCTAGAAAATTTCTTCCATCAACAAAAGTTATCCTTGCAGTACCACATACCTTTTCTTCAGTCTCCTTCAATGGTTTTAGCTTATGTCGCACTCCATCCTTTGTCAAGGAATAGGTATTCGCACGACCATCATGTACAGCACATCTGTCAAACTGCCATGGTCTCCCCAACAACATATGACATGCATCCATAGATATGATATCACACAATACCTCATTTTGATATCCGCTGATCTTGAACTTCACCAGGCATTGTTCATTGACCATGACCTTGTGGTCATCCTGTACCCAGGCAATCCGATATGGATGTGGGTGTTTCTGTCTCTTGAGCCTCAACTTTGTCACCATCTCTTCTGACACCAAATTGTCAATGCTTACACTATCAATAATCACATCATAACATTTACCTTCACACTTGCACCTAGTGCGAAACAGGCTCCTCCTTTGCTCAGGTTCATTCTCACCACTCAACAGGACTCTTCTGTTAATCAACGTTTCTCCTCTTTCAGCATCTTCAGAATTTGATGATCTGGCATCTTCATCTACATGTGCAACTCTGGCCTGGCCTTCATTTCTCCTGTCTATTCTGCCTTGGCGCTGAGGACATTCAAATGCCCTATGACCTTCTTCTCCACAGTGAAAATATGTTCCACAGAAGCCACCTCTTCCAGATCCTTGTCCTCTTCCTCTTCCTCTTTGATCTCTATTATTCTGATCCTGGAAGCGATTGAAATTATTTCCTCATTGATTCTGACTACTACTGGCCTCATCCTTCTTTTTCGGATCCTCATTTCGGCCACCATATGACCGTCCACCAGATCGTCCACCGCAACCTCTTCCGTTTTGTCTGCTCTCAAACTTCTTGTTCAGCTTTTCCTCTACTTTTAGGGCAAACTGGTATGCCTCTTCAATACTGTTCATTCGAACCAGATTTAGCTCCTCCTGAATGCTTGGCCTTAACCCATTAAGGTATCGGGCAACTTTCTCCTTATCAGCTTCTGCATGGCCTGTTCGGATGAGAAGCCGATAGAACTCATCTGTAAACTCCTGAACAGATCTTCCTGCTTGCTTTAAACTCTGCATTTTCTTCAGTAGGTCAAGCTCATAATCAACAGGAATGAACTGTCGCTTCAATTTATCCACCATCCGATCCCATCTCGTGATTTTCTCCTTTTCCCTTCTATTTCGCTCCAACTGAATCTCTTGCCACCATATCTTCGCATGACCTTTCAGTCTGGCCTTCACAAATTTGACCCTATCAGGATCCTCAACATCTTCATACTTAAAATATTCTTCACATTCATTGATCCAGTCGATCAATTCCTCTGGGTTAAGATTTCCAAAAAATGTAGGAACCTCAATCTTAGGTCTTTTCCCAATCTTGGAAATCGCCCGAAAAAGTCTTTCTTCCTCCTGGTTCACAATTTCAACTTCTCCTTCTTGATATTCTTCTTCGGCTTCATCCTCGCTTTCATCTCTGACATTAAGATTCATTCCTCTGCGAATCTCTTCTTGCAATGCTCGCACTTGTCTCTACAGCTCTCTAACCTCAGGTGTCATAGCACCAGCTCTTCTGCCACGTTCTCTTCGTGGAGGTATTTTCGTGATGCGCGCTGAAACCCTAACCACGGTCCTGGTGCAAACTGTCTCACAGTCGGTGATCTATTTACACACTCAAAAAAACCTGCTCTGATACCACTTGATGAAGGGTGCTCCCCTTAATACCACAAACACATAACAGAAAAAGAGAAACAACAACAATAATATGCAAGAACAGAAAAATTGGCTTCTTATTATCTCCACAAATGTGGAATTACAAACTTTCAGAGTTACAATATGCAAAGCCACATGGGCATTCCCTTACAATATTCTATAGGACAAAGCCTCGAACTATTACCCAAAACTATTCTGAACTGCCTAAGACAATAATACAGCCTTCCTTATATAGGCAATCATCCACCGCCTGAGAATGTTCCAGAATTTTAGCCAATAAGGCCGACCAAACTTAGAATTATTTTATTTTACATTTTATTACATCATAGTCGGCTCAAGATAACCTTTGAAACCCGAACAAAAATTTTGAAAGAAATTATTTTCCGCCATTTCGGGTGGCCCAACTTCCGAAGACCATAAGTCATCACCAGTTGACCCGATTGGCTATTATAATCCCATTTCAGAAATGACACGAAGCGCTCTACAGGCTTGACCAGCGCAAGCGCCCGTCGCCCAAATTTTTGACCTCATCCGGGGCCTCTAAAGCCTTCAAAACTGAGTTCAAAGTTTCTGTACCCTGCTGCCAATACCGAAAATCTTCAATATCTTCCAATATACACTTGATCTGGCAATGAAACTTTACTGGCAGACTTACATGACCAAAATGAACCTCCAAGAAAGAAATCAGATCATTCTGAGCACATGCAAAAATTACCAAAAATAGTAACTTTCCATAAATAGCAGCTCTGCACTAAAATAGCCCTTATTGAATATAAAAATAGAAATATTTTTGGGTGATGCAAGATTGCTCTTACACCCAGGATGCTCCTGCATCACATTGTTAAACTTCCTAATGCCTCTTGATTTCCACAACATGAATCCATGAAATCTCTATATACACATGCACGCACACGCATGCTCGCACAAAAAAAAATTGAAAATTCAAATAATTATGCATTTATTATTCTAATTGTATATCTCTATGCATCTTACACTATTTTATCTTGATAATATTAGGCATATGTCTACAACTTTATCAATAAGCTTTTCTAGAGAGTTGTCCACAATACCAAACCTATTAGAATTAAGGTGCCATTAACCTTGAAAATCCCATGTATATTTTATGTATCGTCAAACTCTCGAAAGGTGCACTCAAATGCATAGGGTATAGATGTAACTAATGTGATTTGTTTCTCCACAATGAAGCAATGCATTTTAACTGTGATCTGTCGAGGAGTTATAGATCAAATATGTTTATGTAGTTAAATTTTCTATTTGGGGACTTATTTATTGAAATAATGTGATGTCCATGTGAAGTTAGTGATTGAATTAGCTATTCTTTAAAGATTCTCTCTAAATTGGGCATGGAGTTTTTTCATGATACCATGGTTTTGGTATTCATTATTTTGGTGAAATAATTTATAGTGTTGAACTCTCTTTACCTATATATTGGAGTTATGATATTGTAGTTTCATATCATGTTTGCAATCACATAGATAATGCCAAAATATTGTTAGAGTATCTACCATCCTAAAAGGTTAGCACCTATAATTAGATTCTATATTAGGTCTCATTTTGGTGTTTTTGAGATTTCATGTATGTTATGCTTGATCTAGCAACCCATCTCCCCCAGTTCTGACATCTTTTCCCTCTTCCCAACTCCCCATTCAAATTTTAGCTTGTTTTCTTGAGTATAGAACACCTTGAGCTATGTATGTTCAAGTACAAAATGCTCTATGCGATCTGTACCCAAAGATCTGTGTGCAAATTCAAATGGGCAGCCCGTTGTGGTGATTTAGTGGGAAATTAGAGCTCATGTTAGCCTCCTCCGATTTTTTAATCCAAAAATATTGTGAGAGGTATATAAGTGACCTATCTCTCATCATTTTAAAAACCATGATCAAGATCCACATCCAAGTTCAAGATTTGTAAGCTATGGTCAATATTTCAAGAGCATTCAAGCATTCAAGATCAAGTCTCAAGTATCCAAGGCATATTTGAAGCAAATCTTCTCCATTGTAGCAAGATTCCCTCCCACGATGGAAAAGCAAAGGAGTTACCAATCAATAAAGAAGATCCTTTTGTCCATCCACATGCATTCTTCCTTCCAAGCAAGTTTCCATCAAGCATAACAACATTGAAGATCTATGAGGAGTATTCATAAATCTATGCAAGCATCATTGATTCCTTTCTACATTCCAAGGTTCAACTACAATAATTCAAGAAACATACAAGCATCTTCATAAATATGTGTGATCTTAATATATGTTTATGAAGGTATACAAGGTAGATCTAGCATTTACCTTTATTTTTACATACTTTCCTTTCATGCAATTTCATTTTGATTTCAAGGTTAATTCCTCAACTGGGATTTGACTGAGGCAAACCCCTTTTCCACAAAAAATTTCTCATTTTTTTGTGTACAAGAACAAGTGGTGAATCTATCGAGACTTAATTCAAAAAGTACATGATCTGACAGATTGTCTATGAAAGTTTTAGGAAAAAATACATTGTACATAACAACTTAGTGGATATGTACTCGGGAAGAAAATGCCCAAGGCAATCTATACCCTACAAATTAGCTCCAAACTAAAACCACAAGTCAAATCTACTTTCTGGTTTCTATTTCAAGTACATATAGGTTATTGTATGTTTCAGCCAGTTATCTGGCTTGACTTGATGAATATGAATACCCAAAGTACTATTCTATGGGTAGATAAGTGTGGAAGGAATTTTTACTAGAGAGATGGAGTTGATGACAAACAGTAACTCTTTCAATGCTGCATTGCAGTGATAAAAGGCACGGGAAGAAGAAATTGAACCCCTTGGGCTTATCCAATTGCCCCCCACCCTAAGGAATATATGGTCGGTGGGGTCAAGTTGTACCCCCCCTCCCACCCCAACCCCCCGCACCTCCTCTTCTATAGTTCAAATATGGGTGGTGGGGTCTTTTGGGTGGGAGCCTATCTATAGTTGATGGGTGGGGAGTGTTGGGCCCTTAAAATAGTAGGGTGTTGGGGTTCTAGCTGACCCCCTTTATCAATGGATAGAACCCCAGGATACAGTTATTGGCCCTACTATTTTAAGGGGTGATTGATAGACGTATAGAATCTCAATCTCTTGGCCCCATTTCCCATATTTTCTTATTTAGCATTCTATATTGCATCATCCTATCACTTCTCAAATCTAACTCATCCTAATCATTATACAATGAAGGATCATTGCACTCATTTAGCACTTAAGCCATCTTAAGCATGTTGGATCATCTTCCTTCTGATTGTGCATTAGGAAAAGGTGGACAATTCCCCCTTATGCCTTTCTTCCCTTTTCCTATTGTACAGAGTGTACAATATAGTGTTTTGATATTGTATCAATTATATAAGATCAATTTTCTCTAATAAATTTTTTAACGAAAGGATCTCTCCAAGTGAAACGTATGTTACTATGACTTCTTCTTTTTTATTCTTAGTGTTAAGTATTCTTCTTCACATTATATTTATCATAATGGATTAAT
Organism: Chamaecyparis obtusa; assembly: GCA_027943335.1. Classification (NCBI taxonomy): domain Eukaryota; kingdom Viridiplantae; phylum Streptophyta; class Pinopsida; order Cupressales; family Cupressaceae; genus Chamaecyparis; species Chamaecyparis obtusa. Next base: position 949,240 of record BSBK01007014.1, on the reverse strand, counting down.
CTAAGATTAATATATACTTTAGATAATATTTTATTAGAATAGTTCCACTTTGTTTCTCAAAAAAACCTAAGCCCCAAAATAAACTCAATCTACTTATAAGAGGCCATTGGAGAAGCCAACTACTGAAAAACCTAGGTAAAACACGTGTCTCTACCTTAAATGTAACTCCAAGCCTACAACCAAAATATTAAGAATTTGAGAAAAGTAGATAGCAAATGTCCATTCCAAGTGAATGGTAGGTTTTAGTTTTTGGACTTTAATATCTTTACTAAACAACTTAGAGTAGTTTTCAAATATTTTCTTACAATTAAACTTATGAAAATCATACTTAAATGGGAGTTGAATTAATTATTCTTTTGTCTCTTCATATAGAAGATTTTTTAATTACTATACTCAACTTTTGTCCCCTCTTGGGCATAAAAAAATCTATTTAAGTATTGTATTACACACCCTTGAAAAATAAGAAACCTTTGATATATAAGATATGGAACTTCATTTGAGATGTTTTCCAATAATATTAATGTAAGAATGTTTCATGCCTTAGAGAAACCTTGGATCAACCAAAAATGTTTATCTTGTGCTTCTTTTACTTTTTCAATTTTCCTTGGTTTTAATTGTCATCTTGTCCAACTTGTAGATGTTTATTCTTACCATAGTATTTATGTTGAGCACACAAACTAGAAAACAATACCTTGCTACTATGTGGTGTCACTTGCTCATTGGAATGTCTTCACAATTTGTCTAAATCATATATGTTTACTTTTGTATTTAATGAATTTTTATGAGATGTGGCTTGTTACACATACTTAAGGAAGGCCTATTTGATTGTGCACCACATATGATATTGGCCCCAAGAGTTATGTGATTAATATTGCATTGACTTTCAAAGCCTAAATCTTTGCCACACTTGTGAAATAATGGCTATTTATGCATTTCATAACAAGTTTCCAATTCCTAGATGAAACCATAAAATAGATACTTTAATATTGAACCTATCATTCTTATTTCATGTCCATATAGCAATTTACTATACTTTTTGTTGCTGCAAGAATACCACATATGTTTCTATAAATATTTCAACATTTCATAATAGGGATAGATAGAGGAAGCCAAAGTTAGAAGTGAATGGAGTCATATTCATCAAATAGAATATCTATTCATAAGTTTAGTGTTTGTGGTGTATTCATCATTGCAATTAATTATTGAAGCTCTATTCCAATTGTAAGCACTAGAAGCAAAGTGTATCGATGTATGTTTAGTGTGTGAATCAATAAAATAACTTTTTTCTACATCTTTATTATGTGATGTGAGGATAGTGTGAGTAATTGAAATTTGAGTGTGTATTTCGTGAGTAATTTGTATTGGGTTTTTTTTATAATATTTCTTGGAAATAAATTCAAAAAATAATTAAAAAATTAAAATGCATACACAATATTTTTAAAATATTTGATTTAATATTAGTCAAAGTCATCAATTGATAGGATTCTTAGTTAATCATTTCTCTGTTCCAATGATGCCACCACCCATCTTTATGTTTTTATAACTAATAGTAATGTTGAATATTGATTATCTGATGGTGGTGATGATGAAGACCGACTAAGATCAGAGGTATACATGATAGTAGAAAGGTTAGATCAGTTATTGTCTTGTCATTGATATCAAGCAACTAATTTATGGTTTATATTATGTTGTCATATCATTCGGTAATGATATAAGTTGAATGAGTTAAGGAGAAGAATAAATGAGATGTTGTGAAGTTGAAGAACTTAATCGAGCAAGTGATACAGATCAGACAATAATTAGATTATGATGATATAATTATTTTCTACCTAACATATAATTACGTGTAAGTCAGTAAAACTTGGTAATGAATATTTGTCAAGTCGGTAAATAAAAGAGTTTTGGATACTGAGTAGGAAATGTCACTCGGTAAAAGTAAAAGGTAAAAGGAAATAACTCGGTAAAGCAAAAGGAACTGAAGATACTGAGCAGGAAGGTTTAGGCACTGAACGAAGTTAACCGAAATTCAAATGGAGGACGCCGAGCGAGGAACAGATAGTAAATAAGGATTGAATCGACATTTAATGATTAGCTATGATGAGATGGATGATCACGATGACAAGGAAAGTTAGTTATAGAGATCTATGAATAGGAAAATTCAAGGTGAAGATCTACGACTTAGATCTAAATGGTTAAAGAAGAAGGAACAAGTTTCAAGAAAAGTTCAAGTTCCTAGGTGAAAAGAAAACATGTTACCAAGATCTAGATTCAAGGTATACTGAATTGGACGGTTAAGATTGATCAAAGGAAAATGTAATAGAGGAGATTAAGAGGCAAAAATTGTCTATATAAAGGATGGATTTGTATGAACAAATGGCTGGCAAATTGAAGAAAAGAAGAGTCACTGACTAATGCAGTGAAGAAGGAACAAAGAGATTCCAAGTGGAAAAGAAATATTTGATGAAGTATTGAAGCCATTGGATAATGAATAATTGAAGTAAAGATAGAAGAGTGCACAAAGGATCTGATTATGAAAAGATAGTTGCAAATCTACAGGTCATTTATTTACTATTGCTTACTAGAATTTTTGATAGAGAAATCTCTTAACAAAGTGGACCTAACAGTCTTATTGTAAAATCCTTGAAAAAGGTAACATTCTAAAGAGTATTTGAAGTCCTCTAACAAGGCCACTCCTAACAGGGTGAAGATCCTAATAGATCTAAGGTAAATCCATTGATCGAGTCACACCTAATAGTGTACATTGTAATCTTTAATAGGATTGGCTCTTAATCGGGTGTACTTCAGAAGAGTATTTTCTTAGTGGGTGACAATTCCCATAGTGGTTTTTCCCAAATATGGGTTTCCATGTTAAATACTAGTGTTAAATGTTTTGAATGATTTATGTGATTGATTTACTGATTGTTAAAGTTTATTTACTATTGTCGGTAAATAGTAAAGTGTGTTTTACCGAGCTATCACCGAGTTAATGAAAGAAAAGTTTTTAGGTATTTGGAATTAGGAATTACTGATTCACACCCCCCCCCCCCCCCTCTCCATAATCCAACACTTTCTAGAAAAATATTTGGGTTGCACCATTATTTCATATTCTCTACATGTTGATTTAGAATTTAACTTCTCTTGTAGTGTGTAATAGAGTATTTCCCCTAACTGAAACTTTTGGAGGGATGAGATCCCTGATAAGTCTAATTTTGTTCCAACCAATGGCAGTTGATATAACTATGGTTTTGTAATTAGTTGTATTTTCTTCTATTGCACCAAGGAATATTTGACAAGAAGCATGGGAAAGGTGGATATGGAGGATGTGGGGACATTATTTTATGAAAATGTTTTTCATTGCACTTATTTTTGTGTGTTATAATGTTTAGAAAAGATATTAGATTGTGTTTGCTAAGTTGGTTTCTCGGCCTCTAGTAATGATGCATAAACTTTCTCAATCACTTAAATGACCATGTTTGAAGTAAAGGTATGTGTGCCTAGTAAAACATATGTATGTATAACCTTGTATCATATTCTCTTCATTCATCTAGTGTAATTATATTGATATTTAGATGTGTCATGGTGATATTATTCAATCATATTTAGGAATTTAATTACATTCTCCTCTTGGCAAGTATCTTGTTTTGATTTGGAATTTTAGGGTGGGCCATGTAGGGACACTATCTCTATGAATATTCCACCATGCTACAATAGTACAAATTAAGGTGTTGTAATGCTTCTAGTCTCAAATCCCCCTTATCAAATATTTTTTCTTTACATTTTAATTCTTCCTAAGTTGGGTAGGTTGATTTTTCCTAACTCCTCACCCATCTTCATTGCTAGTACATCAATATTGGGTAATCCACATGAGCGCATGAGCTCTAGGTTTGTTAGAGCTATAGGGTTGGGCTATCGATTAGATCTTTGATGGGACCTAGCCAATATATTGGAGGAATGCATGCACTAAAGTCTTTCCTAATTAGTGCACACCCTCACAAAGTCAAAGATAAAGTCTTTTCTCATTAGAGCAGGCCCTCACAATGTCAAGGATATCAAGAAGAACATGAATATGACATAAATTTGGATCTCTTATACTATTTGACTTCATTAAAATTCCTTATTGCATTCATTCAAGCTTTATCACCTTACAATGTTGTGCTATGTTAACACATGGTCAATCCCACTTGCCAATTGAGTAAAGGAAAATATTTCTTGTAGCCCCAATATGCCATATAGATAGGACCCAATTTAGAATGTGAGGCTCTGCTATTGCAATACATGGCCCCATGGTGTGAAGTGTACACCAAGATGTTTGAAATGTGCCTAAGGTATTTCAAATTAGATCTTTAATCTAAGCCATCCATTTTGCCACGATCTTGTAAAATTGACAATGAACATTTCAACCTAGAGAATGGGAACACAAATTGTAGTAATGGAGAAATTATTATTTCCAGTTGGATTTTGAGTTAATTAATGCCAATAAATACTCCTTATAGATTGCCTCAATGAATAAATACTCCATTTGGACTACCTCAATGTCTTCAATATTGCATCCAAAATTGATTTCTAATTTGAGCTCTAAAGAAAATTGCAATGAGAACGAGGGTATCATAGTTGGCGATCAGTGCACATTCATTCTGAACAATGAGCCAATTGTCATGTTTTTCTTGTCTTTGAGTTCAGAGTTACAAGCATAGTGTAATTTATGTTGGAAAATTGAAGTCTCTGGTAGTATCAAAGTGAAACCATAGTCACGAAGATAAAACCCTTATTCTAGTGACAATCAAAATGAGTAAAAAATTAGTTATCCTAGTGCCTTCAAGGAAATTGGATGAAGATCTCCTAAGACAATTCAATGGAAAAAGAATGCCTATGCAACTTAGAGGGCCCAAATGTTAAGTTGTATGAATCGACTGGGGTTCAAGATGCTCAACTTCCAAAAACTTGTTGGGGTCTATTGGAGCATTGGTATCAGAAGAGAAATTCCAAGTTTCCCATTAGAAATGATTGGTATTTGGATATGGAGAAACTGATTGTCCCAAATGTCTTCACCAATGAAGATTTCATTAGAACAGTAGCACAAAGATATGATGATAGTTGACAAGTGTTCTTTCAGCCACTCAAATATTTCAATTTCAGAGCTTGGGAGCTTCAAAAGCCTTTTATTTTAGTCATTTCAAAAAATGAGTATGAGCTACATGGTTTTGTACTTAGGACTAATACAATTCCCAACTTCAAAATCAGTCCATGAATAATTGTTCTTCTGATTTCACAATTTGAGAAGGATCGCTTTGGAGTAGACAAAATTGAGGATTACTTTGTGAAGACTTGTTATACTTTGTGCCAAATTATATGCCATGATGCCAAGGCTAAAATACATGTTTTTTTATATACATGGAAACTAACATCAAGAACCCTATGGTTAGTATAGAATTTGACTTTGTAACATTTCTTGCAAATAGAATGCATGAGAAGTTGGTGATAGAAAAGGCACATAATGATAAATTTGAATTCAAATGGTGCTCATTTCTTTTTCATGTGTTCGAGTTCAAATGGAAAGGTTGTGGGATGATAAATACAGTTCAGGGTGATAGATGCAAAGGTGATATTCTCATTGTACAATGTTGGACATACATGTGAGACAGGAATTGCAAAAATGTTGACTTTTTGTTATTTTTGAGGTATATTTTATTAGAAGAATTATGAATTTATTTGGTGAGCTAGACGTGAGGATTCCTATGGATGTGTTGGATTTTCTAAGACTTAATGACTGCCTGGAACTAGGGATTTCACATAACAAGGGAGATTGGTATCTTTATGTGTGGTTTAGAATTGGTATTCAATTGGAGTACAACCAACACTCAATAAACCATTAACTCAAGAATTTAGCTACAAAAGTTCAAATCAAATGAACAAACTAAATTCCTAAAACCGGTTTATTGCTTCTTAGTTGAAGCGAGTTTAATCCTTTTTAGAATGCTCATCAAATTGGCATAAAGGATTAGTGACATGACTACTCCAAAATGGAAGATTCAATTCATGAATGAGATGTAAAACTTGCATTCACCATTCTAAGATGATCAAGATATGTAATGTGAAGCTATAATGAAGCTATGATGCAAGATTAATCTAACAATAATGATGCTATTATGAAAGAAAGCTAGATAACAATGCAATATTATTCTAGAAAGTGAGCTAAACTAATAATACAAGAGAGCTATGGGTGAAAGAAACCATGATGAAATTAACTAAGAAATTAATAGCTCAAAATAGCAAGATTACTCTAGAATGCAAGAATGAAACTTGGAAGCTGCAACATTGGAACCCCTTGAGCCAAGGAATGGCTTCCTTTTAAAGAAAGTTCCTCAAGAATGGAGGGTGAAGATTAAGAGGAAAAAGATGTTAGGTAGAGATGAGTGGTAAGGGAGATCAATCCATATGAAAGGATCCAAGATTTTTGGTTGGTCAAGCTTGATGGGAGAGTAAGACAAAATAGAAAATCCCCTTTTAATTTTTATTTAATCAAGATTAAGTTGCACAATGTGATTTTTTAAAATAAAAGTACTAGGAATTTATATTAAAAGGAATTTTTTGACAATTAAATGATTTTTCAAGTTTTAATATTGGAAATTATTTGTGCTTGATTTAATTATGCCTAGTAAATTATGCCTTTGAGATTTAGAATTATTCTTAAGGAAAATTTGATCAAATTTGGGGCTTAGGTTTTTACTAGACAAATTTTAGGTGATTACATTTGCCCCTCTTTGAATCGACGTGCAAGAAGCACATTGATTCAAAGAACAGGTTGAAGCTAAACTAGGCAACAGCCTGAAATGAAGCAAAGAGACTATTCTTGATAAGGAGAAACCAACTTTGAACCTGATTGAACAAAGATTGATTGAAGATCAAAGATATCAACTCTGGACTTGATTGAGAAAAGACTAATGAGTGAGACCATAGTATCCAAACCAATATGATGCATTGAGACTGAATATTTCTCCAAAGATGATGAAAACTAACCAATTTGATATGGAGCGATGAAATTGATCAGTGTCAAAGAGCTTGAGATAACTTCCTTGAAAAAGACTCTAAAGAATCCAATCACCTGATTGGTAGAAAATACCTGATATGCCCCAGAAATGATGTCAGATTGATATGGGCCCTGATGAATCTGACATACCCTAAATAAATCAAATAGATGCCTATCAAAGTGACCTGATATGAAGTGATGAGACCACTCTTTCAGAGAGATACAGAGAATCTCAACTTGATATGGTTCCTAATGAAACTAAGATGCCCCAAGCCATGAAGCTTGAATTGATTTGTTGATTGGGATTGATTGCAAAACAAGACTTTTTATATTGTCATGCCCCCTCGAGATCAAAATTTAAATGTGGGAAAGAGATCGAAGCAAGAGTGCACTCATTATGATTACAATCAATTTCAAATTAATAAGATCATGTTCATAATAAATTAGAGCTTATTTTGAGTTGTTTTGAGGTCTCATTTACCAGATTTGACTAAAGTTTGACCAAGATTAACTAGGGTTGGTGAGATTGAGATCGCTTGGATGCAAAAAAATTACATTAGATTGCCCTCAGGAAGGCGAGAAATGAAGGTGAAAGTGAGCGAGAAGCGATAGCATCAGCGATCAACTATGTTTGACCAAGAAGGGTTGACCTTAAAATTTGACTAGGTAAACAAACTCAGATTTTGATTTTGATCCTAAAAATGGATTTAAGACATCGAAATTGGCTAAGGGTGCATTTTTTGCGGCTTTCCAAGCACTTTAAATTTTAGGTCAAAAACTATAAAAGGGGCCTGGAGGGGTCATTTTCAAATCATTTTCTACAGTTGATTTTGAGAGCCCAGAGACTTCCAAAGAGATAAGGATGTTGATTCCAATTCGTAATCATCATTTTGAGCTTCAGAGTTGGCATAACTGGCCTCGAGCGTATGGTGCACCAATAAGTAGTCAATCTCATCTTGTGATTTTGTAGATTTTAGTTACTTTTATAGCTTTTTTACACATTTTAGGGCTTTTAGTTTGTTGTGTCATGCGATGAAATAGTTTCATTGCACCCTTAATTAGGTTGTATCATACAATAAAGTGGTTTGAAAAAGTGTATCACATGCTTTTATATCTTTTAGTGTACAATGGCCACCCATGTATCGTACGATACAGGAAAGTTTATCGTATTGAGGAATCGTATCGCAATGTTCTTTGAGTTTCATTGTATGATAAACATGCATCATTTGTGTCATTGTATGAGCCGAATTTGCACTTTTTTTTCCTTTGGTTGAATTAATTTTTCTTTCGTAGCACCTTTGTAGCCTTGTAGAGATGTTGAATGATGATTTTTTGATATTTTGATGCTTAATATAGATAGATTTTGCTCATAATTTAGATTGATTACTGATGCATTTCCCTTGTGTTCCTTTTGTAGGTGTGACTACTTGACCCCATTTTCTAGTGTGCCTACCTGCAGGCTTTGAGATTGGTCTGTCATTTATCTCTATAGGAGTTAGTTGTGCTTGATTAGTGTGGATTGGGGAAGTTCATTACGATGTCTGATATATGTGTAAATCACGGGTTGTTGAATGCATTAGTTGAGTGGTTTCATTCAGAGCATAACACATTTCATCTCCCTACTAGCGAGATTACTATCACACCAGAGGACGTATATCGGATCCTTAGATTGTAGATTGTTGGGGATCTCATATTTTATGATCAGGATCTAGCAAAGGGGATCACAGTGTTGAGATGGATCTTTGCTAATGAAACCATCTTGGACTGGCATATTACTTGGGACTACATGCTCAAGAAGTATGGCCAGGATTACCCATTGGTGTTTTTTCTTACAGGATTAATCTAATGTGTCACTACGCCTAATCATAGCTAGTACGGATTTCAATGCAGTTGGGGCAGTATTTTATATGAAATGTTGATTGAGTCATGGAGATTCAACCAAGGGGCATGTTTATTATGCCACATGTATCGAGAGTTACATGATATTGTATATAGGAGAGATAGGAGCATGGTCATTGGGGTCATAGTTTTATATATATGGGTTTGGAATTACATCCCTATAGCTTGCCCAGTTACATAGGCTTCCCAAGTAGCGCATTTACCATATATATTTTGATATACAAGTTATATTCACCAGCCCAACTTGGGAAAGATTGTATTTTGGGGATGACAGTTAGATGATATGACTACAGTGGTATGGCAATCATATATAGGCTACGATAGGTGGTCCGGATCTACCCAAGAGTATTATTATATGTCCACCAATAGGCCACTGATCGGAAAGTAATTTTTTTTATTATTGTTACAGTTGCATTTCTCATCTTGATATACCTTTACACTTGAGTTCTGACATGTTGCATAAATTTTGCAAGTACACTCCCATAGTTGAGCATTTTTGTATCATTCGAGTCTAGTGCCAATTCAGTCGGAGACAAGACACACTGACTGAGTTTGCGGCATACGCATGATATCCTAACAAGGAGGCAGACTAGGGGCCATGACCTGTGCATATCATTATTATATAGGAGTAAAGGGACCCAGGTAGTGTCGAATGGGATTACATTCTATGTTACAGATGTTGGTATTACCCCCACCTATAGACATCACATGATAGACCACCCCTTCCCCATATTTATTGATCCATATGAGTGAGCACTGAGGCCAGACAAGGAGGAGCCAATGAATGACCATCAGGGGAGAGGAGAAGGGAGAGAGCAGAGAGGCAGGGAATGAGAGAACCTAGGGGTGAGAAATAGTAGGACATGTGGAGATAGGGGATCTTAAGGGTCTATGGGGGTAGATGTTGTTGCAGAGGAGGAGCTTCTAGAGGAGGATGGAGAGAGACTGGTGATATGAAAGGTGGACCGAAGAAATGTTTTGAGGAGGGATGGATAGGGGAGACTAGTGAGAGAGGAGGGGGAGATAACAGAGGAGGAGGTAGAAGCACATGCACCACTTGCTGAGGCACAGAGAGAAAAGAGAGCACAGGGGATCACAACACAAGAGGTGGCCTATCTCAGATAATATCTCACAGAGGCACGAACATAGAGAAGTTGTAGAGGCCCAACTATAGCTGGTAGAGTAGGACAGATATCACCAAATCTAGGAGCTCTAGAGCGCGTGGGACCAGCTATAGAAAATAGTCACCTATCAAGCTTCTTGAGAATCTTACTATTATGTGTTATATATTAGGGTGGTGCAAGCTTCAACTAGGGAACAATAATATACTTAGTTCACATCACAGTTTGAGGGAGCCATGCCAGCACTAGCACCCATGAGAGAAGATGCCCCTGTTCCTCCTCCCCGAGATCAGGCAGAGGGAGGGAACTAGTCTTGATTTCCCTTTTCTCATCTTATCCCCTTCTCATATTTTTGTGTACTCATTGTTGTATCTGCATTGATAATGCACCATTTTTGTACTCAAGATACTCTTTGATATATATATATATATATATATATATATATATATATATATATATATGGTAGATATTCTTGGTTATAGCTATTGTCTCTACTCTTTATGTGTTCTTTCTTTGATTAGGATAGATGCTCATGTATATTGTTGTTGATGATTGATGATTCTCTTTATGCCTATGTTGATATATCTCATGTCATGCTTATGGTGTTGATTCATATGTTGTAATAGGTTTACTTCATGCGTATGTCATTGTCATTGCATAGTGTAGATGTTGATGATACTTTTACTTCCAACTCTAATATTATGTATGTTCTGCTTTGTATTTTGTATATCATGTTGTTCTTTTCCATACTCGGCTACATATGTAATAATGAAAACTTAGCACTCTGTGGCCCTTTTATGATGATACTGACCTTAATGCTTGTAGATACTAGTCAAAGTCAAAAAAAGATGATTGCAGTTGATTGCGTCAATGGAGAGGGAGGAGGGATGGCTCAAGGGAGACCAGAAATGAAAAACTACATGCAGCCCTAGAATAAAATGCAACCTAGGAAATGAGTCAAGTCGCTAATCCTATATCTATTTATTTATCATCATTTAAGCATTTTAGGGACATCGTGGTCTATACAAGCTTCATTGGTGTGAGAGAGACCATGAAGATATGAATATGACCCTATCAAATAGATGTAGGAACAAATGTAAGCATCGAGGCATAAGAGCCAAGATGACTTGAACATGGTTTCTAGATTGATATTGGAAGATTCCACTTGTACCAAGGCACAAATTGTTGAGATAATCATGAGTGACATCTTACATAGCATGCACAAAAAACAAATAAGGAGATAGTTCCAACCACTCATAAGTGTCCAAATAAAGTGGTTTGAGGTATGTGTGTCATTCCAATGGTGATGGAGGCTCTTACCATAGACACAAAGTTTATTAAACAACTTAGGATTAGTGAAAGCTATTCCACAAGAAGAAATCAAAGAAAATATTTATGCCCCTAGTCATGAGCCTCTAGTCATATAGACATCATCGAGAAACCTTAGAAGGCATAACAAGAAAAAATCAATGATAAAAAAATAGCACATAAGAAATAAGTTCAACATATCTCAGTCATTTTAGTTTTCTAAGTTTCAGGTTTGTACTAGGTGTTAAGGAAAACACCTATGTGCTTGTGTGAAATTGTGTGTGTGATGTGAAAGTGCAAAATCATAGATGTGTTAAGAAACACAGTGATTTCCAGATATGGAGTGTTGAGAAATATTGTAGGATTGGGCTGTTGAAAAAAACCAATGAGTGTGTCAGTGGAAAATTGTCCATTGGGAAGGATTAGTATACTAAATTTGGTTAAGATCAAGAGATCGATAAATTGACAGCTCAGATAAATAGTTGATGATTTCCCCCAAGTGGAAGATAAGAGCTAAGGACAAAACTAAGACCAACTCCAACCCATCATGTCCAAAAGGAGACCGAAAGCGAAAGGCAGTGGTAGAATGAGACTGTTGAAAGCACGAGAGCTCAGCCATGTGTTGATAGAAGGAGCACCGATTAAAAGTGACACATGTTTGCCACATTTTCACCACTTGGGATTATTCTATTTTTTCTACCAAGGTGCCTGTTTCCAAGTTTTCACCAAGGTACTTTTTCTCTTTTGTGATTTTTATGTTCTTTTCATTTTTTCTCTTTTTTTGTATTTTTCAGATTATTTTTTTTGGATACGTCGAGGCACCTATTTGTCAGGTTTTCACCAAAATGGTCTTTTATTTAGGACTTTATATGTTTTTTAGGATTTATTCAGGACTTTATATACTTTTAAGGATTTTTTTAGGATCATATATGCTTTTTAGGATTTTTTCATGATCATAAATTATTGTACAAGATGCAGAATATCTAGCTGTAAAACTATTTCGGGTGGAGAGAGTTGATAGGCTCTAAGATAAATTCATATTCCAAAGTAGCCAGCTGATAAGATCTTGAACTGAATGTCACATTAATGACAAAAGAACCCAACCAGTTAGGTTCAAATTTTCCTTTATGTTCTCTATGTTGTTCATTTTTTAGGTTCTCTCACAGAACAAGATCACCAACCTAATTTTTATTATGGTGTATCTTCTTGTTATAACCTTTAGACATTCTCTTTTGATAGACCCTCAAATGATCAAATGTTTTTTTCTGCGTTCATCAAGTAATTCTAGCTCTTGAAGTCGAGATATTTTGTAATTGTGATCTGTGACAAGTCCATGTAGTGATACCCTAAGTGATGGTATTTTGACTTTGATCTGTAAAAATACCTCAGAACCGTAGACCAATTAGAATGGTGTAGCCCCTATAGGTTTTCTAATGCTTATTCAATAAACCCATAAAGTTGGATTCAATTGTAAGTGCCAATCCTTTCCAGATTTATTAACTATTCTCTGCAAGATCTTAAGGATTGTTTTATTTGAATCTTCTCCCTATCCATCCCCCTAAGGATATTATATAGAAGATGAATGATGTGTGATGTAAAATATATCACATGGCTCATCAATATCTTTTTTTTTTAACTATCCTTCATTATCTATGATAATTGAGGAGGGGATTATGTATCGAGAATATGTAGTTGAGTATGAACATGGCCACTTGTTTCCATGTTGCCTTGATAAGAGAGATGGCCTCAACCCACTAAGCGAAGTATTGGGTGGTTGTGATAATGAACTTATGTCCATTGGAGGATGAGGGATATAATTGACCCACAAGATCAAAATCCCATGATTAAAATGGCCAGTGAGTGAGAAAGAGCAATAGTTCCCTTGCAGGAACGTGAATCAAATTTCCATGAAACTAGAATTTGTTGCAAGTCTTAGCATATTGAATGGAATTCTTCTCCATGGTAGGACAATAGTAGCCATCTCTAAGAATTTTATTTGCTAAGGATAGACTATTCGAGTGCGGTCCACATATACCCTCATGAACTTCCCTAAGCGCCCTTTCAGACTCCTTACACTTGAGACACCTAAGAAGTGTACCATCAATTGGTGATGATTAGATACCAAGAGGATTTTTGGATGATATGTTGTTTCTCATTCTGAGAAAGGGAGTCAGGGATAGTTTGGTCTTTGAGGTAGGCATAAATTTGGCTATAATAGGAAGTGTCATGGGAAATGATGGTGCAGATAATTTGGGATTCAAGTGTTTCATACACAGGGAAAGGAAGTTCTTCCACCAGAAAGTCATAGAGAAACTGATGTTCTTACAATTTTAGCATTTAGGCTAAAGTATCTATAGCATTTGTTTCTCTATTATTTTCACGTGGTATCTATTGAAAGGTGGCAAACATGAAGTACTTCTTTAATTCATCGATCATATGCTTGTAGGGAAGGATTTTTTTATCCTTAGTCTTGCATTCATCATTGATTTGATTGACCACAAGCTGAGAGTCACCATAGACATGGAGTTCTTTAATTTTCCATTCAATAGACATTTTTAGTCCATTTCCCAATACTTCATATTCCATGAAATTTTTGGTTCATGGGAAGATCATTTTATAAGCCTTCAGAATCTTGTAACCTTGGAGAGAGGAACATCAGCACCCACACCTTGTTGTGTAAATGATCCATCAAAGTACATCTTATAAGGATGTTGTGTTAAGTGCAGAATAGATTCCTCAAGAAATTCAACAATGAGAGGTTGTGTGTCTTGCAAAGGTGCATCTGCTATTTGATCCACTAATACTTGTCCTTTTATTACTTTTCGGTCAACATATGTAATATCAAACTCGCTAAGGATCATCACCTATTTTTCCAAAATTCCAATTTGTGTCGCTTTACTTAATAAGTAATTCAAAGGATCAATTTTTGCAACCAATTGTGTAGAGTTTACTAGCATATAGTGTCTAAAATTTTTAGAAGAAAACACCACTGCTAGGTGAGCCTTCTTTATAACTATATAGTTCAGCTCATAGGAAACCAGTGTTCTGCTTATATAGTAGATCGATCTTTCATGACCTTGAGCATCATGTTGCGTGAGTAGTGCTCTCAAGGAAGAAGTGGTAGCTGATATATAGAGAAAAAAAGACTTTCCAGGAATAGGAGCCATTAGCACAGGAGGGTTCTCCAAATACTCTTTGATTTGTTAAAATTTCTTTTCACAATCCTCATTCCATTGGAAAGTCACACCCTTATGAAAATTATTGTGAAGATTTTATCTAAATCAGCAAGGTGTACATCTCGTGTAGCAGATTTAGCTAATGTTTCATCCACATATTCTTCCATGTTCATATGCATCATATCATGAAAGATAGTCGTCATTTCTCATTGATACGTTGCAACAACATTTTTTAGTCCAAAAGGCATGAAGTTCCAGCAGAAAGTAGCCCAAGCACAAATGAATGTCATCTTCTCCTGGTCTTCAAGTGAAATACGTAGTTGATTATAACCAGGGAACTCATCCATCAAGGAATACATCTAAAAACCAATAGTAAGATCCATAATCATGTCTATGTTTGGAAATGGGAAGTCATCTTTAGGACAAGATTTATTCAGATCTCTGAAGTTTGTACATACCCATATTGATTTGTTAGATTTTGAAATAGGTACAATGTTGGAGATCCATTCAGCATATTTTATGGCTCATATAAATATAGCTTTGAGTAACTTTTCAAGCTCTTCTTTATCTAGTAGTGCTATGTGAGGATGCATTTTTCTTATCTTTTGTTTCACTGGTTTTATGCCTGGTGCAATAGATAAGTGGTGCATAATGATATTTTGTTCAATCCAAGCATGTCAAAATAAGACCATGCAAAATTGATCTTCTTTTCTTTAAAGAACTGAATAAATTACTATTTTTCGTCATCAGATAGGGATTGTGCAAGATGTATGATTTGTGTATTTTCTATTGTACCCAAGTTTACTTGTTGTGTAGGCTCTATAAGCACTACAACCGCTCCTGAAAATTCTTAGGGAGGATATCAAGTGTTTCATCCACAAGCGCCTCAAAGAGGTTTTCATTGTTGGATACATCATTTATTTTTACTTTTTTTGGATTTGACACTACCACAGAGTGGTTTTCACCATCAGATCACTTGTTCTTTTTATTTTTATTTTTACGACTAAGATACTTGATATCTTTCACTAACATGTTGCTACTCATTGTGCTAGTGGAAGAGGGAAGAGGCTCAATCACGTGGAGATAGCATGAAAGGTCATGATTGTTGGAGAAAGATAATAATTTTATGGGCTCAGAGGTGTTCCAATTAATCAATTCAGGGCAAACAAGAGGTAAGGAACCAACAGGCTCAAGGGAAATACTTAGGTATCATCATCATCGTTCATCAATGTCAAGGATAAGTCGAGAAAGTTGTCTTCTCTAGAGTTTTTTTTAGTGTGATTCATCAAGGGATTGCTAGAGGAGTTATAAGAAGTGTTTTGTAAACCTAACCATCTCGATCTAGTCCCGAAAATGAAGATGAAGATCTTGTTCAACCTCCTCTCTCTAGTGAATAAATCTCTCAAGAGGGACCATCATAATCCTAGAACTTGAACCAAATTTCTAGTTGGTATTCTAAGGGAGAACTATAGGAGGATTGTTGGCGAGAGACTTACTTCTTTGGATGCAGCTTGAGTAGGAGGCATGACAACAGGTTCTATAGCTGGGTGATTTGGATGATCCTCTTGATCAAGTTGTGTGTTAGAACTTTCACCAACCTCAAAAGAGGAAGTAATATCATACTTTTGAATTACATCAACCTCTTTATCTACTGTAGCATTAGATAGTTGGTCCCATTCATACTCATGGGAGTCAGTTCAACTACTAGAATATTATCCCAAGTATTGATCTAGAATCATAGGAGCTTCTTCATTATTTCTTTCTTGACTCGCAACTTGTCTTTTGATTTCAACTAGATTGAGGTCAGTTCTATTAGATTGACTATTGGTTGCTTCATTAGGTGTTTGGGTGTCCATAGCTTGAAATTTTTTCCCATAATCCAACATAGGTATGTATGGTGACCTAGGACATCTTATCTCATCAGATGGTTCTATGAATTGAGGTAAGTCTAAGACATGTGTAATGCTGACAAGTTGCCCCTAGTTAGGGTGTCTTTCCTTTGTAGAATCTACTTGGTTTTGTCTAGCTTCTTGTGATGTAATTGACTCATGTTGATGAATTTTTCCCTTAGGTATAGTCTCTTGATCTATAGATATATGCAATAGATATTTCATAATCCCTAGGGACAACATCTTCATCCTCATTATCAGAGTCTCCAAGTGTGTCAAATACAGGGCCATTCATAGATGATGGGTTAAATTTATGCTCATAGTATCCTACCCATGTTTTGTCCTTAGGGTTATGGAATTCAGCATTTAACAATTCCATAAGGCCTTTACCTTTTCCAAGAGAACTTTTCCCATCATATCCCATTTTCTACATGAGCTAGTAGCCTACACCATACTTCTTTGGAGAAAATTTAGTATGTTTTACCTCTTGCTCAGATTCTTCGCTTCAATAAAGCCATTGTAATACCGCTTTCTCTTCATTTTCTTTTTCAAGAGGAAATCTCACTTTTACCATACCTGTACCTTCATGAATCATAAGGACAGAGGTGCTAGCAGGTTGGAAAGATGAAGATAGTCTCCCATAAGATTGAGGTCAAATAGGGAGGTTAATCATGGAACATGAGGCACCCAACTTGTATTCTCTCATTCCATTTTCTTTTATGCTAAGCTTATTTTTGAGGTCATCAAGCATAGCTTGTTTTGGGTTCTCAGCTTCTTGATTCCTTAATGCCTCTTTATTGTGTAGAACCATTCTTTCGGTTTGCTTGACATTGTTGCAAGTATATGTTGAGTCGGCGGGAATTGTGACCTCAATGCCATTATGGGGGAACTTGATACATTGATGGCATGTCGATGGAACGACCTACATTTCATGAATCCACAGTTAACCAAGGAGTATGTTGTATGTGAGTGGAAGATCTAAGACTTGACAAATAACATCCCTTCGAATGGGACCCACTCAGATGGGAAAGACCACCATGCCTTTAGAAGAGCGTTCCTCTTCATCATATGATTTGATTGTGATTTTTCTTCTAGGATCAATGGCATGTTCTGAGAAACCAAGCACCTTAACCAAATTGAACGTGTAGATATTTAAACTTGCGCCTCAATCTATCAAAATGTGTTTTACCATGTGCTTATGTATGAGGACTTCGATATGGAGAGGTTGATTATGAGGATGAATGACAAATTTATCATCTTCTTCCAAGAAGGTCAAGTAGTGTAGGGAAGAAATATGACCGACCATGGACTGGGACTTGTCTATGTCTAGGTTGTTGGGAACATTAGATGCTAAGAGGGTTTGATCAAGAATCTCTCTGTGTGCAGGAGAGATTTTAAGTAGTTCAAGAATTAATATCTAAGTTGACATGCATTGAAGCTGATCAACCAGGTTATAGTCGCACACTGTAGATGTGATTATTGATTTGGAACCTTGGGTCGCTGATTTTTAAGAATAAGAGGAGGAAGAACCCGCTCCTCGCAAGGTGACCTTTTCATGGGATCAAGTCACTGCATTAGAAGATTTAGCCTGAGTCTTGTTCTTGATCTTGATGACATTAACAGAATGATTAGAGGACTCAAGAATGTGGATCACATTGTCATTGTTAGAGTAAGTGTAACTCACCTTATTATCTTTTGTCTTAGAATATTCCCCCTTTTCATATTTAGGAAAAGGATCTTTAAAATCTCCATGATTAGTGTTCATTTGAGGGAGGTCAATCACAATGGTCTCATTATCAATCAGATCCTGGATTAAATGCTTGAGATTCATGCAGTCATTAGTTTTGTGGCCTTTATTGTGATGGTAATCTCAATAATGGTTATTGTTCCACCCCTTAGGCTTAATCTTAGGATCATAGGGCTTTAAGTTATTAGGCAATGTGATGATCTTGTTAGCTAGAAGCATCTTCGGAGAATTCTTAAGTGACTCTCCAAGGGGAGTGAAATCTCACTTAGGCTAAGGAATCCATGGTCTATCTTTTTTACCTTCAAGTTTAGAGTTTGATTGAGTGCTCTTGTTAGCTTTTGCTTCTTGAATGCCAGTGGAGAGGTTGAAAGCTGGCTCTTTAGGTTTGCTAGAAGTAGATGTGAAAGTTGTACCCATAATTTTTCCAATGACAACATCCTTGTTCTTAGTCCATAATTTATGCTTATTCTTGTTATGTTGATTATTAGAGAAGGATTTATGTTCTTTATGTTGCAGGGTGATCTCTCCCTTCCAAGAAACAACATCTTCTATACGAATAAAAGTCTCAACCAATTTATCAAATTAGGTATGAGTTTGTATTTTCAAAGTATAGTTCATTTATGGGACTAGAGTGTTTATAAATATGTCAATTTTCTTGGTCTCAGGAATTTCATGAGGGTACCTATAAATCATCCTTTTCCATCTTTGAAGGAATGTAATGAAGGGCTCTCCAACACGTTGCTTTGTGTTGCATAGATCAAGCATGGTAACTATGTGATAAATATTGTAGTAGTGTTATTGGATGAACTTCTAAAAAAGCTCATCAAAGGTCCTGAAGCCAAGGGCAAGTGAGTTGAACTATCGCATAGCTTGGCCACTAAGACTCCAAGGAACGAGTCGCATGAGATAGCTTTGTTCATGCATAAAATCCATGTTGAGCGCACAAAATTCTCTCACATGTCCCTGGGGATCTCTATTGCCATCATATTTATCATATTTAGGAATTTACACCTTGGGTGGGAAGGTTGGCATGTAGAAAATTTTATCAAAGGGGAAAGGACAGATAGTTTCAAGTGAGTACTTGTGCGATGATTGGTCCTTTTCATTTTTGAACTGTGATAGCTCATAGCGAAAGTCTTGGAGTTGTTTGTTGAGGATTGTGATAGGAGACTCCTCCTCTTTGTGTATCGAGTGCTCCACATCAAATTAGGGAGGCATATTTACACCCATAGAGGAAATATGTCAAAAGTATCTATCTTTGTCCTGGTTCATAATGGCCTGCATCACCTTATGGAAATTCTTATCTTCTTGGCAAATCCTAATTTCTTCCTTTGTAGTTCCCCCGTTTGAAGAGGACTCAGAATCATGTTTGTTACAATTTCTCCAATAGTATGTCGAGATGTTGGTTTAATCATGATACTCGGTGTAGGTAAAGGGAATTTACTGGTAGACAGGTGTTTGAGGCAAAGGTTCCTCATGAAAGGATGGTCCAGGGATCTCATCAATAGCTTTCCCTTTGGGATCAGTGGCAGCCTTGTGGTAGTGGCTACAAGTTAGAACTGGCATGGAAGATGAGATTGGATATCCGATAGCAACAAGGTTAATAAGCTAGTATCAAAAGATCTAGATAATGATATCTCTATCTCAAGGATAGGTAGAAAAAGATAAGTCTGAAACAAGGTGCAAGGTATCAAGAATGAGGCCTGAATGCCTATTGGGTGACACTTGCAACCAAGTTGATGTCACTAGGAGAACCAAGTACAAGGTACCAAGAATGAGGCATGAATTCCTATTGAGTGGTACTTGTGACAAAGTTGAGAAAATGTTGAATTCAAGTGAGATAAGATATTTGAGATAAGAGCTACAGGATCCTAAAATAGGAGAAAAGATGAATCAAGTTACTAACAAAGAATCAATCAGTTTGAAAATATCAATTTTAACTATGCAATTTGTTGATCTAAATGTCAGAGAAGCTGAGAGAGGACCAGACAACAAAAGATGTCAAAATTTTGAGTACTCAATGCAAGCCTAATAACCAATCAAGTACATGATCGTACGATAAACTCCAGAACTACATACGATGAAAGTCCAAATTGCATGTGATAATATGGTGAGAAGGGATTCTATCATATGATAAAGCACAAAACTAGGTTATCGTACGATGAAATGTTGGGCAAAATGACTAAAGGCAGAAAAAAGACTATTTGCCACCAAATTTTGGAAATTTGACCAATCTGGACTATTTTGGTTTCGGATTTGTGACAAGTTTGAGTCTTCCTAGATCATGTCTGAGTGTTTATAGGGAGGCAATAATGTGACCAAACAAGAGTCTCCTAACAATACACCAAAGGACAAAGAAAATTTGGGGATACAAACACTTGTGAAGTCAAAGAGGGCATTGCAATGTGTCAAAATAATCAAGTGTATGTTTCACAATGATTTCCATGGGTCTCAACACATTCGAAGACACATTAAGAAAAAACTACCTAAGGAATTTCTCTTGTATCAAAATCTTTGCCCACAACTTGGTATTCCTTCACCTCACACAAAGTGATGTTGGCTTTTCTGAGGATTATGCACATTATGGATCAAAAGAAGAGACTTAATTCTTGCATCGCAATGATTCTCCAAATGCCACATTCATGCTTTAAAGAACCTAAGGGAATACATATGGTGAGTAATCTTGAGGTGATCTGAATAAGTCCACTTGGATCAATCCTTGCACAAAGATTAGGACACTTTCAAAGGTAAATTGGGTAGAATCTAACCAAGAGTGTCTAGTAAGGGCATTCATTCATAACTATCCCATGTAGTTCCACTTAGCGAAATTGAGGCCTATAGCCCCACAAGTTCTTTAAGTAAGGTAGTCTTGCAAGAAATATTGAGACCTCTCAGCCCTACACATTACTCTCGTATGTGGTTTTCCAATCAAATAAATGACCCAACACAGTTAATAGCTATGTCCTTGAGACTTTAACCTCCAAGGAAAATATTTTATAGTGGGTTGGATGAGCTGGCTTTTCTTTGTCCCACTTGGGTTGTTCCCACAAGATTTTTACCTTAATGGTAGGCCCCCCTAAGGTAGAATGAAAGAGAAAGTGGATAGACTAATGAAGGTATAGATTTTTTATTCTCCACAAGGGAAAATAGCATACTTTTCTACTCTATAGCTTCTCCTAAGAATATCAAGAACATATTCATTCACCCAAGATTCTTTTGCAAGTAACAAACCATGTAGGTCAAGATTTTTTATTCATCCTCTAGGAGGTGAAGAGCATACTCTCCTACTACCCAACTAGTCACAAGAAAAGAAGCCTTCCTAGTTAAGCTAGATGCCTAGAAAATCAAATTAAGGAAGACACAATATTTTCTTGAATCTCCAAGGAAACTTGAAAAACAAATAGTTTTAGTAGTCTCAAGATATGACAACCACAAAGCATTAGTAGTCTTAAAATAAGGCAATGCATATGACTTTGGCAAGCGAATTTCCTCTTCAATGACCTATAAAAAACCAATTATTTCCTGCAAAATAGAATATTAGGGCCAAGACAAGACTCAATCAATCATGAAAATCCCAAAAATCAAGCGACTAGACCCTCAAAAATACTTGTTGTTTTTGGTTCAATAAAACACAAACATCACCATATTATCATACAATGAAACTCAAAGAACCATGTGATAAAAGCCAGAGTTATTGCGTCATACAATAAGACCCAAAACTACATGTGATGAACCACCTTATGCCATATTATCGTATGATAAAACTCACAACTGCATGAGATGAAAAAGGTGTTGTATGATAATATGGAGTACAGATGTATGATATTTGTCATAGTTTCAAAAAAAAAAAAAAATAACCTGAAAGCAAAGGGGAATATTTTTTATTCGAGCCCCATGCTGGGAACCAAAAATTTGTGGTTTAAAAATGGTATTCAATTGGAATGCAACCAACAATCAATAAATCATTAACTCAAGAATTCAGCTACAAGACTTCAAATCAAATGAACAAACCAAATTCCCAAAACCGGCTTATTGCTTCCTAGTTGAAGCGAGTTTAATCCTTTTTAGAATTCTCATCAGATTGGCATAAAGGATTAGTGACTTGACTACTCCAAAATAGAAGATTCAATTCATGAATGAGATACAATACTTGCATTCACCATTCTAAGATGATCAAGATATGTAATGTGAGTCTATAATGAAGTTATGATGCAAGATGAATCTAACGATAATGATGCTATTATGAAAGCAAGATAGATAACAATACAAGATTCTTCTAGAAACTGAGCTAAACTAATAATGAAAGAGAGCTTTGGGTGCAAGAAACCATGATGAAAGTAACTAAGAACTTAATATCTCAAAATAGAAAGATTACTCTAGAATGCACAAAGATAGAATACTAGAATGCAATAATGAAACTTAGAACTTGCAACCTTGGAACCCCTGGAACCCCTTGAGCCAAGGAATGGCTTCCTTTTAAAGAAAGTGCCTCAAGAATGGAGGGTGAATATTAAGAGGCAAAAGATGTTAGGTAGAGATGAGTGGTAAGGGAGATCAATCTATGTGAAAGGATCCAAAAAAATTGATTGGTCAAGCTTGATGGGAGAGTAAGATAAAATAGAAAATCCCCTTTTAATAGTCATTTAATCAGATTAAGTTACACAATGTGATTTTTTTAATAAAAGTGCTAGGACTTCATATTAAAAGGAAGTTTTTGACAATTAAATGATTTTTCAAGTTTTAATATTGGAAATGATTTGTGCTTGATTTAATTATGCCTTTGAGATTTAGAATTTTCTTAAGGAAAATTTGATCAAATTAGGCGCTTAGGTTTTTACTAGAAAAATTTTAGGTGATTACACTTTATACCAATACTAGTACTATCAAACTATATGGGTCATACATGCAACCTTATGTACTACCAAGGTGTGTACCAAGAAGGTTTTATTTCCCTAAAGTGATATGGAAACTCAATGAAGCAGATAAGCTACATTTGAGGGGACAAAATAAGGGCTTAGTGTTCCCTACTACAAACTTGTAGATTTCACTACTGGAAATAAGGAAGGATTAGAAAGGATATACTAAATTTTATCCTAAGGGATTCGTAGCATATTTCAAAGTGTTGAAGGAGAGGCCTCTTATGGCTCATGTAATATTGTTAAAGAATATGTGGTCATAAATTGTACCACAATTGAAGAGTTTTGTGGGAAGAGAAGATGGAATGCATCCATGAGGGCTGAGCATATGAGGAATGTAGAAAATCCTAACTTTCCTAGATTCTTTTTAGAGGACCATAATCTATTTAGAAGGATTCAAATATTGTAGGAGCATGTAGATTATTGCTCCCAATATAAACAATTAGAAAGGATAATCAACCTATTGTTGCTAAGATAGAAGAGAAAAAGGGGGAAGAGACATCTTCAAAGAAAGTGAAAGTGACTAGATTGAGTAGGAGAAAGGAAAGAGTCTAGAAATAATTGATCTTGAGGAGGAAGTTCAAAGTATTGAACATAAATTGCATGCTTCCATTTTTCCTCAAAATTTCTCATCTGCCTTCTCCACCCTCTAACACAACAAGGATGATTGTTCCAATCATACCACATAATACAATAGTGGAAAGTTTTAAAATAGCTCAAGACCATACGAATAACATTAAGGAATTGCTTTCTAATCAATTAATTGATGGTGATAGTTTTGTCCAATCACTACAAGAATTTAGATATTTTTTTGTGTCTAAAGAAGGATGAGTATCAAAAATTTGTAGCAGTGGAAAGAAATAAGGCACCACCTTCTAAGTGGGACGGAATTGCCAAGAAAATGTTGGATAAGTTTGACTTAACTATTAGCAATGTGACACCAAAAGAGGGGAAAAAATGGTTAGAGAAGTTTGGTTCTCCTACCACTGCAATGGGATCTTTGCACTACATTAGCATTTGATATAGTCAAAAAGAAGGACAAACAAGTATATTCAACCGACGAGCAAGTAGAAAAGGGTTTCTCTAGTTCAAACTTAAGTCCAAAGCATGCAACTCTGGTTATGTGGGTATTGGCTCCCAATACAAATACGTCAATCAGGGTTTAGAAGACCTAAAAGGGAGTCCACTTATCAAGAGTGTATCAGATACCCCTGCACCAAAAGCTACAAATTTTTCTGTCAATATTGTATTATTTTGCAATGCAACAATAGAAAAGCTATAAATAGATCGTAAGGCCATAAAGAAAGAATATATTCAGCTTTCCATATGGAATAAGGACTTGGAAGTACAAATGGAAATCTTGAAGAATGCTCTAGTATATATTGTCTCCACTCCTTCATCCTTTGCTCAAGTATTTCCATGACATAGAGAGGCGTTGCTAACGAAGACCAAGGATTTAAAGGGAGAATTTGAAGGATTGAATCCTAATAAAATGTAGGTATCAAATAAGGTCACTTATCTACCTAACCATAAGTTAACCAAGATAAATTCAAATTTTGATGAAGCTTACAAGTGCTATTGTGACCTAGCTTATGCAATAGCTAAGCACAATTTGGATGTTCAAAAACTAAACCCAAACAAAGAAAGGTGGCTCCCCACAACTCATATTCTTAGGGACATTATCAAGAGAGCGAGGTATGATAGCAATAAGCTACCAGAGCATCAATTACTCTTTGATACTATTTTATTGATTGACAAGATGGTATCATACATGATGAAACTTAATAAGAAGATCAAGGAAAAATTGCAAGTTTTGATCAAATGGAATGTAAATTATTATCAAGCATAAAGGATGATCAAGGAAAGGAAAAGACACTTAAGCCATGTAAATTCAAATTTAACATTGCTATTCCAAGGCTATATATTCAGTATACTCAAATGGGGAATTTAGCATGGATAAGCTAAATTTAGAACTTGATGAAATGTATATCCTTGAAGCTATATGTGAAAGTTATTAAAAGGATTCAAGAGGAGTTCTAGATTCCAAATATGTAGGGCACAATTAGAATGTTGTCAAATTTTAGGATTTTCAATGGTCTGTGAATAGAACATTTGGAGCATAGAAGACATATGATGAAGAATAGGGGCATATGTATCATTTCAATCAATCATTAGATTTTAGTTACACTAATTCAATGTTTCAAATGATGATACTTTGACATTGTCCCCTGCAGCAACATCAATTCTTGCTTATTTTCTTCACAACATACTTTTCTATTCTTGCAAATAGAAGAAAGTTAGACTTTCTTATTTTCAATCCATCAAGGAAGCCTAATATTTATCTTCTCTTTTCTCCATCTTTCTATTCGTCTTTGTATTTTCTTATATGCTATATTTGTGGGCATAATTTGTAAGAGAGACTATTGAATATAAATGTAACATGCGCACAATTAGCTTTAAGATTTTTTGTTCCCCGCTTCTTATAAAAGAAAATTATGAGCGATTTTGCCTTCTTAAAGCTCTAAATTTAGGAAAAGATCATATTTAATATAGTTTCATAGCTAGGTACTTATAGCATGAAGGCATAACCTCAATATTTTCCAAGCATGTGAAGGAAATTCAAGATTTTAATACAAAGAAATTCCATATAGTTCTGATATAATTGTCTCCATACTATTTGTGTTTATCAAGGTGAATGTTCAATTAATTGCTTCTTTTTAAGGAAAAGGCAATTTTCTTTGAACTAAACATTAAGGTGTGAATAGTGATAAGGATCTAAAAGAAGAATTAGGTAAGAACAAGGGGTAACTAATGTAATGCATTGGTTTCATGAACCCAGAAATCTTGAGTGAAATTCTCTAAGTTGTGAGCATTCATTTGTGATTGGACTCTATAGACCTAATAAGGCATTGGCCTAAATTTAAAGTTTTTTTAAAACAACAAAATTTCAAAAAATCCATAGTCAATTTAGCTTTCATGTTTTAGTGGTTTAAGATAGGTTTTTCTTGTAGGAGTTGATGAAACAACCACATGAGCCAAGGATTATCTACAAGACAAACACCTATCACATAAAAGAGATTAAGAAAAGATAATATACTCTAAAAAACCCTAGAATTATGTGAATTATTTTATTCCACATTATAATCATTCTTATCCTTTAATATATATTTAGTATTTTAGTTGTCTTGGTCGTCTAAGTCACTAGAGAGCTAGTTGACGTGAGATGGAGTAAGGGGTAGTTCATCCCTTGAGATTTTAATTGGTCTCGAGGTCACTGAATTTTCCCTTCTCAACATTTTGGTGAACCTAACGTGAACTAGGGTCCTCTATATCAAACCTTTCCTATTTGAATAATAGTCTCTTCACCGATATGGTGATGATTACTCCTATCTCGCCGCCTAATCAGGGGTGCTCGAAATGAATATTACATTCACCCCTCTATATGAGCCATACAACAGGGAACACTCCCCTCTTTTGATCTCATTATTGATCAGTGAGGCCTTCATTAGAGGTGTTATAGTTGATCACACATGTTGAGTGGACCTTATAACTAAGGAGGTTCTTTTCATAAATGGTCTCAATCTTACGAGATCCAATGAGTTCTCTACCACCATATGGACGCATGATAGACTATTGCTTCCCCCTTTAGAGTCAACTACCTTGATATTCCTAATAGGATCCAAGGCGGTCTTTTCAACTTTTGTTGTGATCCCAAAATCAGACCTCTTTGGTATCAAGTTGGGCATTCCCTAGCTAGTCTCCATGGGAGTTGTTCGTTCGATTGTGCATATGTGCCTAAAGTTTCCCCATGAGGGTAGCATCCATACAATCTAGGACACTGGCTATCACCCCTTAGTATGAAATGGGATCTTTCTTTTGGATCACATTTGGCCCACTCTAGTAGGGTCCCTACATCCTCGATAGGACACTCTATTTCTCGCATATTAAAAGTACAAGGTTGGGGAGTTAACTTTAAAATCTATAGCACTTATCCCCTCTCCTTATGTTTATCTCTCTCCTGCAACTCAACATGATTCATCTTCTATTCCTTCTTTATCAAAGGATAAAGATAAGTGCATGCCTTGGGAGAAGCCTCCTCTCCTACCTCAGACTTTGCAACCTCCAGTGGTGCCTTCTAATCCTGCATCTACACCCAATACAAACAAAGGTAAGGCACCCATGTTGTCCAAGCCTAAGGTGTGTCTTCCTTTTTCGATGACATCCTCGGTTCCTCCTTCCACCCACAAGGAAAAAAGAGGAAGGGCCCATGTGACTAAGCTAGTAGTTTCTATGTCAATGACAACTCCTACTTCATTGGCAGGGACTTCTTTAATGGAAACAACATCAACAACCACACCTATAGAGCAGGATGTCGATGTGCCCTTGTAAACCTCTTGGCCTGGCCTAAATTTGCATCAATTTCAACTTGCATGTGAGCATAAGCATTTCTGACAGGAGAGGTCTTTGGCATGTGAGGCCACTACAGTGACTATCGGGCCTCACACTAAATGGGCCCATGTTTTTATCTCTTTGTTGCAAGAGCCATTATTAATTACCTCCTTGCTAAATATCTTGCATTTCTTTGCACTAGTGAACATGTTGCACACACACGTGGTGTCTAGTGAAAATATTCTCACTAAGCCTACACTAGCTTTGTCTCCTGATCACCATCCTAGGTTTCTCAAGGTCTTAAAGGAAGATATAGTGGATTGGAGGATCTCCCCTCCATCCTTTAAACAAAATTTTGAGTAGGGCCTTGTGCCCAAGTTTCACCATAATAGGTCTACTTCAACAAATATGCTTTTGGTCTCATTTCTCATAGTGAAGCAAGCTATAGCTTCTCCCCAATTCATTTTTGCCCCTTTTGCAAAGGCCGACAAGATGTCTTCTTCATCTGTTATGAGGCTTGCATGTTTGACTACTTGAGGATATTTCAGCATTGGAAACGATCTTCACATAATGCCTCTCACTCGCCTCGGTCAAGCTCTTCAATGAGGATGTTGAAGCGGCCTCATCCTTGGCCTTGGCCGTTGGTGGGGTGCTTGGAATTGCTAGCAGTCATGCCATTTTAGTCTCGACCTCCCTACCTATATGATCAAAATTGAGAGGATGACGATTTGTCGGTGGACAATCTATAGAAGCAGCACCCACTTCTACATCTGTAGATTAGACCGTCTTTGTATCTGTTCACCAGTGCATGATTTTTAATGTTGTTCCCCTCTAGGGGACCCTTGTACTTTATTGCTAGCTGAAAATAGAGGTTTATCTATCATGTAATTTCCTCTATTTGTTTTCTTATTCTTCTATATGTCGTGCATTGATTTTTGACATTTGGGGACAGTACAAAGTGTTGGGGGCATTTAGGCTTCCCTTCCATGTTGACCCAAATTTATATTTTTTCTATCTTCATGTTCTCTTCTTCATATATGAGAAAAGTCATCCCTAATGAAATGCTCTTGAGAGGTCTTATATCATATATTTGTATCCCCCTTTTGGGTTCTCACGCCAACTCATCAAACCCCCTTGTCTCTATCTAGATGTTATGGAAATCATGTTTCACATATTCTAAGGTGACATTCCATGGAAACATCTTGTATGTTGGCATGCCACAATGTCTTTATCTCTCCTAAGAATGTCTCATGCTCCCCTCTGAGTAGCAATGGTCCATTCTTGGTCAGGGGGTTGTTATATCTATTATATCTTGATTATTTCATTGTCTTATTATCATATTGTCTTTGCATCATAGGTTTTTCTCAAAAAAATTAAATTTTTGATCTATCTCATTTGCCTTTGCAGGGGCCAATCTTCTATCTTATCAAACATTTCCTTATCATACAACTATCTAGATTTTGCTACTCCCATTAGTGTACATCTAAATTTGTCCTATCATGTGACTATCCAAGTTTTGCTACTCACACCAGTGCACTACAAAATTTCCCTATGGTATGACTATTTAGCATAACAAAACTTGCTACCCGTACAAATGTGCCATCGATGGTCTTTTTCCAATAGGTTGTCTTCATCATCTAGCATGCTCATCTACAACCTATGTGTTGGATGTGGCTCGACAAGAATTCAGGGCCCTCGTTGGAGGTGACTATATGTGGATGAAAACCTCATAGGTAAATTAGGTAATTTTTCTTTACTTTAGCTTGCATTCTTTATTGTGATATACTCATAAAGTGGGAGCAAAATTTAATGTCATAAATTTGTACCCTAGTGTAATTTACCATTACAAATGCTCCTACCTTAGTTAAAATGCAAAATTCCATGCAAGCCTCTGCCTAACCTTGTCACCATCTATTGAAATTCTTGGCCACCTAACATGGTCAACCCAAGATGCATGTGCGTTGGTGAGATGTCCGCATGACAGGCACTCATCCCAAAAATCTACAAACATGTAGTGACCCATTGAAGCATTACAACTGCCACCCCTATAGCGTAACACCTCATACCACCATCCATCGACACCAAGATTTGACCCTTTTCCATTATAACTCTATTTTTTAAACCTCATTTGGTCTTCTTCACACTTCTTCACGAACTTTGAGCTTCTTAATGCTTTTTTCACTTCACCATTACGCTTGGACAACTCTCTTCATCTTCGTATTGTATTGTGACAACTTTTGTAACACATTGACATCGTCACTATTGTCAACTTGCCTTCATTCCATTGAGCTCTAGCTCCGAGATGTTGGATAGGACTTTCTCTTTATCCTATCTCACATTTCATTGAGTATATCACATTATCGTATCATTTTCTTTTTATTTCTTGTTTGATATTGTTGTCTACTTCAATTATCTATCACTGATTATCCATCTAACTGCATGTGGAGATGGAAACACCAAAATAGGGGTTTAACTACGAGAAGCTCCCATATATCCCACAACTATTTTTATTGTTTGTACGTATATAGGTTCGTTGGAAGAAGTGAAGTAGTTCATTGGTTCCATCAACTTTCTTTGTTTGTGAGAATTGTATAGTTTTTCGTCCACTTATATTATCTTCATTTTCATAGTCTAGTTGCTTTCTTCACACTGTCATTAGCTTAGTTTACCTTTTGTTATTCCAGATAGTTTCTCATTTTTTCTATCGTAATCTATGTACTTTGTTTGTATAAGACAAATGTGTGGCACGCTGACTTCCTACACCAATGCAGTCATCCTTGACCCACGTTGTTGTTCAAGGCAATAGCTTGCAGAGTTAGACAATTAACTATGGTAGTTATCTTTCTCGTATTTAATAATTGGAATATTTTTATCTGACAACATATCATAGTTATTTTGATTGAGGGCATGTTCTTGTCTCTAACCCTATCTCCATTGTGATGGATTAGGACGTGGAGGAGGAAATGGATCACAACATATCTATTTTTTCTTCACATGCCTTGATTTGCAGGTTTAGAGGTTTTTGGCCCAGTCTTTCGAAGCTTCATGATTGGATCTCTAGTCACTGGGAGCCTATCCTCACGGATACGGTGCACATCTTTCCCTTGGCTAAGGGGTATTTTATTGAAAAGTTTGAAGATGTTTCGAATGGGAATAAGCTATTGTGCGATCATTTTTTCAGCTAGGAGGATTGTTTTGTGCTCATGGTTAAGCCTTGGCACATCGATTTTAACCCAATTTCAGACTCTTTCATCAGGTTTCCCATTTGGGTTCGTCTTCCTTATCTTCCCCTGCATTTTTGGATTGATTCTCTTTTTGAGGGGATTGGTAATGCTCTTGGGGAATTTTTGTTGGTGGATGGTGATTCTTCTGACATGTTTCATTCTACTTATGCTCATATTCTTGTTGACATTGATCCTTCTAAGGGTCTTCCTGCGGAGATAGTGATCAACTCCTCCAAAGGAAGTTGGACTCAGACCCTGGATTATGAAGGGATTCCCTTTATATGTAGAAGATGTTTTAAAACTAGGCATATGGTTGCTCAGTGTGGATTGGGTAAAAAGAAATAAGTTGCATCTTGGTGGAACGGTGCTTCTGCTCATCACTATTTGGTGGAGAAGAAGCCTGACTCGCCGAAATGTTTCTCACAAGTGGTTGTGCAGGTCCCTCATCCTCCTTCTGTTGGTTTGGATGTGGTTCATGTGTGTCCTCATGTTAGTGCTTCTCTGGTTGCTTTGTCACCTTCTTTGGTGGGGGTGGCTGGGCATTCGATCTCTCCTAGTGTTGCAGGGCTTGTGGCTGCTAGTGGTTCTGTGGACGCTTCTCTTTCTTGTTCTTCTAGTATTTTGGCTACCTCTGTTGGTAGCCATCTTCGCTCTAGTTTGGTTGATGACCCTCCACGATGGCAGGTTAAGGTGGCCAAAGTTGAAGAGGGTTGGATTAATATTAAAGGAAAAAAATTTAAGAAGTCCTCCTCTTTTGACATGATGCTTCGCTCCCTTCAAAAGGGTGCTAAAGGAAAATCCTAGACTTGGATTTTTCTTTAGCTTGGGTTTGCATGAAGGTTTTTTCATGCATTGCTTCATCTAGGTTGTGGGTGCCTATGGTAAAACCCTCACTTTGGTCTTGCTCTATTCCGTTTAGAGGGCTTATTTGAATATCTTTTGCGACCAATTTGTACAGGGTTTCAGGGTCCCTTCAAAACCTATATTTACCTCAATCAAAAATATATCATAGTTATTTGAGTTCTTTTATTCCACGTTATAATTGATGTTAGTCTTTAAAATATCTTTAATATTTTAGTTGTTTTGATCCCATGGCTCTCTAGACCGCTAGTTGAAGTGAGGTGGCCCAAGGAAGTTCATCCCTTGAGATTTTAATTGGTCTAAAGGTTGGTGACTTTTCTCTTCTCCACAAATGTATGCCCCCCATAAGAGAGATTATCCAATGTCGAAGATGAAGGCTCGAGGATGAATATTGATGAAGACCAAGAGTGGCAAACCACATTCTACCCCATAGGATCAAAATAATTATTCTGTGTTCCACCAAGGCTCAGGTGTCCAATAGTCTGAATAACTAAAGAAAATCCAAACAACTATGTAGATTCCTAATGAACAATCTCTAAAGACTTTGATGATGAGATGACAGAAATGCTCAAACTATCGTCAAGGAGGAATGGAATATCCTCAATCATGTCCCTAATGTCTAGAGTGTGATGTATCAAACATTGGTGAAATATTGAGCAAGGATTCATCCCACTCTATTGAAATTGGGATAGAAAAAATATTCAACTAAACTGAACTGAACTCTAAAGAAGTAAGAGGTGGAGGATCAAAACAAGTCTCAGGGGCCACTGTGGATGACTAAAGTACACATAGGTTCAAGTGACCAAACCTCTCCACAAATACCTAATCCACTTGAGATGCATGAGAGATAGGATCAGCCAAAGGAACTACATGCTCAATGGGAGCAAAATGAGAGCACTCATAAAGTCATGATACATGATCAACTTTGCCAACTTCAATGATCTCTCCACTATGTTGATCTCTGATAAGCATTGAATCAAGGGTGAACTCAACTATCTCGCCCTTCCCATTGTGATTAATCTAGTAGATGGAAAGGATTTTGGAAGATAGTGAAGGGACACAGAGAACATCATTGAATGTCCCCGCATCAACCTCAATAGAACCACTCCTAGTAACACTCAAGTAAGCATTGTTACCCATCAAAATATGTGGAAAAGGACAATGCTAAAAGTTGTCACTAACTTTAGCGAATGATGTTACTATTGACATTGTTGGGTGTGTGGCTTGCATGTGCAGGTACCTACTTGTGTTACCTATTGTACCATCATACTTTGAAAAAAGGCGCACCTTCCTTTTACTTTCTCATTTATAACAAAAAAAAATCAAAGTTTCAAAAAGATTCATAAAAATTTTGAAAAAAATTCCATGTGCAATATTATATTTTTTCAGTATCGGTTGTACATCATATGCCTACATCAGTGGAGGTACAAACATGCCTCAATTTTGTGCCAACCCTCGAAAAATTGCCCCAAATTTGACTATGTCAAATTTTGATGATTTGACTGTTGATTTATAGATTTTTGGGCATTCTAAGTTCAGCGACAATGTTCTTTTTGCACCAAAGTGCCCATATTTTTCAACTACTTGTGAATTTCACGTCAATTGTCATGCCCTAGGTCAATTTTGCCCAATTTTTAAATTGCTTGAATTTTGACAAAACAAGTATCAATCTTAATGCTACGAACATGATGGCAACCTTCATTTAACCCCAATGTGCACAAAAAATTCACCCAAGGTTGGATCCCTCAAGCATGCAGATAGGAACTTGACAGATTTGTCACTATGATATCATGTAGGAGTTGATGAAACAACCACAGGAGCCAAGGATCGTCTGCAAGCAAAACATTTATTACACAAAAGAGATCAAACAAAGATAATATTGCCTATACTAACCTTATAATTATGTATTGATTTCTCAATAATAAATTGGGATTGGGATACATTACAATGAATTAATGACTTGCTTTATAGAAAGCAAGAGCACTAAAAATATCCAAAAGCTAACTCAAGCTAAAAATTATGAACTAGAGCTAGATATGTGAACTAAAAGTGATGATATGCTCAATGTGCAAATTGGAGCCTAACTAGACTAGGGTAGCCTAAATTTAGGCTCAACTAAGTGAAATTAAGTTAGAGCGTGAATGTGCAAACATGTGTTCAATTATGCATGAGAATATTCTTGAGCATGTACACAATAATGCAACTAATTTCTCAAAAGCTAGAAAGTGAAGAATCCAAGATAATAGCCAAAATAATGGATCATCATACATTTCTTGGTTGAATGAGATCGTCCATGCTAAACAATACCAAATAGCTTATTCTAGTAAGATCATAAGGTGTTGTTACAGGGCTACCTCCCTTAGTCTTGCAAAACCAAAAGTGTAAAAGGATTAACCTTGTTCATCGACAACTAATCTAAACCCCTTGAGAATAAAATGTGGGTAACCTTTAGAGCATTTTTAGGTAAATCAATTGGAAAACGCCAACATAGTGGGGTCGTGATATCTACAATATAGTATGGCAAGTTTTTTGGTGTTGTGTGTAAAGAGCAATCTTAGTCCTTTGATTTTCCAAGATTCAAATTCCAGTTTGTTCAATAACCAAGTGGTCAACGCATCTTCATTATTGCTACTATCTTATATGTTTCCCCTTCGAAGTTAATGTCCTCAATCAATTTTGTTTTAAAAATTCTAGTTAATGAAGAGTGTTTTATAGTTATCCTCATATACCCCTCCTATTCCACTTCTTTTGTATATGTGTTACTTATATCTTTGTCGAATGATATTTTACTATTTTGTCTTTATCTACAAAAGACAATACTTCTTTTCTAGAGTCTATAATCCCATTGGAATTGTCAAATCATTGTAACCCCAAAAGGGCAATAAAGGTATAAAGAGGGTCCTTATATTTCTATTTTAAAAAAATCTATTATCTATTTAACTCCTGGAGATTAACATCTACATTTCTCCAAGTTCCTACTGGTTCATACAAGCCATCTATCAAGCAAATGCTATATAGTGTTTTGTATAATTGTGTTTTTCCTAAGTATTCACATACTGATTTTGACATGTTCACATTTGCACCCAAGCCAATCAATACTTCTTTTATTTTCATATGGTTTATATGTGGATTTATCATTAATGGCCTAGTTCTTTTAGTGTTTTTGTTTTTCTTTATGTTTCTATGACATGTGAGTTTAATTCTATAAGTGATGGCAACTTCATTGAAATATTTCTTATATGTAGGGATTACCATTAATTTGTATCTATTAATTATAAATAATCAACGATGAAGTAACGAACTTCTCTCTAGAAGAAAATGCAAGTGTCCTTGAAGAAGATGCAACTAATGACCTGTTTTGTGATAAAATAAGTAATGTGAATAAATGTTACAAGAAGAAGCATTATTCTTGAAGAGGTGCGCTTTGTTGTAAGGTTGTCTATTTGTTACGAAGAGTAATGTCTCTAAAAGGGATCGTCCCTCTTAAAATATATAAGATCAATATGAGAGACTTGAATAGTGTGGTGAATTATAAGCCCATCAAGAAAATACACCAAGGACAGCTATATATGAGAATGTAATTGCATATTTGAGAAAGATAAAAGAAGAGAATATGTCAAGGATGTCTTCCTCAATGTAATGCAGGTTGAGACGAAAAAAATTGGTAATAGTTGCATCAGATTTTGAAGACTTTATGAGACTTGAGAGGATGATCTCATGTAGAGATAAAGCTGACTTTGGAGCAGCATCATAAAATATATTGAAGAAAGGTTGTAAGAAATAGTATGACAGATTTATCAAAGGGTTATGAAAAGATTATAATCACTTTTGTGTCTGATTCATTGTCATCATAATAGCAATTTATAAAAGAGCGTTTATGAAGAGAAAGTTCTCTCATTATTCATTGCAAGAGCAACATCTGTAAGGTGGAAAATTTATTTGAGTTAGTACCTCTGAGTGAATGAGGGGTTGGTGCCGGTAAATAAATGAGGGGCAAGTGTTTGTGCATCTAGTGAAAAAGTTCTTATGAACTAAATGAGAGGTTAGTACCTCTGAATGAATGAGGGGTTGGTGCCGGTAAATAAATGAGGTGCAAGTGTTCGTGCCTCTAGTGAAAAAGTTCTTAATGAACTAAATGAGAGGTCAGTACCTCTAAATGAATGAGGGGTTGGTGTCAGTAAATAAATGAGGGGCAAGTGTTCATGCCTCTAGTGAAAAAGTTCTTATGAACTAAAGAGAGGTTGGTGCCTTCAATAGGTTGAACCTAGGATCTTTGTGAAAGAAGATTTTATATTAAAACATTATTTTTTTATGATTTTCTCCCATTAAGGTTTCCATGTATATCTTGTGTTCTGTTTGTGTTACATGATAGCTAGATCTCATATAAACATTAATTAGCAATGAATATGCTTTGTGATTAAATTAATGCTTATAATATTTATATTAATACTAAAAGTGAAGCTTGAAATTTTATTTTATTTTGATATGTGCTTTAAGATTTAAAATTTGTAGATATATTATTCTAG
This sequence comes from Chamaecyparis obtusa, assembly GCA_027943335.1. Lineage (NCBI taxonomy): Eukaryota > Viridiplantae > Streptophyta > Pinopsida > Cupressales > Cupressaceae > Chamaecyparis > Chamaecyparis obtusa. Next base: position 913,157 of record BSBK01007014.1, on the reverse strand, counting down.
TTTTCTATATTTCATATATAATAATTGCAATACTACAATCATGAAAAGAGTATAAATTCTATTCAAATAAACAACCTAAATGAACAACTTTTTTCCTCTTGAATATCATATGAGCATCTAAGACCACAAACTCTTGTGAGCACTTATTAGAGTTAAAACAAGCACATTACAAACACAATAAATGAACAATTTTTAAAACAATTGGTTAAGTATTCAAACTAAGTACCCTCAAAATGCAGGAAACACTTATTAGAGACTAATACAAACTCATTACAAACACAATGAACACTCAAAATGCATGAAAGCACTTATTAGAGACTAATACAAACTCATTACAAACACACTAAATGAACAATTTTTAAGATAATTTGTAAGTATTCAAACTATGTACCCTCAAATGCACGAAGCACTTATTAGAGACTAATACAAACTCATTACGAACACACTAAATGAACAATTTTTAAAATAGTTCTTAAGTATTCAAACTATGTACCCTCAAATGCACGAAGCACTTATTAGAGACTAATACAAACTCATTACAAACACACTAAATGAACAATTTTTAAAATAATCTGTAAGTATTCAAACTATGTACCCTCAAATGCATGAAGCAAATAGATGTGACAAAAAGACATTCCCACTTAATCTTGCATTTAATTTCAGAAAATTGGAAAAAGAAAATATAAACCAGCCACTTTCCTATAGAACTACCTTACTTCAAAGGAGACTGAATATAGACATTTTGTTAGCTATACTTGTTTTTGGTCTTTTATAATTGCACTACTACAATCATGAAAAGAGTCTATAAATTCTATTCAAATAAACAACCTAAATGAACAACTTTTTTCCTCTTAAATATTATTTACAATTGCAAATATTCTGCTCATATGAGCAACTAAGACCATCACAAACTCTTGCAAACAGCTTGGGTGAAAGAAAGAGTAACTACACAAGTTCAAATCCACTTATGAGCATGATCAGAAAGCCTACATGGGGGAAGAAATCAAATAGAAGATGAAAACGTTTGATTGCTCAATTGAAAACTAGTACACATCATGTCAAATATGAAACTAGTTGATAAATAATGCTTATAAAAGAGTGGTAAAAGAGAATGTGTATGTTGCATGTCATGACGATATGACAGTGGCACAACATCATGGAGTGACCAATTTACAAAATCTGAATCAATTATACTGACACCATGAGAATTGCTTTAATTGACCAATTTGAAAAAGTGAATTTAGCCAAAACAACAAAACAATTGATCAAGACTAACAGAATCAGTGTTTCCATAAATTTGCAACAGCTAAGTGAGACAACGGGACTTTCCTAATCCTCTCAACCAATAGTTTGTTTTAGAACAAGGTATGAATATTTATATAACATAATTGAAAGAGGGATTTTCCAGATACAATTGCAAGAGCAAAATGTGGAAGTATACACAGGGCATGATACATATTTCACAGCACACCTCAAAAAAGAGGTGGTCTTGTAGCTTGTGATCATTGCAAGAATGCTATCAAGTTCTTTGCACTAACAAAGCACTGCAAAACAACGTAAGATTTTCATGTCTTCTATTAGCATACAGCCATCCAGGTTTAGTGTATGAGCACTGTACAATGTAAATACTTCAATGGCGTGAATGATACTTGTTGCATCATGCACATTTCATACAACTGATCATTGTATGTGCATGTTTGACCTTCAGTTTCCTATCCATATAGACGAAAATCTAAAACTTATCATGTACATGTGTTGTAAGCCACATTGTAAACAAGTTTATCTCTGAATGTGTTGCATGGCATTTAATGACGGGAAGGAATTAAAAAGACACATGGATATAGTTGGATTGAAAGCCATAATATGAAGCTGGCATTTTGTGAGGAAACAAACCAGACCCACATAGGGAATTGTCTTGCCACAAAAGGAAAGTGAGGTATTTTCAAAATTCAAGGATAAGAAGTCTTACAGAGTTACAGATTACAATGAGCACAAATGGTTTTGAGAAAGAGGCTTTTGAAATTTTTAAGAAAATGTAATTGACAAGTGCAGAGACAATAGCTAACTTTTGCCAATATCCTCCCATCCAATGCCAGATTAGGAATTTAAAACATGTTATGGACATTGATCAAAACTTGAATGGAAAGGAGAATTTAGTCAAGATGTAGTTGAAAATGCTTTAGTACATATGCATGCAAAATTCAGATGCATACACAAGGCATATGTACTACAAAAAGCATTCCTTAAGGCAATGTGGACTCATAATTGTAATAGGCAAAAGATGGATCTCACAAGGAAGTTCTCAAATGATTTGAACTAATGAAGCACTCATGAACATACCCGAACTGCATAAGCTCTGCCTATTCTTTGTTAGCATGCACACGTGCAAGTTTTATAGATGAGGGCTGTACATACTTCAATGCCACGAGTAACTCCTTGTACATGCTAGCCATCTTAAGAAAACCCAATACTTTAATTTAAATGTAAATTAAACATTTGGTGGTGGTGCAGATGTGTTGACGACCAAGTTTACCTTTCAGATTTTTGCAAGGAGATTGGTGAATGCAGAATTAAAAAGATACCCAAATGGGGATAGTTCACAAGATGAGAAAAAATTATGTCTCATCCACCACAAATGGTTGCAGGATATGCACATGTGACGTTTGTTGAGAAGTCGTTGGAAAATTTTACACAAATAAAGTTGGCAATTCTATAGGCAAACTCCACAACCTTGGTGTGCATTCTCCCAGCCAATGCCAAAATAGGAGAGTTAGGAGTTCTAACAGTATCAAACAGTGTTTTTAAACCTGTTGTTATTTCCAGTTCAGGATATGCCAAAGAAAACTGCCTTCAATAATTATCACTATATGCATGACCTGGATACATGATGAAGGGTGCTCCCCTTAATACCACAAACACATAACAGACATAGAGAAACAACAACAATAATATGCAAGAACAGAAAATTGGCTTCTTATTATCTCCACAAATGTGGAATTACAAATTTTCAGAATTACAACATGCAAAGCCACATGGGCATTCCCTTACAATATTCTGTAGGACAAAGCCTCGAATCAATACCCAGATCTACTACCCAGAACTATTCTGAACTGCCTAAGACAATAATACAGCCTTCCTTATATAGGCAATTTTCACCGCCCGAGAAGGTTCCAGAAATTTAGCCCTAAGGGCCGACCAAACTTAGAATTATTTTATTTTTCAATTTATTACATCAAAGTCGGCTCAAAATAACTTTTGAAACCCGAACAGAAATTTTGAAGGAAAATTATTTTCCGCCATTTCAGGTGACCCGACTTCCGAAGATCATAAGTCATCACCAGTTGACCCGATTGACTATTATAACCCCATTTCGGAAATGCCACGAAGCGCTCTACAGGCTTGACCAACGCAAGCATATGTCACCCAAATTTTCGACCTCATCCGGGGCCTCTAAAGCCTTCAAAACTGAGTTCGAAGTTTCTGTACCCTGCTGCCAATACCGAAAATCTTCAATATCTTCCAATATACATTTGATCTGGCAATGAAACTTTACTGGCAGACTTATATGACCAAAATCAACCTCCAAAAAAAAAATCAGATCATTCTGAGCACATACGAAAATTACCAAAAATAGTAACTTTCCATAAATAGCAGCTCTGCACAAAATAGCCCTTATTGAATATAAAAACAGAAATATTTTTGGGTGATGCAAGATTGCTCTTACACCCAAGATGCTCCTGCATCAATACATGGTACATTATTTCACATTTCTGTGTTTGGAACATACGCCCTATTCTACCTGCCTAACACTGTTGCATGTTTATACCAAGTTGACAAGTACCAAGGACACCACATTTATTTCATTTCTAACAGATTATTAAACTACTGAAGGTTCTCCAGTTAGAGACAAAAATTGCATCACAGAATAAAAAAATTTCAAATAATTTGATATTCAACACAAGAAAGTTGATAAAAATTGTTTTGAGAGTAAGGAGTGAAATACCTTCCTCATCTGTCATAAGACCTATGTTTCCTCCCTTATCCATACAATGGCAATTTGTTTCAATACTAAGAAGTTGCAATGCCCCACAGACTTTGTCACAAAAAATGATTCAGCTAATGCTATTGTAATATTGATTAGAACAAATAGCTTGAAGGGCATAACAAAGATCCAACTTCCTAAGACACAAACTAATCTAATCATATAATTCCAAGATGCAACAATAATTTTTCCATTACATGAATTATCTGGCACGTTTTTATGGACCTATTTATAATTAGAGTTGTATTTGAGTTATACCAAATGCGCTATTAGGAATACAGAATCTCCAATCTTTAAGTACGTGTTCCACAATCTTTAAGAATATAGATCAAATAGATAGAGAAATGCTCAATCATGAAGAGCAACAAATAAAACTTACCCAGTTAAAATTAGGTGATGGTGCACTCAAATGGTCAGATCATGATATTCCTTGACTTCAAACTGAGAATCATCTGCGACAAAATAGGACCTCAAAAGGTTTACTTGATATCAACAATCCAAAACTAGTTAGTGTTGAAAATTTGTTGAATTAAACTACAACTTGAGTAGGCCACATTGTCAAGCTGTGTGTACTCTGAAGTGGGGGTCTCTTGTTTTACACTTATGGGGGATAGGGATGTGAACAATAATTCATTTGGAGGTGCCTTGTTGAATTCTTGATTGCATATGAATGGCTCTCATACAGTAAAATGGTGTGTTGCTTGGTGATGACCCAAATTTACCATTTTTCATCTATATAGAGAAGGAAGAAAATTCATATGATTATGTATATACAACAGGAGGGCTAGAGTGTTCAATATTAAACCACATAATTTTGAAAAGAATAAATTAACATAGGTATTTCTTTAAGAGCTGAGAATGTGGTGCTCAAGCACCTTGGTGGATTTTATATCTATATCAAGGGAAGTTCTGCTCTTCAAGCCAAAGAGAGACAAGGTTTGTATAAAAGGACAACATATTGAGATGGACAATAAAAAAGGACAACCAGGGCATTATTCTGAAAATCAACAATTTGCTTCCATGAGAAAAGTAAAAAGGAAATAAGGGTACATAGGCAAAAGGAGATGGTAAAAATTGCATCATAAATGCATCCCAAGATTTACAATAATGTTCAATCCAGGAAAACTATCACAACTATGGTGATAGAAAAGAGATTGGTCGCAATTGCAATGTTGATGAGAAGCTAAAATGCACTATCATACAAAAGGTAGTAAGCATGTGCAACAAACAAGTCAAGGAGAATACAGTGATAAGCATATGTTCTTTAGTTCTGGTTCTCAAATGTAATTTTGTATGAGTTGGTAAAGAGTATTGGATGAGGCACTCTTAACCACCTATATACACAATGCCTAGGATGGGTGGATAGTGATATAGAGATGAAAGTACAACGTAATGCAAGTCAGTTTGTCGTTAATATGAAAATTGTCCATGAGGTGGCGAATGTGGTTTCCCTTGATGCATGTGGAGTGATTTTAGTAACCCATACTTGTATGTGCATGGGAGAGGAAAGAAAGAGCATTTGCTCAAGGATGTAGAGGCCTTCACCATCATTGAACACAAGGGTGGGCATAAGATTACATTGGTGAGGGCTAATAAGACAAAAAGACTAGGAAATGCTCTCAAAAAGTTACAAGAGAGAAAAGGCATCGAATGGAGAAGTACCTATCCTTCCAACAAGTATTCCAAAACTCAAGAGGTATGCCACAAATGAAAAAAGTAGAGCATATTTTCCCTTGACGCGTGTGGAGCAATTTTAGCAACCCATATGCGTATGATAAGGATAGAATCTTCATGAAGAAAGAAATTAAAGAGCACTTAGTCAAGGATGTAGAGACCTTCACCATTATTGAATACAAGGGCAGGCATACGTGTTAAGTTTTTGAACCAGAATATATAACTTGACATAGCAAAAATGCAAAACAGAAATAACAGAAAACACAAAAGACTTATCCTGGGAAAACCCTCCTACTTGAGGGAAAAACCCAGCCCCACAGAAGATATATCCTTTATTGTATTCTCAAAGCAAATACAATCTTCTCAAGCTTATAACTGTTAACACTTACAGTTAAAAGAAACGTATTCACAAATACTTCTCACTATGAGAATCCCTTACAAACATAAGTTGATCAAACAGTGATCAAACACCTAATGATTATCCATCATGTATGTAATCCTCATAACAGAAGATTTTTACTTATCCTGCAAACTGTACACACAGAGGTTGCATCAATTCTGAGAGATTGAATCAACTCACTACACTTTGTTCTACACTTTTCAAACTGAAGACAAAAAAAAACTGAGCATGCACACAAGCAGCTCCTAATAAACCTAACAGTCATACAGGCAGCTCCCGATGACAATCAGCCAATCAGACAGACAACTCTCTGTCACAATGATGTCAAACTTACATTCCTCAAAAAAATCACTGCACACAATAATCTCGCCCAATACATAACACAGCCCAGCTTATACAAAAACGGCCGGTAGCCCACAAATCATAGCATCGGACAGATACAAGACTGATGTTTTCCATATCTACATCCACACAGCTCTTGCCTTTTATTATACCTTTGATGCTTCAAGAAGGATCGACGGCATGTATCCTTCAAGCATCCACTATGAAACCGACGCCTCTTTGAATACCATCATGAACAACAATGACGGTGGAGATAATAAATATTAGTTGAAACATCTTCTCACTGATCATCTGTTCAGTATAAAAAGGGTTGACACATATACAGAGCTTATATAATCATACATTGAAGCGTCCTTTTTCCAATACTCCGCACAGCAATAGAAGAACACTCCACCACACAACTAAAGAGGTATTTCCAATACCATTTAAGAGTCGGTAGTAGGTACAAAACAATGAAGACAAGGAACCTCTAGCGATGCCACATAGCGTAGTCATTGAACAACAGTCATTACTAAGCAAGGAACCGACACCGATAGGATGCTAGATGTACACGGTACTTTCACGTTGGCAAAGAACCGACAATGCCAAGATAAACACACATAGTGCCATGACACAAAAGAACATCTTCGATAGCAAACATAAGTTGTTCTACATCATAAGGAATGAAAGATCTCACACAGCTACCAAAAATATTAACACTCCCTCTTAGCAAGAGAGAGATCTTTCATATGATGTAGTGTGTCTCAACCTAACAAGCACAATGAAGCTGCAACCAAAAAGAATGTCAACAAGGATAACATCCATATAAGCATCATTTAAATCGATTTATAGGACGGCACTATCCGCCATAATCCTTGAACCAATAAAGTTGGGCATTCTTCAATCCAAAAGACAGCATGAAAAAGAACATACAGAAACACGTTGCTTGAAAACACGAACAAGAACAATAACTCCACGAGGAACAAAGGCAAATTATTAATAGGAAACTAAACCCATTAACCATACATATTGTAGCGGTACCAGTAACAAAAGGAATAAGAAGCAAGGTGGGAATCAGCAGCCTTGAGCAATACATAAGTAAGATGCGCGTTCTTTTCTAGAATATGCATGTCTGGAATAGGCATGCCTTATATTAGAAAGATGGAGAAACTATCATCCCAACATAAATCATACCATAGAGTTGTAAGACCGTTGCCCTTAAGCTTATGCAGTCATTCCTAGTACTATATAAGAGTGACCCAAAAAAATCTCATCATAGATTTTCAATAGAATTGTTATCTCATCATAATAGTATTCACCATAGCTACTCCTAGAGGGGGAAACAACAAATCACAAAATGAGTCTGTTAAGGTTTTTAGGATCGTTGCAAATGTAATAGCACTATCTGATTGTATGTGTTTTTCAAATGCAACAATCTCTTGCATTTATATTGAGAATGAGCCAAGAAGAGACATGTCTCTTCATGGGACATTCTCTTGAGTATTATATTAATTTCTCTAATATTTACATAATAATAATATATATATATATATATATATATATATATATATATATATATATATATATATCTTCACTAGTATTGACTCGTAGTGTTTATCCGATTGAAGCTACAAAACATCAACACTCCCTCTTAGCCAGGGAAGATTAAACACATGATTAGGATCAGAAGATATCATTTACTGTGATATCAAAGATATGGTCTGACTAGGAATATCAAGTCGCATGATATTCACCATAACTCATAGATTCATAAGAATATCATCTTATGATACTAGGAGTAATAGCCATCGAATATCAAGTCACATGATATTGACCATGTATTCTGAGTACTGCCCTACCAACATCAAGTCTCATGATGTCCACCAGGTAATCAACAAATATTTTAGATATCACCTCAATAAGATATCAGAGATATGGTCTGACCAAGAATATCGAGTCTCATGATATTCACCATAACTCAAAAAATATTTTAGATATCACCTCAATATGATATCAGAGATATGGTCTGACCAAGAATATCGAGTCTCATGATATTCACCATAGCTCAAAAAATATTTTAGATATCACCTCAATATGATATCAAAGATATGGTCTGGACAAGAATATCAAGTCTCATGATATTCACCATAACTCAAAAATTTTCATAGGTAATGTATCCTTAATGCAAGGTATCATCTATTGTGATCTGTTTCAGCCATCACATGATGTCTATCTCAATAGAAGGTCAATGGTTTGTTTAGGGAACTGAATCCACCATGCAGGAAAACATCTATTTTGATTTGTTTCAGCCATCACATGATGTCTATCACAATAGAAGGTCAATGGTCTGTTTAAGGAACTAAATCCACTATGCAGGAAATCATCTATTGTGATATGTTTCAGCCATCACACAATGTCTATCACAATAGAAGGTCGAGTTATTGTAAGATCGTCACCTTTCAATAACTATTACAAATATAAGTGACAATCATTTGGAAGTCGTCATTTCCTCATGATTTACACACGGCCCAAAAGGCATTCATGATTCCTAGTCCTCTGACTATTATAGATTCTTGATCACTGGAGAATCCATCTCAGTATGGACTACTCCCTCTGAATCAATACGACCAAGATTATCAAAAGTTGATTTAACTATATCCTCTATCTGCTCCCTTTGAAGCTCAAGTTCTTGTATCAACCTCTTGTCTTCTTTTGAAATGTCAAACTCCCTCTGCATCTAGTCTCAATCATCAATTCGTTTGCAAGCATTATGTTCTTTCTCCCTTGAATGCAATTTTCTTGTGCTTCCATCCTGAAGGTATGTCAGAGAGAGATTACAAATAGCTCACTAAATCTCAACCAAAAATACCAATGATAGAAGCATACAAGATTTTACTAACCAATAGTATAACATGAATTACAAACTTAAAAAATTATGTGCATTAATAAAACATGGGATACTTATCTTTTATAAATTTCAAGTATTTCATTCTGTAAGGTGTGTCCATATAGAAAATATCATGCAAATTCACAGAATGATGTCGTTGTTCTCGAACATTACCAAAATTCTTCACATGACATGTCTTGAATATCCAAAGGTTCTATAGACTATGACAACCTTCAATCTTATCAGATCTCCCTTCAAGCGGTTAGGCTTTTAAAGAAGGAACCTCGCTCTTTTACAGATTGTGCATAGACCCATACACAAACGGTCATAACTTTTGAACCCAACACTTTCGCGCCAATAGCTCTTGTGAGATTCTTCTAAATTTGTTTTTCACCAACATATCCAAAATTCAGCAAAATCCAATGGTGTATTTGTGAGATATGGTCCTCGTATTGAGACTATATTTTCTAAGACAATCACACATTCACCATTAACAAACTACTCTCTTACATTTGCAACTTGGCTCTAATACCATGTTAAGGTTTTTAGGATCATTGCAAATGTAATAGCACTATCTGATTGTATGTGTTTTCCAAATGCAACAATCTCTTGCATTTATATTGAGAATGAGCCAAGAAGAGACATGTCCCTTCATGGGACATGTCTATTCATTATTATATAATTAATATAATGTCAATTATGATTATATATATATATATATATATATATATAATATCTCTTGAGTATTATATTAATTTCTCCAATTTTTACATAATAATAATATTTATTTATATATATACATCTCATATATACTAAATATATATATATACATATCTTCACTAGTATTGACTCGTAGTGTTTATCCGACTGAAGCTACAAAACATCAACAATGGTGTCACACACAACTTCCACCATGGCTACTCCCAGTGAGTGAATCAAGGGCTTTCACCTCAAACTTCTCCCAGAGAAGAATGCATTGCCACCTTGTCTCCTTGTAGAGGATGGTTCCACCATTCCTACTCGTAGAGGGTGGATCAAGGGCTTTCACCTCAAACTTCTCCCAGAGAAGAATGCATTACTACCTTGCCTACTCGCAAAGGGTGGAACAAAGGCTTTCACCTCAAACTTCTCCCAAAAAAGAATGCATTAAGGGATTGTGCCTCGAACTTCTCCCTCATGGAGAAGAACTCATTAACAAGCCTTCATGAAGATAAGACTCTCTCTGAACCAAGGCAGCAAATTGCATTGATTATCATAACAGAATAAATCTGAATACTGAGACTCCTCTCAACGAAGACTCCCTCTCAACAGGGACAACATATTCAAGCTTTGATAATCACAATACCAAGGAATTGACTTCAATATCTGTCCAACAATTATCTTTAGTAGTTGCACTGCTACACAAGGTTGTTGATCCTTGCAAAAGGTGTTGGCACTCTTTCTCTGCCACACAAGCTCCCTCTAAATCTCATATCCTCCTCTTAGAATAAATTGATCACAAGATAATCTGAATAAGTACTTCTTCAAGAGCCACCAACTCAGCTCAGGCTACAATCTCTCATCATCTTGTGCTCCTCGATCCATCCTGGAAGCATTTTAGAGAGATTAGTAATAGAATCAAATAGACTAATGCTAGAAGCATACATGATTCACTACTTTCAATGTTATCACATGAATTAAATATATAAAATTCATGAACTCGTTATCAAAGATACAATAATAAAAATACTTATCTCTTCATAGTTTAATCTTCCTCACAATCCACCAATAGATCTTTTGCCATCACACAGCTATAGTGCAGACAGAGATTAAAAATAAAATTCAAACACAAGCACATCTGCCATCCTCATGGACATGAATGCCAAACATGTAAGCAAGACGAGCATGACAGCATCCTCCTTGTCCATGTAAGAAACTTCATAAGAGATTCTATGCTCCAAGGCTCTTCAGATACATGTTCTCATATGAATCTCTCATTTTAAACAGCATATTCGACATCCATCAGACATCATGATTCTTCTAGAATCCAAATGTTCTATTTTGGTTCAGATCGTTTCCTTACACCCACTTTGATACCATGTTAAGTTTTCAAACTAGAATATATAACTTGACATAACAAAAATGCAAAACACAAATAACAGAAAACACAAAAGACTTATCCTGGGAAAACCCTCCTACTTGAGGGAAAAACCCAGCCCCACAGAAGATATATCCTTTATTGTATTCTCAAGGCAAATACAATCTTCTCAAGCTTATAATTGTTAACACTTAACAGTTAAAAGAAAAGTATTCGCAAATACTTCTCACTATGAGAATCCCTTACAAACATAAGTTGATCATACAGTGATCAAACACATAATGATTATCCATCATGTACATAATCCTCATAACAGAAGATTTTTACTTATCCTACAAACTGTACACACAGAGGTTGCATCAATTCTGAGAGATTGAATCAACTCACTACTCACTGTTGTAGACTTTTCAAACTGAAGACAAAAAACTGAGCATGCACGCAAGCAGCTCCTAATAAACCTAACAGTCATACAGGCAGCTCCCGATGACAATCAGCCAATCAGACAGACAACTCTCTGTCACAATGATGTCAAACTTACATTCCTCAAAAAAATCACTGCACACAATAGTCTCACCCAATACATAACACAGCCCATCTTATACTAAAACGGCAGGTAGCCCACAAATCATCGCATCCAACAATTACAAGACTGATGTTTTCCATATCTACATCCACGCAGCTCTTGCCTTTTATTATACCTTTGATGCTTCAAGAAGGGTCAACAGCATGTATCCTTCATGCATCCACTATGAAACTAACGCCTCTTTGAATGCCATTATGAACAACAATGACGGTGGAGATAATAAATATTAGTTGAAACATCTTCTCACTGATCATCTGTTCAGCATAAAAAGGATCGGACACATATACAGAGCTTATATAATCATACACCAAATCATCCATTTTCCAATACTTCGCACGGCAACAGAAGAACACTCCACCACACAACTAAAGAGGTATTTCCAATACCATTTAAGAGTCGATAGTAGTTACAAAACAATGAAGACAAGGAACCTCCAGTGATGCCACATAATGTAGTCATAGAACAACAGCCGTTACTAAGCAAGGAACCAACACCGATAGGATGCTAGATGTACACGGTACTTTCACGCTGGCAAAGAACCGACGATGCCAAGATAAACACACACACTGCCATGACACGAAAGAAGATCTTCGATAGCAAACATAAGTTGTTCTGCTTCATAAGGATTAAGGAATGAAAGATATCTCACGCAGCTACCAAAAACATTAACAATAAGATTGCATTGGTGAGTGATAATCAAGTGAAAAGACTAATAAATGCTAACAAAAGAATTACAAGAGAGAAAAGACATCAAATTAAAGAGTTATTATCATTACAAATAAGTATTCCAAATCCCAAGGGTTTTGCCACTAATGAGAGAGGTAGAGCATGATATATAACTATTGCTTGACTCACCTTTTCTTGTTTCAGGTTGTAGTGACAAATCCAGGGGCAAAGAAGAATTAAGTTAAGAAACAACCCCAAGGCTTGCCGGGGTAAAAATTAATTTACCCGTGTACTTCATCATTTGCTTTGCTAATTGTGATGGTCCTAATGATTGACTGAAAATAGCATATATGCAGAGATTATAGGGGCTTTGAACAAGATCATTATCATGGATATAGTCATTTTTCAATAGACAGCTTCTTTGTTGGACCCACTACATGTTAAATACAATGCCATATTGGACTTAAAATTGGATTATCATCGAATCCAATTCAAAGACAACAGACAACTGAATTCAAAACAGAGAAAGACTAATATGACAAGCTTGCAGTTTCATTTGGATTATACAATGTGTCCACTACATTCATGTGGTAAGTGAATTATGTAGCATCATTTAGAGATTTTTATGTGGTACTGTACTCAGGATGAGATCTTGGTTTTCAGGCATGCATAAAACTTAAAAGGAACATCTACTTATTTGCAACGTATAAGAGATCTATACACAAATTGGTGTTACATCTTAAGAAATATTAAATCACAAGATCGCCACTGGTCTACATGGCTATGTGGATGGAGAAGTTGTGATTTACCTGGTAAAGCCTGGATAAAAGTAGAATCCATTCTCAACTGACCGAAGGTTTTCAATATGACATAATCAGTGAGCTTTATAAATCTTGTCCATGTTGGAATTGATATTACATCTCTAGCATACATAGTATAATTAGATAAATAACTATATAGGTGTTAGTTTTTTAATATTACCAATTAATATTGTTTGTTGATTTTGGCGGAGTTACTTTTAAGTAACATAGTTTGGACAGTTTTGTACGGTAAAGCAAGGCTTTATAAGCCAATGCATTGTAATCAAAAATCAGTGTATGAGAATCCCAGAGAAATCAGTACCATCATGCATTTTGTTTCTACTATCAGTAATAATGGTGTAATCTTATTTCAATTTTGTATGTTCCACCATTTCCAATTTAGCATCAGAGCCTATGGTAAAAATGTCGAAGCAAAAGCATTAAAATCTTTGCTCAAATTGCCCTGAAGCAGAGGTATTAGAAAGGTTGAAAATATTGTTGGTGCGAATAAGGTCGTGTACCTAGTAAATGTCTTGTACTTAGCTAGTTCCCAGTGGGGACTTATTCACATGGCTTAAGTTTACTTAGGCCTTAGGTGTCATTCTAGAAGTCTTAGTTGTATAGATAAGATCTTATCTTTAATTCTACTTATTGTTGTGACATCTTCACACCATCATCCCATTGCAAATGGGCGACCCCCACTTTTTTTTGTCTGGCAATAGAGTAGTTGTCCTAGTTTAGCTCTAGTTCGGTAGTGACCTTCAAGTCTTCAAGTCAATAGGCTAAGTTTGAGCAGCTCTAGATGCAAGCCCTTGTCCATTTGAGAGTTGAACCAATGAGGGAATGGAGTTGCTAGCAAGGCATCTGGTATTTGGCCAAATTTTAGGTAAGTGGGAAAATCTGATTTGAAGTTTGAGTTCTAATCGTTGAGAGGGAATGGAAATCTGATTGTAAAGGATTGAAAGTGTGATATGAAGATGAAAATGGGAACAACCACTTGGTACGGCAAGTCAAAATTAATTGAAGGGAAAGATAACATGAGAATGCAAATCAAGAGGCAACGATAGACAAGATCTAAGCATGAGAAAGTGTAACATCCCTCTATAGCTACTTTCCCAAAACAGTGGTTTTTGATTAATTGTGCCCTAAATGGTTTTTGGTTTCTAATTAATTGTGCCCTAAATGGTTTTTGGTTTCTGAAACAGTGGTTTTTGATTAATTGTGCCCTAAATGGTTTTTGGTTTCTGAAACAGTGGTTTCTGATTAATTGTACCCTAAATGGTTTTTGGTTTCTGATTAATTGTGCCCTAAATGGTTTTTGGTTTCTGAAACAGTGGTTTCTAATTAATTGTGCCCTAAATGGTTTTTGGTTTCTGAAACAGTGGTTTCTGATTAATTGTGCCCTAAATGGTTTTTGTTTTCCAAAACAATGGTTTCTGATTAATTGTGCCCTAAATGGTTTAAAGGTTTTGAAACAATGGTTTCTGGTTTATTGTGCCCTAAATGGTTTTTGTTTTCCAAAACAATGGTTTCTGATTAATTGTGCCCTAAATGGTTTAAAGGTTTTGAAACAATGGTTTCTGGTTTATTGTGCCCTAAATGGTTTTGGGTTTCATGTTGTTGTTATTGGAAATGTTTAATTTTGATCTTGTTACTGAAATATCAAGAATGTACTATTTGAATGACATGTGTCATGATAATTCATAAGGATTTAAGATTAAATGCTTTATATTGTATTTAATGGGAAAAAGGTAAATTATAAATGGACTAATTACTCCTGTGTGGAAGTGGATGCAGGAACGACAAGGACTCCTAGAAAGGGGAAAAGATAACACCAGGACAGAGGGAAAGAATAGTGAAAGATCAAACACGGATCTGGAACTCTGTGAATTGGTAAGGAACCCTGCGTTTCCATTTGACCAAACCCTAGTAGGAGTCAGTAGGAAGTCGCCATGTTGTGGGTTTTCTGTCAGTGAATTTTGAATAGTTGGATTGTCGTTGCTAGGAATGGTTACGTTTTGGGATAGGAAATCAACCTCCTTTGACGCAAACTTATCGTCTCTATGTTACTCTTGCCTTGGTTAAGAGTTAATGTTTTTAAGCCATTACTATTAAGATGGGAATTATTAATCTATCTATGTTTGCGTAGTTCTTTAAATATATCTACAACCATGTCTCGATAAGTCAATCTTTATATATGTATCGACATATATTTAGTCTTTGGTTGGCAAACACCTTATATAATCTTATTTTACATTGAGTCAACCCATATTGCCGACCACCCTTATGTGGTAGACACTACCGGGAATTTAAAAGGGAACCTATAGTGTCTTGCGGTATCTTTTTAATTCTATATTATATAAGTTTATCTTCGTGGAGCGGGAAAGGCGTTTTTAACTGGAACTATAATGAAAGGAAAGATATTATCTTTTCGATGGTCTTCAACCACAATAGAAGGTGGCGGAATTTCAGAGCCAGCTCACCCTGATCGGGTGTGGGTTAGTTAGGTTGTGTACTCTTCTTTCTTAAGAAAGGAGGATTGCTGAAAGAAAGGGAGGAAGAATAAGAAGTGGGAGACGTAAGGGATTGAAAAGACACGGCTGAGCTGGTGACACCAGAGAGCCACGTCCGAACCTGTGTATCTATTAATTGTTATCAGGCATGGATTCTTTCTTTTATTACGAAAGCTTTCTTGCTAAAGATAACTTGTATGTTATTCATTTTAGTTGTGTCATTTATGAAATGGGACATAGCTAAGTCGAGCTGTGCATAAAGATGTAGCTAATTAAACTGCAAGGTTCTTTTCCTCTTATGCATGTTTTCTTGTTAAAGATAAACTTGAAAAACATTAATGCTAGCTGTGTTGAGTCAAGCTGAGCACACAGATGTAGTTAAAACAAGCCGCAAGGTTCTTCTCTTCCTACGTTTGCATTATTTTCCAGGAGACACTTGTTCGTTATTCTCTTATAGCTGTATTTATATGAAAGGAAGGAATAAGCTGAGTCGGGAATGATGCATATAGTCTCAATTTGTCATGTCGCAAGGTTCTTTTCCCTTTTTACGCATTGCATTTCTACTTCTGTTATGTATGTGTGTAGCGGTGAAGAAGACTGTGACAGTCTGTTGCAATTATTCAAGGATATTAGTCGCATGGAGTGATCCTATGTTAGTCTGTTGGATAGTCGGGTAGTGACACGTTATATGTTCATCTCTTGAGAGTTGTGACCAACTGTATAGGTAGACATGTCTTCTATTCCTTTCACATCAAATGGTTCATGAAATATCTAGTCCTAATATGCCACAGTTCACCTTAGTTTTTTATAGTCGACAACAATACTGCGAACTTCGATCAAACAATACTTCTATCTTTCAAATTTCAATGGTACATGATGTAAGGAGTCTCCTCAAACGTTCTTGGGCTCCATTTAAATCTCATCTCGTACCCGACTTTTTAACAATAGAATATCCGTGTTAATTATAGTCAAGCAAGACTCAGTAAGGAAGAAGTGATTCTCTAGAAAACATTAAATGTTATGATTTCATAGTTGGAAAAATTAAAACTTGGTCCGTTACAGGACTTAAAACAATGGAGGACTCACAAGAAGGAAATCGAGCAGAAACACCTAGATGTTCGAACAGGAAATTGGATCAGCTCCTGCAGATGATGCAAGAAACACAGAATCGAATAGGGCATCTTGAACAAAAGATCCGTGATATGGATGAAACTGAGGGTAAGAGAACGGGGTATCAATCTGATGATAAGGAAAATCAATATCAACAATCTAGTGCTGAAAGGGAAGCACAATCCCATAACAAAACTCAGAACTTAGAAAACTCTAGGGTAGGAATCATTCCTAAAGACATGAAGAAAATAAAACCTCCCCAATATGACAGTACCATTCCAGGGGAAGCTGCTGAAGCCTAGCTAACTGGGATGGAGAAGTATTTTAACATTAGAAACTACTCCGAGATGCAGAAAGCTATGTGGGGGTCCTATCAATTGATAGGAGAAGCTGCAAGTTGGTGGGAAAGCAAAATGACCGAATTACAACTGCAACTGACCAGGGTAACCTGGAATCAATTTGTCAAATTATTCCGACAGAGGTGGCTGCCGCCATTCTTCTATGAACAGAAGGTAGCAGAATTCCAGGATCTCAGGTAGGATGATATGATCGTAAATGAATACTCAGAAAAGTTCACTCAGTTGCTGAAGTACGTACCTCAGCTATAGGCTGATAAGAAGTTCTGTTTAAGGAAATATCTTATGGGACTGAATAACCGAATAGGAGGACTTGTAGATGTCCTTGCACCAGCTAATGTCACAGAAGCATATGAGAGGGTCGTACGTCAGGAATCAAAACTTAAGAAAGATGATTCTACCCGTGACGAGAATCGGAAGAGGAAAGTGGACTCCAACCGCTCAGACTTTCAAACCAAGGAATGATAGGGAAGTCAGCAACTTCAAGGGAAACAAGAAGTTTAAAGGAAATAGGCCAGAATTCAGAGAGAATAAGAAAGGTGTTTCTACCAAGCCTAGAGGAAACGATACCCAAGGCAAGGCAACCAAGAAAAGAGGGCCACCAAGGGGATGTTTTATCTGTGGCGGGGAACATTATGCCAATCAGTGCCCAACCAGGACACTAGGGGGATAGACGTTGAGGAATCCCCTCCCAAACCAGCAAACAGCTTTTCAGCAGAGAATACATGCTGCAGTGGATAATAGACAGGCCGAATACTAGATTACTCCCATCGAGGTGATAGGTATGCTTTACGGTAACACAATATCCATCTTAATAGACACAGGGGCTACAGAAAATTTTATTTCACCTAGAATGCTTAGTAGATTTCCCAAGAGAACAAGATTCATGGCTGAATCTTAGACCGTTGAATATGCTAACCGGACAAGAGCTCGGGTAGAGCAATGCCTGTTTGAGGCTAGAGTTGAACTTCCGAGTTTTACTACAGAGGTTAATTTGTTTGTGGCACCCTTAGGATCCTATGATATTATTTTAGGAATGAAATGGCTATGGCAACACCGAGCGAAGGTGGATTGCTTCAGTAGGACAGTAGAATGTCTGGATGATGTAGGCCATGTGGTAGATCTTCGAGGTGTTGGAAAGGAGGTTCGATTGAGGCAACTGACCACATCGTAGCTCAAACGTTGTGAGAAAAAAGGGTGTCGTATGTTTGTTGTCAAAATGGAAGAAATGAATGAATCCAGGAATGACAACCAGCTCGGTAATACCAAAAGGCACGATGTCTTGCGGATGAATGAAGTAGGAGAAACAAAGAAGACTTTTGCCAAAGAATATCCTTATCTTAAGGATTATCAAGATGTGTTTCTCGAGGATTTGCCTGGAATACCTCCGAAACGCATTTTTTATTTTTCCATAGATCTTATACCTGGAGCTGAGCCCATATCCAAAGCCCCCTACAGAATGACCACTGTTGAATTGATGGAACTAAAAGCTCAACTACAGGAACTATTAGATAAGGGGTTGATACGCCCTAGTGTGTCTCCATGGGGAGCACCGGTCATTTTCGTCCAGAAAAAAGATGGGACCCTTCGGCTTTGCATCGACTATCGAATGTTGAACAAGGTTACAATCAAGAACAAATACCCTTTACCTCGCATTGATGATTTGTTTGATCAGATGTGAGGAGCCACAATTTTCTCTGAGATAGATCTGCGATCTGGATATCATCAACTTAGGCTCAAGGATGAGGATATTCCTAAAACAGCGTTTCGAACTCGGTATGGTCATTACGAGTTCACGGTGCTTCCTTTTGGTTTAACTAATGCACCGGCAGCCTTCATGAACCTAATGAATAGCATATTTCAAGATTGTCTAGACAAGTTTGTCTTGGTGTTCCTCAATGACATTTTGATTTACTCTAAGAATGAGGACGAACACCTGCATCATCTACACTTAGTTCTTCAGCGAGAGCATAAACTCTATGGCAAGCTATCAAAATGTACTTTCTTCCAGAAGGAAGTGCAATATCTCGGGCATATTATTTCGGCACAGGGAATAACCGTTGATCCAGCAAAAATTAAGGCTATATCAGAATGGCCGGTTCCTCACAATGTACAGGAGGTAAGAAGCTTTATGGGGTTAGCTGGTTATTATAGGAAGTTTGTTCTGAATTTTTCCATAGTGGCTTATTCCATCACTTCTCTTCAAAGGAAAGGAAAACACTTTGAGTGGACAGAAAAGTGCCAGCAAGCTTTTGAGCTACTCAAAAATAAACTAACCACTGCACCCATCCTGAAGGTACCTGACCCTGAAGGCAAGTTCTTAGTAGTCACTGATGCCTCTGGCAAAGGACTGGGAGGAGTGTTGATGCAGGATGGACGAGTGATCGCATATGAATCGTGAAAACTCAAGAACTATGAGATGAACTATGCACCACATGATTTAGAATTGGCTGCGATTGTGCATGCCTTACAGAAATGGCGACATTATTTGTTGGGAAAACCTTTTGAGCTCAAATCAGATCATCAAGGATTGAAGTATATCTTTACTCAACCTAATCTGAATGCACGACAACGAAGATGGATAGAACTCATCTCAGATTATGACTTTGAAATCAATTATATTAAGGGAAAGGAAAATCGGGTGGCCGATGCATTAAGCCGTAGACGGTATATCTCTGCAATCGCATCTATTCACACCAATTTCAGACAACAAGTTCTTCGGAAATCAGTTAATGATAAGTTTTACAAACAAGTTAAAGAGGCTCTTCATCACAACCCACAGGATCACAAGTACGAGGGGTTCAAATTTGAAAACGATGGGTTGTTGAGATTTGAGGGTCGAATGTACATACCTGATTCAGAAGAATTAAGGGACCTGGTGTGGAAAGAAATACACACCACACCATACTCAGGACATCCTGGAGTTACAAAACTCTTAGCGGACGTCAAGCCCCTTTATTTCTGGCAAGGAATGAAGAGGGACGCTATCAAGTTTGTGGCCAGTTGTCTCGAATGTCAAAGGGTGAAAGCGGAGCACCAACATCCCGCAGTCTACTTCATCCCCATGCCATACCGGAATGGAAGTGGCAGGTAATCAGCATGGACATTGTTCAAGGATTACCTATGTCACGAAACAAACATAACACCATACTTGTAGTGGTAGATAAGCTTACCAAGGTAGCCCATTTTATTCCTGGAAACTTAACAGATGGAGCACCCATCATAGCCCGGAAATTTGTGCAAGAAATATTCAGACTTCATGGTGTGCCAGAAAAGATCATTTCTAACAAGGATGCCAGGATGACATCTAGATTCTGGCAGACACTTTTTACTGCTTTAGGCACTCAGCTTAACATTAGTTTAGCCTATCATCCTGAAACAGATGATCAGACAGAGCGAGTCAACCAAATTCTGGAAGACCTACTTAGGATGTATTGTATGGATCAGCAATATAAATGGGAGGATTATTTACCATTGGTGGAATTTGCTTATAATAATACCTACCAATCCTCCATCAAAATGGCACCATTTGAAGCATTGTATGGAAGGAGGTGTAGAACTCCTATTAGCTGAGATAAGCTAGAAGATAGGATAATCCTCAGACCCTATATGCTAGCCGAAATGGAAAGTCAAGTCAAGGTTATCCGACAGAGGCTAGCAGAAGCTAGTGATCGGCAGAAAAGCTATGCGGATGCAAAGCAGACGCCCCGTCATTTTGACGTTAGGGACAGGGTAAGAGTGCCATCACTTTTGGAAAAACCTCCAAACTAGCACCAAGATATGTTGGACCCTTTGAGGTTCTAGAAATAATTAAACCAATTGCCTACAGAATTGCTCTACCACCAGCTCTTGCCCAGATGCATAATGTTTTTCATGTATCCTATCTTAAGAAATATGTATCAAATTTTTCTCATATGATTGATTGGAATTCCTTCCAGATGTGGGACCCAGGGGTGGTCACGATCGAGCCCATCAAGGTGCTCGAGGTTCGTAAACTCCGATTACGAAACAAAGACATCAAGCAACGTAAGGTTCAGTGGAACCAATATTCCGAAGACAGTGCCACGTGGGAAGATTACGATGAGATTCATCAGCAATTTCCTTATCTATTTAATGCATATAATCAAATTGATAAGTAAACAATGTTCTTGTTATCAATGTATATATTTGTTAATGATGACTCTTAATCATCGAGGACGATGATTCATAAGGGGTAGAATATGTAACATCCCTCTATAGCTACTTTTCCGAAACAATGGTTTCTGATTAATTGTGCCCTAAATGGTTTTTGGTTTCTGAAACAGTGGTTTCTAATTAATTGTGCCCTAAATGGTTTTTGGTTTCTGAATCAGTGGTTTCTGATTAATTGTGCCCTAAATGGTTTTTGGTTTCTGAAACAGTGGTTTCTGATTAATTGTGCCCTAAATGGTTTTTGGTTTCTGAAACAGTGGTTTTTGATTAATTGTGCCCTAAATGGTTTTTGGTTTCTGAAACAGTGGTTTCTAATTAATTGTGCCCTAAATGGTTTTTGGTTTCTGAAACAGTGGTTTCTAATTAATTGTGCCCTAAATGGTTTTTGTTTTCCGAAACAGTGGTTTCTGATTAATTGTGCCCTAAATGGTTTAAAGGTTTTGAAACAGTGGTTTTTGGTTTATTGTGCCCAAAATGGTTTTGGGTTTCATGCGTTGTTGTTATTCGAAATGTTTAATTTTGATCTTGTTACTAAAATATCAAGAATCTACTATTTGAATGACATGTGTCATGATAATTCATAAGGATTTAGATTAAATGCTTTATATTGTATTTAATGGGAAAAAGGTAAATTATAAATGGACTAATTACTCCTGTGTGGAAGTGAATGCAGGAACGACAGGGACTCCGAGAAAGGGGGAAAAGATAACACCAGGACAGAGGGAAAGAATAGTGAAAGATCAGACAGGGATCTGGAACTCTGTGAATTGGTAAGGAACCCTGTGTTTCCATTTGACCAAACCCTAGTAGGAGTCAGTAGGAAGTCGCCATGTCGTGGGTTTTCTGTCAGTGAATTTTGAATCGTTGGATTGTCGTTGCTAGGAATGGTTACGTTTTGGGATAGGAAATCAACCTCCTTTGACGCAAACTTATCATCTCTATGTTACTCTTGCCTTGGTTAAGAGTTAATGTTTTTAAGCCATTACTATTAAGATGGGAATTATTAATCTATCTATGTTTGCGTAGTTCTTTAAATATATCTACAACCATGTCTCGATAAGTCAATCTTTATATATGTATCAACATATATTTAGTCTTTGGTTGGCAAACACCTTATATAATCTTATTTTACATTGAGTCAACCCATATTGCCGACCACCCTTATATGGTAGATGCTACCGGGAATTTAAAAGGGAACCTATAGTGTCTTGCAGTATCTTTTTAATTCTATATTATATAAGTTTATCTTCGTGGAGCAGGAAAGGGGTTTTTAACCGGAACTATAATGAAAGGAAAGATATTATCTTTTCGATGGTCTTCAACCACGATAGAAGGTGGCGGAATTTTAGAGCCAGCTCACCCCGAGCGGGTGTGGGTGAGTTAGTTAGGTTGTGTACTCTTCTTTCTTAAGAAAGGAGGATTATCGAAAGAAAGGAAGGGAGGAAGAACAAGAAGTGGGAGACGTAAGGGATTGAAAAGACACGACTGAGCTGGTGACACCAGAGAGCCACGTCCGAACCTGTGTATCTGTTAATCGTTATTAGGCATGGATTCTTTCTTTTATTACGAAAGCTTTCTTACTAAAGATAACTCGTATGTTATTCATTTTAGCTGTGTCATTTATGAAATGGGATATAGCTGAGTCGAGCTGTGCATAAA
Organism: Chamaecyparis obtusa; assembly: GCA_027943335.1. Lineage (NCBI taxonomy): Eukaryota > Viridiplantae > Streptophyta > Pinopsida > Cupressales > Cupressaceae > Chamaecyparis > Chamaecyparis obtusa. The sequence continues at coordinate 889,878 of BSBK01007014.1, read as the reverse complement.
GATGTAGCTAATTAAACTGCAAGGTTCTTTTCCTCTTATGCATGTTTTCTTGTTAAAGATAAACTCGAAAAACATTAATCCTAGCTGTGTTGAGTCAAGCCGAGCACACAGATGTAGTTAAAACAAGCCGCAAGGTTCTTCTCTTCCTACATTTGCATTATTTTCCAGGAGACACTCGTTCGTTATTCTCTTATAGCTTTATTTATATGAAAGGAAGGAATAAGCTGAGTCGGGAATGGTGCATATAGTCTCAGTTTGTCATGTCGCAAGGTTCTTTTCCCTTTTTACGCATTGCATTTCTACTTCTGTTAAGTATGTGTGTAGTGGCGAAGAAGACTTTGACAGTCTGTTGCAATTATTCAAGGATATTAGTCGCATGGAGTGATCCTGTGTTAGTCTGTTGGTAGTCGGGTAGTGACACGTTATATGTTCATCTCTCGAGAGTTGTGACCAACTGTATAGGTAGACATGTCTTCTATTCCTTTCACATCAAATGGTTCATGAAATATCTAGTCCTGATATGCCACAGTTCACCTTAGTTTTTGATAGTTGACAACAATATTGCGAACTTCGATCAAACAATACTTCTATCTATCTTTCAAATTTCAATGTTACATGATGTAAGGAGTCTCCTCAAACGTTCTTGGGCTCCGTTTAAATCTCGTCTTGTACCCAACTTTTTAACAGTAGAATATCCGTGTTAACTATAGTCAGGCAAGACTCAGTATTTATGACAGCCAGAACTTAGTTCCCTTTCGAGGCAAGTCGGATAGGGTGGGAATTGGGACTATACTCGATAGAGTAGTCAATGACCTTGGCCAAGGGATCTCTAGATTAAGGAGTTACCAATTTCTTGTACCCGGATTACTTCCTTAAGCTAACTAAGGTGGCAGTTGCTACAGGGTTAACCGGACAAGGTTGTAGGGTCCACCAGTTGTAGATGGCTTGTCTTTCTCTTAATCTATTCTTTCCCCTGCGGAGGGCCGGTTCCATTCCAGTAGGAAATGGACAAGGGGCAAAACACTTTGTTTCGTAGGTTGTGTGGTTAAACGCCCTGGTCTTATCTTTTCCCTCTTGCTGATATCCATGATTCTTCGGGCAGCCTTTCTTCCAGATTTGTAGCAGTAAGTTACTTCCTTCTTCTCTCTTAATTTCCTGCGTGATACTTTCCATATGGATGTTTAAAAGATTGATTTCAGATAGTAGAAAATTCTATAGAGTTTCTTATGTTTGCAAGATAATATTATACTTTCGTTATTTCATTATTATTTTAGTTAATCTTAATGTTATGTTTATAATAGGTGTTTATGTCATTATGATTTAGTTATGTTTCAAGAAAAAAAAATCTCTAGCACTTGTTAAACTGGTTAAATAATTCTTAGCAAACTTGACATTCAGATTTGAAGGTTGTTACAGAACGTGAAAATGTGAGGCCTTTACCATCAGATCTGAGAACGAACAAGGCTGAAAATCACGAAGAAGGGATAAATTCATAAAAGAACAAAGGGGGAAATTGATGTTTGGATGAGAGAAACCTTAGAACAACCATTGGAAGCTTGTCCCAAGATAGGTTGGAATCCAACCTCAACTTGGACAAGCATGTCCAAGACCCCCTCAATTCTGCCCTAGCTATATAGGAGCTCCAAATGCATAATCAATCCTCCATATTGGGTGAAATTCAATCCCAAGGGGCAAGAAACTGAAATCAACCAAGTCTTTGAGAATGGCATTCAGATTTCTAATCAGGATGAAACTCCGATCAGATCTCTATAACAGAAATTAATCCACAGTCAACCAGTTCAGATCAAAAGAGATTCAAGTTGGAGAGCAATGAGGGCAAGTACAGACATTTTTGTTGAGGGCAAAGGTGAGAAAAGGTTGTTTTGAAAGCAAAAAGCATGAAACTTTAGAGCAACCTTTGGTAGCCTGTCCCAAGGTGGGTCGGATTCCAACCTCACCTTGGACAGAGCTGTCCAAGGGTAGATCGGAATCCAACCTCACCTTGGGCACCTTTGTCCAACACACATCAGAATCCCGCTCAGCCTAGAGAACTCAAACAAATTGGCTATGGAAGAAAATTGATCCCAAATTCAATCAAAGAAGGCCCAATTAAGTCAACTGAAGGAGAAATTTCAAGTATAAATTGAATGGCAATCAATTTTAATCATTGATTGGATCGGCCCTCATGAATAATGACTTGGCAATTCAAATCAAGGTTGGCCCACTTAGAAATTAAATGATTTGTGAATCAAAAGGAAGTCATTAGTTAAGTCAGCCTAAGGAAGGAGCATGTCTATTAGAAACTAGCGCCTATATGAGAGGGATGATGGCCCCGTTTCATTCCAAATCAAAGCAATTCAATCAAGCAAATAACAAGTAGAGAAGAAGTGCGAAAATCAGAAGAAGAGGAGTGAAATCAGTGTCAAGTGATTACAAATTGAACTAGTCTTACCGAGGTGAAACAAAACAATGTGAAGATCAAAAGATTTCCTTAATTCTGAGTTTAAAGTATGAACCTATTACATATCCGAAGTCAAACGTTTTAGGATTGGAAATAAGTATCAGCAAGTTAGGAATTGTATTAAAAGATGGAAATTGAAGAGTGTTCTGACTTGGCATAACAGGAATCAGTTGAAGTGAAATTCTATGAGTTAGAAAATTTTTATCATTCATTAGAATTTCAATTAGTTTGTCTTAAGGATTCAAGGTTACAATCTAATTGACATTCGAAAATCATCTGAATTAGAAATTGTAAGATTTCAATTTTGCAAATTAAACTTGTAAAAGGTACATGCTTGATTAAGTGATGTTGTTTTGCTAGGTGAAATGAAGGATGGTGAGGCTCAAGCTAGAAGTTCAAGAGGGAAAGGCTCTCAACATCAAGGACAACATCGGAGTATCAACAAATTGCAAGTTATTCATCAAGAGGACAAGCACGATGATGTTCGAGATCGAGGGTCAAAATGAAGATGCAAACCCAAGAACCAAACCAAGATGGAATTCAAAGAGCAAGTTGTACAAGGAGAATGACCAAGTCTACAAGTGGACAAGATTATCACAATCTTGAAATTCCTCCAAAAATCCAAGATTAATTAAGAATTATCCAACTACATGAAGCACCTCATCATCTCTACAAGATCAAGTCAAGAATCATAACTAATACAAGCAATTGCAAAGTGAAGATTTCCAAAAGTGTAAAGAAAATTTATGAAGATGAAGCAATTTGGGAATATGAGCCATCATAATCAACTAAGGGCTTGATAATGTTGAGTATCAAGAAATATTTCTACATTACTAAGGAATTGATCAAGTCTACAAGATAAGAATGTTGAGGTGGCGGCCACTCATCTTCAACCAGTCAAAAGATTCCAGTTTCAAGTGTCCAAGATCATTCAATCAAATTGTTCCAAGTGTACATGTGGAATCCACTTAATGTCTCTACCTAACCAATTTTCTCATTGGTTCATCAAAGTTATGTAATTTTCTCATTGGCCCACAAGTTGGTGCCCTATTGTAATTGGTTGGCATTTAATGCTCATAGTTGGTAGTTGAATTAGGGCTATGTTGGAACAATCTTGGTCGTTGATCTCAAATGAATCTTGGTCACTCATTGTACTTGGAGCAGCTCTATGAGGCAAGGCCTTCTCATTTATAATGGATTAGTTAGACTAGAGTAGAAGAGAGAGACTTGGAGAAATTGTTTCTATAATGCTGCCAAAATAATTTCAGATTCATTTTTGTTATCATGGTGGGTTACTTGTGTTATTTTGGAGTATTGCATGGTTTCTACATTTCCTCTCTTAGAGTAGGATTTGTTTATGTTGAGTAGTAGTAGTTGAGTAGATAAATGGAAGATATTGTTGTTAGTCAATTATGGTGAAAGTTATGTTCATACCTTTTGATACTTGTTGATTGCAAGTAACAGTATAAGATTGGTCTAAACTAATTGCGAGCACTTGACTTCAATTGAAAATGTTCATTTGGATTGCGCCTTCATTGGGTATTTGAATAGGCATTGACAATATGAAAATAATCCACACATCCTTAGAATATTGCACCCTCCTTTGCGTAGTTGATTTGGTGAAGCAAGGATTAGTTAAGTCTCACCTCACCATAAACATTATCTTGCATTGATAGAGTTAGATTAGATTCCTAAACCCTTTATCTTTTTTTTGTAATTTGTTTGAATATGAGTAGTTGAAGAGCCAAAATTGCTAAATCATTCACATTTGCAAAGTTGATAGATCATCCATTGAATGAACAGCGTAAGCCCCCACGTGATTACCAGCAAACCACATCATAAAACTGAATGGTGTCCAGCAAGAATAGGAACCTTGGAGTCGACTCTATGATCTTTTTGCAATCTTAACATATGTGGTGTCACGTAAGTCCCTGCGTGGTTACCAACCAACCACATCATAAAACTGAATTGTGTCCAACAAGAATAGGAACCTCGGAGTCGACTCTATGATCTTTTTGAAATCTTAGCATATGCAGTGTCTTTGTTCAAGAGAGCATTTGATATTTGGTGTTTCATCTTAGAATACTAAGTGTTTTATCCTGCATGTTTAAGTGGTCACAAAACTCACATCAATACTTACCTAAGCATTTAATATATCTCATGTCATGAGATCAAGCCACATGTCATGCTCTTGTCTAATCTTATGCCATTACCTTACCCATATAATGAAGGTACCTCTAGCATTCTAACAAATCTAATCTTACCTCTCATGTATTAATCATGTAGTCATCATATTGTATTCTTGATTTGGTGAAATAGCATCTTCTGTTGTTGTTTCTCTTGTATTGTGGAGGTTATTTGGTGTTGCAGATTAATGATCCCCAGTGCTCACTTCAAGATGGTAAAAATGCATGAGTGTTCTTGTGTTTCCAACATAATTTACAATTCTGCAAGAAAAGTGCAGTAATTTTGTGAGGCATTGGTATCTTCTACTGCAATAACAATTATTTTTTCCAGCCAAATTGGTGCTTAAGTTTTTTTTATTCATTACAAGCTATCTGTTTTTGGAATCTGGCATTGAAATTTTTAGAATATAAGTTTGTGTTTTGCATGAGAGTTAGCTACTAATTTAACTGGGCACCTAAAGTTTTCAAAGGCCGGTTGATCACAATGCTACACATTTGACAACAAGAGGATGTCGAACATTTAATTGCAAATTTTCAATGGCATCGGTGTTGAACAGATGCTAGAGAGTTGGAACCAGTAAAAATAGTTGAAATTTTCACATCAGTACTTACGGCAGTGAAAATTGAAAAGCAAGGTGTAGAAAGTTCATGTGTGGCATTGAAAATTGCAGAAGGCTATGTTGATAATATTTACAAAGTCTTAAGCAAACTTCAAAGGATCATCCCAGTGCAGTGCTGAATCTGCTGGAATATTCATAGAGAGAGTGAACAGAGAATAAAAAGATTTTTGCACCAAACCACTAAAGTTCAAGCTAACACCATAAGATGATGTAATAGTGATTGGAATTCCATAATTAAATGCATATTACAGTTTATTTGGAGAACAAAGTCGCTGTAAAATATGGATGCTCTATGTTCTTGTTCATTTTTTCAAAAAGACATTGTAGGGCTTCCAGACAGTGTTTTAGGAATGTTTAGTTGATCAATCCATTCGACAACTATTGTGAATGGAGAATAAGAAGTGAAGACATTATTCTCAACCAGCCCATAAAGTGCTATAGTGGACTGTTCAAGCTTGCTGTTTCCTCTGAGTTGTCCATTAAACGTTTTGTTTAGCAACTGTGTAATGGCATTTTATGTGTTAAATTTGTGGGGTTTTTTCTGAGCACAAACAGGTTAAGGGCAGATGCTAAGAGTGGCACAGCCTACAGAAGAATATATTTCTGTTAATTTGCAAGTGAGACAACCGGTTTTGAAAGCATGACAAAACTGAATATTGCTGGGCAAAATAGAGGCATTCGGCATTGATGAAATGTGAAGGAGGGCATGTGAAGAGAACCAATATTCAGAACTTATTGTTGCCCATAAGTGAGTGTTTGTAGGTAAATTCTTATTTGCTGCATATAAAGTTTTGTATTATCTATTTGTGTCCTATTTTCTGGCAGTGGTTTAATGATAACACACTGGTAGTGAATCTCCAATTGTGGTGCAGAGGTGAGTTGGTGAAAGTTTGAGTGTAGATTTCAAAGAGATCAGGAGTTCAAAAATAATAATGCCTCATGAAAACTTTTTGTCTTCTTATTTTTCTTTTGTATCCACATACTCATATGACTAGAGTCCATAGGAAAAGTTGATATAGTTGGTTATGCATGGTTGCAAATTTCAAACCCCCATGTCCACATCACATTGTAAAAGGGTGCATTATTGGTTGAAACTTGAAACCGTCACTAATTATTTTCCATATTAAAGCATGGCCACATATAATGCATGTACTCTTGGAAACATCCATGTTACACCTAAGAAGGCTTTTTGGGACACCTAGGCTACAATCGATGGATAGTGTGTAAAGCTAACAAAAAGGTGGGAGGCACTGGAGATTGGAGGAATTTATCCATCTCTAGCTTGGCAATATTTGTGGATAATGAAACCTTTGAAATAGGATAGAGTTAGTGTATCTACATTAACTTGTTTTGTGGAAATTGTAACCTTTGAAATAGGTAAGGTTAGTGTATCTACAATGGTTTTGTTCCTGTTGTACACAAAAGGAGAGGTTTGGTGCTCATAACACTAGAGGAGGGATATTGAAACCTCTGAAGTAAAGTATACTTGGTTCCCACAACATTGAAGAAGAGATATAGACTTTCAGAGGAAAATGGACTCTCAAAGGACAGTTGTTCTCTCATGTGCAAGCATTGGAAGAGGCATTTTGACATACTCAATAGAGGGTGGACTCTGGAAAGAGTTGTTCTCTCATTGTGTACAGAAGACAAAATAGTTCTCTCAAGTGATATAGAGGATTTGCTGAGTTTGACAGTCGAGACATTCATTGATGTGATCAAATTGGTGTGTCATGGGTGAGCAAGAAAAATCTGTGGAAGCACTTCATCAAGCTTCTCAACAGGCTGCTATGTTCACTCCATGCAATGTTCTATTCTTTGTTCAAATTGATGTAATATGGGGAAGAACTTTAGAATTAATATTAAATCTATAGCATATATAGTATATATCAGATTAATAGGCATTAGTTTTCTACTATTAATAATTTATAATGTTAGTTGGTTTTAGGATTTTCTTATAACATGGTTTGGGCAGTTTTGTATGAGGAAGCAAAGCTTTATAAGCCAATGCAACGTGAAGTAAAATCAGCATATGAGGATATTAGAGGAATCAATATCATATTGCATTCTGTTTCTACTATCAATAATAATGGTGTAAGCTCATCCAGTTTTGTATCCTCCACCATTTTCAATTGTCCATTACTCTAGCATCTTCAACACCTCTTTCTATACAATTGTAGTTTCACACCATGTAATTTCAACATGTCAAGTTGCCTTTGATATTTAAGTGTCAAATTGTGATACTAGAATCACCAGATCATAAATGCCAAACATTTCTCAACAGGATAGAGGGCACACAAATAAAAATGGTTAAAAGGAATCCTTATTTTAGTCACAGTTGTAGTGCCAATAACAAGGTTACAACTCCATACTTCAAGATACCCATTTACTACTTGTGCCTTCGTATATAGACTCCAAGAAAGAGACAGGATGAAATACATAGGGAGAGTAGAGGGATATAATGAATTATGTAAAACATCCTAATGGCATATAAAGATCATTAAAAACCTTATAAAATGTCTGTATATTAGATAAGCAAACAAATTTGCATGCAATACATGTAAAGGCATACAATGAATTAAGTTAATCTTACCTACCACTAAAATACTCTTAATAATTGTGCCTCTGCACTTGTACAACCACACATGTCTAAACGTCAAACAAAATGTTAGCAGTGCATTGGTTTGCCTTTACCTAACAAAATATAAACATTTTCATACTGAAATAAATGCAAGTGGAATTCAATATAAGCATTTTTGCTGCATGGAGGAAAACCAGAATGTTAATCATTCTGTATTATTAAATATACCCAATATATGACAACAAAACGTAAACGCTATTTGACACGGTCAAGAAATAAAAACTCTATTAGATGCAGAAGAAACTATCATTTGTATTGAACATCAACCCCTAGAGTACTTACGAAGGCAATTGATTGGAGCAAGGCATTTCAATTGGATAAAATCCCTAGGTCAAACACAAGAATGGCATAACAAACAAACTGGTTGATATATTAAATAGGCAACCAATGCAAATTAATATTTCAATAATGGACAAAAGGTAGAGCTTGAACAATTTACCAACTCCGAACACTGAAGCACTAACTCCAGTCAGCTGAGGCACCAACCCAAGTTTGAGAGCACCAACTCAATAACCAGTAAAACTTAGAACACACACAGTACTACACAACACCCCTTAATCTTCTCTCCAAGACACTGCTCAAATCAAAGAATATACTCCTCTCCAACCATACTGCAATAATATCCTCAACTGCCATATTCTCCCCCAATAATAAGTCTGCTCAAAACAGTCCAAGTCAAAAACACCATTCAACATTCTCATAAATCACGTTTGCGTCCTAATATTACAAAAGGAAAACTACAGCTCCAACTCTCTAGCGTTTCAATGATCATTTCAGCTCAAAATATTCACCTCAAATAATCTTCTTCATTATTAAAAATCTGCAAGTTGAAAGGCCACGATTCTATGCCTTTTTCACCTCCTTCACATGTCCAGCTATAACCAGAACACCTGACTCGTTAAAAACATTCTGCAAAAACTACAGAATGAACATTTGCTGTACACCTTTTTTAATACAATACGTTGACTCTCTAGCAAGCTCAACTAACTCAAATCAAAGGCGTCTTTACCCAGAAAATAAACACATGTGCACAGCCTGCCAGGAAAACACTCAGCTATATCCCAAATTACGATATCACAGCCCAGCTATATTTTTGACATCGTAATTTTTTTAATCCTGAAACATATCACAAAATCTATATCAGAAGCTCCTGGCGGCACACAGAAGATAACACCCAGCAGAAATTACATATTATCAGCTCAGGAATGGCACTCGTATGTGTCCCAAAAAGGTATCCACGATATCTTTCTCCTTAAAACGCTTCACTCATATCATGCCCGCAAAACTCAAAAATAAATTTGATTCATTAATTAATATAACTTGACAGCTCCTCTATATTTCAATTCCTTTTCATCCTTGTTAAAAACACTGCTCCACTCAACAAGATACACTGCCCAGTCTTATTTTAAAAAGCATGTCTCCCTTTTATTTTATTCAAAAACGCCGCTGAGTACTTCCAATCAACACACAGTCAAACAAGAACAAATAACTCTGCAGCAGTGTTCCACGGAGTTTCCTGACAGGGGTACACAGCAACGTGGGGACCAAGGGCCTAAATTTGGGAGTAGTGGTGGAGTAGTGGTGGAGGGGGTGATGCTGATATACAAATTGAAGTCTTCTAAACCCTTTAAATTTTCAACTTTATAAGCATTAGAACTTGCCAAATGTCACAATACACTACCTCCAACATATCAATTGGTATATTTTCACAAGTAGCGTCCAGCTGATAGAATTTGAAGGTGGGGAAAACCTCTAAGTGGGTGTTAGACAGTCTTTAGGTATTTTTAATTTCCTCTCCTTCTCAATTAGAAAATGTTTGCTCCCCTATCCTTCCAAGAGTAAGACATTTTGATGGAAACAGCAATATGAGAGTGATATAACCATTCCATGGCTGTTGCCAGGATTTCAAGATGCAAAAGTTCTTGAGGAATAGGTCATGTTATACTTGATGAAGTTTGAGTTCATCTTGAGTTTTATCACCATGCACATGAGAGAATCAATTAAAAAGAAGACTTCATAATAAGATATTGTAGTGAGAAAGCCTATGTTAAAATTAATTGGAAAGCCCTTATTGAGAGTCCAATGCTTTTATTTTTCATATTTTTAAGTGCTTTTTTAGTCGGAAAAATTGCTACATTTGAGAAATATTTCCAAGATGGGATGCATGAAAATGACAGACAAAGGACAGCAGGGGTAGGGGGGTTTCCAAGGCATCTTTGCGCCCATCAAAATGTCCCTAGTACAAGCATGGCTCCAAAAGAGCACATATACCCATAAATCATAGATTGCAAACCAAATAGCAAAATACCTTTGCAACGAGTCTCCAATCCATCCAAGTGATCATAATTGTACCCTTATATCCTATGTCACAAGGTTCACCTTCGTGTTTGAGTTCAATGAGGTCAAAAATTAAAATTCAAAACAAGTTTGTCTACTAATAAAATTCCATAAAAATCATAATTAAATTTGAACAATATAAGAGTTGGCGGCCTAGCTCAATTGGCAAGAGCTTCCTGTGGTAAAGCACGAGGTCACAAGGTCTAGTCTCCCCCTAACCCACATGGTACTGGAGGACATGTTGTGCCAGTGTCATTTGGTCATGTTAAAAAGTTTAACCAGCGCACTGCAGTTTATAGGGGGTGCTATACCTGATTCTTGCAATCTAAAAAAAAGATTAAATAATATAAATCTACAAACAATCTTAAAAGCAAAACAAATTTGGAAATAAAAGATATATTAAATAAAGTTAATTTAAAAAGAGAAGAAATAAGAATAAATAATATTTCAATAAATTAGTATTTTTAATTAATAAAAAAGCACAAGATAATCTTTAAATTTGAATAAATAAAACTAATTAAAAAACTAAATTTATTAAAAAGAAAAAGTTAAAGAGAAATATATAAATGAGAGAATAGGAATTTCTTTTACATGTTTTGTTTCATAGAGGACTTGCAGTGAATAAGAAAACATTGGGAAAAGTTAAAATAGGAGACACAAAAGACAAGGGGACCCACAAAAGCTAAAACAGAGGGAAGTAAACACCAGAAGAGTTGAAACAACTACACAGGAAAACAATTGCAGGAAGCGAAATGTCAAATCTGTGATCTACCAAATATCAAAAGCCTGCCAGAAGTAGTAAAAATATTTTATTGCTGTAAAGAATAAGTGTGTGAAACAATTGGCAAAAAATCCATTGAAATAAAGTGTAAACTTTGAATTGAGAACAATATGTGGTGCAGGTAGAGATTATAGAGCAAAGAGGTGAAAGAGCTTGCATATGCCAGAAGAATGAAATTGCCCTGTAGCCAACTGAATTTTATTCTTTTTTTATTTCAAAATAAAACCATTGATGCTCCCAAACGCTTGTGCAGGACCTTAATATTTTCTTTTATGAAATTGTACAAATTTATGGCATTGTCAAACAAACCTTAAGTTTTTTTATAATGTTCACCAGATTTTGAATGTATATCACAAAATGTGGCAAATTTTCGGAGATAGCTTACATCTATCAACCAATACCAGAAAACAATGAAATTAAAACTTGCAAATATTTGTTGCAAACACCAAAGAGGGAACAAAACAGAAATCTAGTGTTCCTTTGAGATAGATGAAATGTTTGTAATGCAAATAAAACAGGGTTACCCTGAGTTTCCGGGACAAGGGATGCGTTTCCAAGTCCCCAATTTGAAATTTGAGCCATTTTTTGGGAATGGCTAGGGTACGGCAAAGGGAGAACAATATAAATATAGGGAAAATTTTAAATATATAAGGAAATTTTAAATATTCAAATGAAAACATGGATAAAGCATGCAGTAGGTGGACCTATTGCTTCCAGCATAGTTAGTAGAGACCCAAAACACTAAATCTGAAGTGCATTTCTGATCACTCAAACATTAGGAAAAACAAATTCAAGGCAGACGATAAAAGAATGCATTTCAAATATTCCAGCACGATGAGCTTGAAACTTTCCCCCATCTTGTAGATGAATTTTTTAGGTCTCTTATCCTAGAAAGATCAAGAAGGAAACTCCCCTAAGGAATTCTCAAGACTTGCTGCTTGTTTTGACATGCACAAAATTTCTGTTTTCTGCAGTTCTGAAGCCAAGATCAGAAGTTCTACAAGCTCAAGTCCTGCTGATGAAGCATGCTCCAGTGCACTAATTGTGTGATCTTCTGTACCATCTGAAGTGCTGCCTGCCGACCGGCTAACTGAAATAGAGCTTCCAAGTGCTGTCTTTATATGCTGAGCTTATTTCACTATGCCATCAATTACTTCTAAAGAAGCTTCACTGACAGATGATTTGAGCACATCTTCTTTTGCCTAAAGGAACTTGACCCAGGGACATCTACATTAACTGGCACTATTATACAGCTGATTGCTTTGCAACAAAAATAAAATTATTGGATAAAGTTTCTGTATTTGCATGTTCAGCTTTATTCAAAACAGAAGACTTGGAATGCATTTAGAAATTTTTTGAAATGGTTTTATTTTTTTTAAGGTCTGAGTTTTTTCTTTAAATGAGCTCATGCTGGGGACGTACAGCCGTCCCCGGAATGGTTGGGGGACGTCACAGACATTCCCAGTACAGCTGGATGTTGCCAGTCACAGGGGACATTTCCTTGAATTTTCTGCAGAAAGGGGATGACCTGGGGACCTCCCCATGTCTCCAAGCAACAAAGAAATAAAATAAAACAAAACTATGTTATAGACAAGCATTATTTTGTGAGATTAGAAGGGCTTAAGGTACAAAATGTAGCCTCACACAAAATGAAAACATTTTTTCTAAGCATCACATAAAAGCTAAGATATGTATGTAATTTGGTTATTCCCCCACTTTAGAGTATTCTCCAACTCTAATTAATAAATAATTGAAATAAATATTGGCTAGAGGTAAACAAATAAATTTGCATGTGATGAGATCTCCTAGTAGAGGCATTGTAAAACACCTGGACCAGCAATAATAGATATATATAAATATCCAAGAAGAAGCCAAGGATAGAATTAACGAATTATTTTACCTACTAATATAGTTATTCTCAATGCTAGTTGTGCTCCTTGTTCTATAGATATGTTAAAGAAAGTGACCATTGTCTGCCAATCACTTGTACCCCTAGGTAAACACAAAAAGAGAAAGCAACAGTTTATCAAGGGCTGGACAAAATGGACAAAACAAGTTACCTGCAGAAGAATTTGGTAAGGATTACAGACTATATGATGGACAAATAATTGCCACTTCTCAGTTGAACATTATCTCTTGCACAAATTGACAGGACTGATATCCTGTGTTGCAAGGGACCATAAAAGAGGATCTTTCCAGTTTCAGAAGTTGCAAGAAACCATGAAGGTGGTTTTTTAGTTCATCACAAAGAGAGACACAAATTTGGTGTTCGAGAACCCCTTGGAAAATCTGGCAATAGTATTTTTTTTTACTATTTACTTTGTAAATTGTTAAGGTATATGTACCAGTGTTCCATAACTCACGGCAAGTCATGTGAGTTCAGGCGGGTCACGGACCGTGCAGTCATTGGCGGGTTTTCATGACCCGTTGCCATGACTCGCCGAGTCCGACGGTTATGACCCGCGGATATTGCAGAAAGAGGTTTCTTTATCTTAAAGCCAAAATAGTTTATAGTATTATACTTACTCTGATATGCCAGAGGAAGACGCTGCAATGCTCATCTGTGAGCCCCCAACTTCAACAATATATGATTAACGCAGTAAATTTGCATCAATCACTAAGCTATGGCTAGTGCAAGATGCAAGGCATAGCCCAGAAAACAGTGCATTACAAGTTCAATCAACTACAATAAAGTAGAGATTGTCTTAGTGTTATTTTGTATACTAATTTCAATAATATTTTCACATGATTTTCTACTCCTGAGCAGGGATCTTGTATTTGTTGAAGACAGATGTACAGGCAAGGAAAATATATATATGGCATGTAATAGTTAGTAACTATTACATGCCATATATATATATTTTCCTTGCCTGTACTTATGTGATGGATGTATGTTTATGTATGTGATCAAATTAGCTTCTATTTGATGATGTTATAGTGCCTTTAAGCTTTATTCAATAATGGGTGCATGAAACAAGTTTTAAATTGTTAAAAATCTCTAAATTTCAAGGGTTTTTCATTTTGCCAAGTCATAGCCAAGTTAAGACTCAAGTCGACCTTGCCGAAACATAGTCGAGTGCGAGTCGTGGAACTATGATATGTAGACACTCTTTACCTCTCTGGATTCAAACATATATCTCCTTCATTGACTACACATCCCTTCACAATCAGACAATGTCCATAAAGGAGGTTTGATTCTATAATGTGGTGTAGGACAACTAGCTAGCTTCTTATTGCTACAAAGATAGCTTGTAATGACCCATTGGTTCCTTTCTGAGATTTACCTGAATTTAGTCCAGAAATAGTACTTCCAACTTAAGATGAAAATTGTATTATCTTTACCAATATAACTTTATAATAAAATTACCAATTGCAATGCCCTGTATTGGATATTCCTGGTTTAGGACCTGCAAACAATATTAATCACTAGAAACTGATATTAAAAAGATTAAGTATCAAGAATACATGATAACATCTAAATCCATACAAGCATCATTCATATCTAAATCAATACATCCTAATATTGTTAATATTTTGGTTCAAGGCATATTCTTTATAGTCAATAATATTAGGAATTCATTGGAAAATCTTGCCAACAGCAATCTCAAGGATGGTTGCCCTTGTATTGCGAGAGCATGTAGGGATTTTTGATCCATTCCATCCCTCACCCCGCCCTGGAATTTTTTATCTATTCAGCCTTCCAGCTCACAAGCATAGCAGGACCTTCAGTCCATCCATCTTGAGGTGGAGTGCTTGATAAGACATATGAAAATTGTCCTCTTCAACCAAGCCCAAGAGAGCAGAGTGGATTTCTAATCCATTCGTCCCCCTGGCCCACAAGTATGGCAGGACCTCCAATCCATCCATCACAGGTTAACAAACTTGATATGAAGAATGAACACTCCACTAGCTCTCATGAACTTGAATGGCTGATTGTCCTTCCCATTTGCAAGACAATACACAAATCCAAGACATGGTTTATCAAGGAATTTACTAGACTATCTCCCATTAGATACATCTTTATGTAGTAATAAATATATTCTCAAATGGCTGCTACAATTATATTCCTGAATAATATTTATTGCTGCAATCAGTTTCTATGCCAAATTGATGACTTCCATTACTTGATGGATTGTTGTTAAATGATTGATATTTGTATACTTGATTGATTGAGATCCACTGATTGGGAGATTTGAGGTATTGGGGAGGGATGATTAAGTAATTGTTAATTGGATGATTGATGAGTGATGATACAATAAATGATAGTTTGATATATTGGTGAATGATTATTGAATGAATACTGATTTGATAGAGTGATGATTTGCTGATTGCTTGTTTACTTGATTTGATAATTGATGATTGCTTGATGGACTCATGAGTGATGATTGATAAGTGATCCTTGAATGCTTGGAACAAATTCTCCTTTATACTTAACTAGTGAAAGAGTCACCATCTTTGATAAGAATTGAGTCACCACTCTTCATTGCTGCCTTTGAGAATAATAAATTATTCTCAAAATTGGTCTCACTTGGATGTCATCAAACAAAACCTTACATTTATATCTTCCAACGTGAGGGAGAAATCACACCTCTTCATCATTTCTGCTCTTTGCAAGGGTCACAACCTTTTGCAATCACCACCCTTCGAAAGAGTACAACCATTCATAATTTCTGCCCTTTAAAAACCTTCATTATACTGCCCTTTGAAAGAGTCGCATCCTTATTTTCTTCCCATTCCCTTCTTCCTCCATTAGTTCTTCCTTTATTCATATGATCCATTATTTCTTCCTTCCTCCATATATCCCCTTTCAAATGAAATTTTCTCCCTTTATATCTCACGTTTGAGGAAGTCACAACTATTCTTTTCATGCCTTTTCACCATTCAAATAAACTTAATTAAATTTTAATTATATTGTATTTTATTTTTATTCTTTTTGTGAATTGCTACCATATGGGGTAGCTCCCTTTCATTAAACAGTAAAAAATGAGTACATTGTTTAGTTACAGAGGGTATGCATACGGATTCTGATAGCCTCTGTGACCTCCTGGAGCTTTTCAATCTGTCCAGGGGTCAGACTTTCTTATGGAATATTACAATATATGCAAAGGTGTCAATTATGTTTCTTGTCAGTCCTTCCTGCATAACAGCTACAATTTATTTAAACTCCCGCTTTTGCTACATTGTCTCAACACATATCACGTCACCAATCAGGCCCTTTGCAGGACATATTTTAATTTTGTTATTATTATTTATGATTAAATCCTATTTCAAAAGGGGACATTACATAGCTCATGTAAAGTAAGTTTCAGAAGATTCACTTGCATCAAATATTAACCTGGTATATTCAACTATCAAAGGGAACTATTGTAATTCTACTCAAGCCTTAATTAAATTCTAGTTTCCTTCAAAACAAATAAACTTCATATGCAAAACCAGTATCTAAGATCTGACGTTGACACAATTCAATACCAGTAATAATTTCATCAGTGTACAACAACATTTACAAATATGAAAACAGTTCTGTGAATGATGTACACTTCCCAAGGCTGCCACACCATCCACAATAATATAAGGCGTGCAAAAAAAATAAAGACATCCAAAAAGATTTCAAGAGATGAAATTCATCCACAAATTCCCCTCTACTGAATACCAGACTACACCATCAATGTCTGTTCAAAGATCAAACAAATACAACTCAACAACTCGAACACAACCAACGTCTCTTTTTAAAATCAATTTTGTAAGTTCAAAGTTACCTTCTAAATTGCAGATTATTATCATCTTGCCAATACAATTAGGTTGCTTTTACACCATTATATTTCAAAGGCACAAAAACTAAATTTAAGTCTACAATAGCACTTCACAAATTACACTTAAACATTAATAACTTGCTATTAGCAATTGCTGCCCAAGTATCCGCAAAAGCGAAAATTAAGCAATCAAACAGTGCCCATAGTACCTGGTGAACTAAAATAACCAAACAAGCAACTTAGCACAACTGGCTTCCTTCTTATCCCTTTCTATCCCCACTCACCGCTGCACTAGTCATTGCCTTCGCCTCACCTTCGCTACCACCACAACACCCTCCGCAATGCTGATGCCTATCTTCTTTGGGCCTCAACTGCTTCCGCATGTCATATGCATCCTCACCATCCGCATAGTATTTGGCCTCCACATCATTTATTTTATACCCCAAAGTCTCCGTATACAGATGAAAAGCCGCACGGTTGCTCTTGCGAACATGAAGAGAAACATACTCTGCCCCAAACACCTCATGCATAGCCCTCTGGGCAGCACTCATGAGCTTCGTCGCAAGCCCCAGCTTTCGGTGAGTGCGAAGAACGGCAAGAGAAGTTATGTGCCCGTGACATTCAGTGGACTCCTCTTCCATCTTCGCCAGCACATAGCCCACTATTTTTTTGTTATAATCCTCGGCTACATAGAGAAGCTGAGGCCACGAAAGAATGTGATAGAAATAATACTTCATCTGGTAATTCTCGGGAAGACACATCAGATTACATGTTTGCATTGCAAGCAGGTCGTCTATGGTGGCTTGGCGAATGCAAACCATGGCTGCGGCTGGAGAGACAAAGCTTTCACACCCTAGATTTAGCAGATTTTAGTTGAATATAGAAGCCCTTGCGCTCACTGAAGGATTTTTCACCTTTGCCCTTTCGTGTTATCTTGCAGAGACGAAAGGCGTTTATGCCGCTTTCTCTCCAAATTAAAGAGTTTGCTGCTTTGAGGTCAACAAATTTGCCAGTAGCGTTCGGTTTGTAGGAACATTTGTAAGGGTTTCGTTCTTTGAAATCAGAGAAAGTAAATTGATCGGAGAACAGCTAATTTTATCGGTGGAAATTTGCAAGGAACAAATGGAAGCCAGGGGGACTAGGCGAGAGCCCAATAGGTTTATGTGAAGAGTTTTGGTCATTCTCTACGATTGAAAAAAATTACATTCATATGATACAGTATTTTTTTATTAGCATTTTTATAGCATTATAGAGGTGGAACATATCATAAAATTTATGTGAAAATCTATAGTGGTATGCAAATTTTGGTTGCCATACAAACATGTACTTGTGTGCTATTTTGTGTGGAGAATAGTTGTGTTCGGTGTGGAATGCCCCATGAGATGAAGAGAAAAAAGATTTAATTGATGTAAATTTAGGGTAGTGAATATTAAAAATTATATTTAGAAGTGTCTGAGTTAGCAGCCATATGGAGGACAACATGGAGAGGAGACCCCACAATCTTACAATTTTCAATTTGATTGAAGGTTGACCATGTGAATCCTTGGAGTCATAGACCAACATACCTCATATGTGTACACCATGTTGTGCAATCAGAAAGCATATGGACAAGTTTAATTTTGAAATGGTAATATTTATCTCGTGTTACTTCACACTCCATTGCCACACCCGTCACATTTACGTTGCCCTTTGTTGGATCTTAATGTTCAAGATGACATCATGTCTTGAAACAATGGAACCTTCAATGTTTTATGTTGCAACATTAATCTTCCACGACCATTTTATCACTAACTTTCTTCTTCACAAAAGATCATTTGGTTTAGCATCAGAAGTTGTTCATTTTTGCTTGTTTGCCATGGCTTCCAAGCAATTGCTAGGCACCACCACAAGGGGAATGGGTTTACATAAAGGTCAAAAAGGGTGAAATCACTTTGAACAAAGAGAAAGCCAACACCAACAATGGGTACAATAAAGATAAGAGCAAACCTTGGAACAAGAATAAGCATGTGCTTAACGATGGTATTGTTGATGAAACTAAGTATAAGGAGCTCATCTTCAATTTGGTAAGTGTTATCTTAACGACGCGACAACAAGAGGCTACAAAATCTAATGACTCTAACAAAACTAGACCTCCATGGGCACCTAAGCCTAAGTGATATTTTACACCTTTGGGAGATTCATATGATGTGATACTTAAAACACTACTCTCCAACAAGATTATCACATTGCCATAATTTAGTAAGCCTTATGAACCTGAGCTAAAATCCAAATGGTGGAATGATAATCATTATTGTGAATATCATAAGAACAAAGGACATAAGACTGATAATTGCATAAGGCTAAAGCATGTTATTTGGGACCTTATTGAAAATGTAAAAGTTGGAGTAGATGGTCTTGTCAAGAACTCTGACCAAAAAGCTTTTAAAGAACCTCTCCCTAAGTATGATAAAGGGGAGGCATCAACATCCAAGAAGGAAGAAGGAGCTAAGATCAATTATACTTACATGAACAATGACAATGTCATCAACATGCTCGAACCAATGGATGAAAGTGTCAACATGGTGAAGGATAATGGACCTAACTATGATTTGGATTTTGATGAGACACCTAAGGTCATCTTGAGAAGTGATAATTCTTCCATGCAACCTCGCCCTTCTAATGAGTCTAGTCACATGATAATGCTTAGGGGTGTCAACCCTCCTTCATCTAGAGAAAGTCTCAATGTTGTCACTAGAAGTCAATCCAAAGTTATGCTTAGAGGCTCGAACTCTTCAAAACAAGAAAATTCTAAGAAAATGACTTCTTCTAAACAAACCCTTACTTCTAATAAGTCAAGCTATAGTCTAGTGGAACAACTCCAACAAAATCCATCACTTACTCTTGAGTCCTTGGTACCAAACAATAGAATTGTTAAGGAAAATAAGACCACTCTTGTTAATTATGAGAGAAAACTAAAAATGTTGAATCTTGGAATGGGAGAGTGTCGACTTGACTCTATTGCTATACTCCTAGTTTCCCCTCGCTCTTATGGGAAACCTTCAGAAAGTAACAAACCTTAGTCTTCTACCATGACATGCTATGGTACTTTTGTTCAGTCCTCAATACCCTTAGAAGATGAGAGAGAAGAACAAGTCATTAGAGAATGGATCTATAGAGGGAAAGAACTTGAAGAGGTCATACTTAATGCTATAGTGTCTCCTAAGAAATATGGAAAAGGATATGAATTCTTAGCTAAAATGGGTTATCCCAGTCATGATCCTTTAAGTGATAAGAAACATTCTCTTGTTGATCCTATGAGTCATATTAATGGGAGAAAATCTAAGGATAAAAATAGACTAGGATTTTCCAATACACAACCAATTTTTGACCCATCTTCTGAAAATAATGAATCTAAAAAAGAGACTTTATCTACTCCTATTTTTGGTCAAGATGAAGATAACTTTGTTCCTTCTACTGCTATCCTTTGGAATGAAGAAGGGCCCTCACTTGAACATGATGATGAAGTTTCTACATCCCACCATAGTGAAGAATCAAAAGTTGAGGATCCTAATAGGGAGCGTATCCACAAAAACACAGCACGACTACTACAGAGAGACATAGATATTGAAACACAAGAGCCTGAATGGGATTCCCTCTTAGTTGAGTCAAGAGAATTAGGGATAGATGTGATTCATACCTATACTAACCAAATCGAGGTGGTAGTCAAGTCACCCATAGGGCTTGATGATTTGAACTTACATACCGCTCTCGTTGATCAAGTTGACAATGCTAGGAATCAAATCGATCTAGGTACTTTCGAAGTAGACCTTATAAGCTCTTAATACCTTGTCCCTGGAGATGATTCCCCTCATATCAATATCTTGGAGCCCATCCCTTCCCTCCCTCTCATGTACCCTGACCTTATTGATTGGTCGCAATAAAACTTACATTACCTACCTTTTAGAATGACTATGAAATTGCCTATTACCTTAATGTCATTGAACCCATGGCTTCTTCCACCAATGAACTAGAAACAAGTATCATTGAGATAGATATAAAGTACTTTAGTCACAAAATAAAAATAAAAATGAAAAATAATAGATGTTTTGATTGCAAAAACCACTTTGTGGTGGTGTCAGAACCAAAAAAAGTAAAAACAAAATATGTATTTGAGGGTGAAAACTTCTTAGAGGCACCCAAAGATGAGGTACTTGGTAGTCTTCCTAGTTACTTTCAAGAAAGATCTTTAGTCTTAATATAACTCACACAAGCTATAAATCTTGGAACAACTGAAGCACTTTAGCTTATACATCTACCTCAGTCCCTGTCAACAGATAAGAAACAACAATTCGTTGAATTTTTTTGAGAAAAGAAGATAAACTTTTCTTGGACATATTCAAACATGTCAGGTCTTGACACTAATCTTATTATGCGTCATTTATCCATAGGCCCTAGTATCAAACTAGTAAAACAAAAGTTGCAAAAAATGCATCCACATATAGCTCTTTTGGTTAAAGCAGAATTGGAAAAACCCTTAAGTGCAAGATTCATAAGGGCTATTGACTATGTTGAATGGATATTTACTATTGTTTTGTTTCTAAACATGACAAGTCCATTCGTGTATGCACACACTTATGAGCTCTTAATAAAACATGCCCAAAGGATGATTTTCCACTCCCTAACATAGATATGATAGAGGATATGAATGCAGGCTATGAAATGTACTCTCTTATGGATGGTTTCTCGAGATATAATCAAATCAAGATAGCTCCTAAAGATCAAGAAAATACTTCCTTTACATGTGCATGGGGAACCTTATGTTGGAATGTCATGCCATTTGGACTTAAAAATGTAGGAGCAACTTATGAAAGAGATATGACTATAATATTTCACGACATGATGCATAAAAATATGGAAGATTATGTGGATGATACCTTGGCTAGATCTAAAAAATGGAATACACATATTGCATATTTGAGCTTGATATTTGATAGATTGGAACAATTTCATCATAGATTAAATCCAAAGAAATGTGCTTTTGGCGTCAGCTCAGGAAAACTACTTGGGTATATCATTTTAACAAAAGGAATTTAGGTTGACCCTAAAAAATTCCAAGCTATAATGGAAATGCCACCTCCCAGGAACATAAGTCAACTATGGAGTCTGCAAGGACATCTTCAACCTATCAGGAGATTCATATCTCAACTTGTTGATAGAGATCAACCTTTCAACAAAAATCTACACAAAGGAGGTACATGCACATGGAATGAAGAATGTGAAAAGAGCCTCTTACAAATCAAGGAATACTTGGCTAAACCCCCAATTTTAATGCCTCATATCCCAGGGAAACCTCTTATCTTGTATATCTCCACTACAACTACATCCTTGGGAGCATTGCTAGCACAACAAGATGAAAATGGAAAAGAGAGAGCCATATATTATATCAGCAGAATATTGGTTGCATATGAGATCAATTACAATAATATTGAGAAAGTTTTTCTTGCGGTGGTGTTTACATCTCAAAAACTCAGACACTACATGTTGGCACATACTACATAGCTTATCACCAAAATTGATCCCCTAATGTAGTTGACAAACAAAGCTACTCTTACTGGTCGATTGGCTAAATGGATGATGATTCTTTCTGAATTTGACATTGAATACGTCGATTGTAAAGCTATAAAAGGACAGGCAATTGCCGATCAACTAGCTGAATTTCCTATATCAAATGACACTCCTATGCATATTGATTTTCCTTATGCTTCCATCATGTATGTGACTAAACACACTTGGAAAATGTTCTTTGATGGATCTCACACCTAGAATGGTGTTGGAGCTAGAATTATATTTATCTCACCACATGGATATACTATTCTTAAGTCCTACAAATTGTTGTTCCCTTGCACAAACAACATAGCTGAATATGAGACTTTGAAAAATGGAATCAAACTAGTTATTGAGTGGAGGATTGTTGAGCTACATATCTTTGGAGACTCCCGACTTGTCATTAATCAGACTAATAATGACTATCAGACAAAAGATGAAAAATTGATTCCTTATAAGAAGATGATTGATGATCTAAAAAGATACTTCTCTTTTGTCACATTTCAGTAGATTCCTAGAGCTAAAAATAGGGAAGCTGATGCTATGGCCACCTAAGATTCTATCTTACAACTGGAAGAACATGAATCAAAATTTCAATTCCTAGTGGAAGATCTACCCTACCCTGCCTATGACTCTCCTAAAAACTATGTGATTTTTACTATCATTGGTCATGAATCCTCCCGCTATGCCAAAATCTACTCTTACCTACATGACCAAATCATTCCTAACAACTTAACTCGCAATGAGAAACGATAGCTCATTCGCAATGCTTCTTGTTATACCATCATCTTTGGTGACTTGTTTAGAAAGGGCTTAGACATAACACTTCTTAGGTGCTTAGAGAAAGATGAGTCTGAACATGTGTTAGTTGAAGTCCACGATGGCGTATGTGGATCTCACTAATGGTCTTGCGTTAGATCAAAAACTACTAAGGGCTGGTTACTATTGGCCTACTATGCAGACAGATGAAAAATTGATTCCTTATAAGAAGATGATTGATGATCTAAAAAGATACTTCTCTTTTCTCACATTTCAGTAGATTCCTAGAGCTAAAAATAGGGAAGCTGATGCTATGGCCATCTAAGATTCTATCTTATAGCTGGAAGAACATGAATCAAAATTTCAATTCCTGGTGGAAGAACTACCCTACCCTGCCTATGACTCTCCTAAAAACTATGTGATTTTTACTATCATTGGTCATGAATCCTCCCGCTATGCCAAAATCTACTCTTACCTACGTGACCAAATCATTCCTAACAACTTAACTCGCAATGAGAAATGATAGCTCATTCGCAATGCTTCTTGTTATACCATCATCTTTGGTGACTTGTTTAGACATAACACTTCTTAGGTGCTTAGAGAAAGATGAGTCTGAATGTGCGTTAGTTGAAGTCCATGATGGCGTATGTGGATCTCACTAATGGTCTTGAGTTAGATTGAAAACTACTAAGGGTTGGTTACTATTGGCCTACTATGCAGACAGATGTTGTGCGCTATGCCAAATCTTGCAAGAAATGTCATATACATGGGAACTTGATTCATGTTCCAGGTCGAGAACTTATCCCTTCTATTATACATTGACCTTTTCAATAGTGGGCTTTTGATTAGGTGGGCCAAATCCACCCTAATTCATCCAATGGACACAAATTCATCGTTACCACGATTGAATACTTTACAAAATGGGTTGAGTTCGTCCCTCTCTTAGTTGCTACAAGAAAACAAGTGTCCTTGTTCATACTCAATCACATCATTTGTCATTGTGACATACCTTCCTCCATAGTTACTGATAATGGAGGACAGTTCAAAAATAAGGATCTCAAACAATTATGTAAGAAATTCAAGATCAAACAAAACTGGTCCTCAATTTACTACCCTTAAGGTAATGACCATGTTGAAGCTTCTAACAATATACTACTAAAAATCTTACACAAGATAGTTAATAAGAAAGACAAGAAGAGATTGACACTTACATATTAATCTTGCATTATGGGCTTACAAAACTAGCATCTGCACACCTACTGGAGCTACGCCATTTGTACTTGTTTTTGGATCTAAAGTTATCCTACCTCTTGAAGTTGAGATACCTTATTTAAGAGTTTCATTGAGAGGCCTTATCACTGATGATGACTATAGAATCATGTGTATACAAGAATTAGAAATTCTGGATCAATGGAGAAAAGATGCATGTGACCACATGAGGGTATATCAAAAAAGGATGTCATAGAGTTATAATAAGAAGGTTCATTCCAGAGAGTTTCAAGTCGGAGATCTCATCTTAAGAGAGAATCCCAAGAATCAACAGAATAGAGCAAAAAAAGGAATTGAACCAAAATGGTTGGGTCCCTACATAATCACTGGTGCTTTTGGATTCGGTGCTTAACATATCTCTACACCTGAGGGATAAAATCTCCCTGAACCTATCAACATCCTTCATCTGAAGAAGTTCTACACATGATGCTACAACAACTTTGTACATATCTTATGATCCTGAAAAAATCATAAAATGTCTTAAAAAAATCATAAAAATTAATATATGATCCTGAAAAACTCCTAAAAATTATAAAAATTCTTGAAAAAATGATCATCTTAGTGAAAACCTGGCAAAAAGGTGCTTTGATGCATCAATAAAAAAATCAAATCTAAAAAAAAATAAAAAAAATAAAAAAAATAAAAAATTGTGCCTTGGTGAAAACCTAAAACTAGGCACCTTGGTAGAAAAAATAAATAAAATTTCCAAGTGGTGAAAACCTGGAAATGGGCGCTACTTGAGACCTATATGCCTATATCTATCAACTTGTTGTTTTGCACTCTAAACCCTCTTGACTCCCATTTTCTTATCTCCTTGGTCTGGAATTGATCTTTGTCTAGGGATAGGGGGCATGAACTGTACTCTTCTTTAGCATGCCATGGTGTCTTTTAGTAACTCACACTAGTGTTTCTCAACACTACCCTAAAACAATGTTTCTGAACACTTCCTTTGACATCAAGTGCTTCTTAACACTTATTAGATATGTTATCTTGAGTCGATGTTTCGTATGCAGACTAGGATTGTGTGATATTTCTCACTTACAAGCATGAGTCCTAGTGAATCAGTGATTATCTTTTCTTTTTACATCGCGCTTAAAGTAAAATGACTGAGACATGTTATGACTTATTTTCTTTGTGTGTTGATTGACTGATGATTTTCACTGAATGTTCCCTCCTTAGTCTCTCCATGATGTTACGACTAGAAGATTGGGGGCATGGGGCATATTTTCTTTGATTTCTACCTGTGGGTATCACTTTAATGATCCTAAGTGTCTCTTGCTTTGTTCCCTTGGACACTCGGGGGACTTTGAGCTATATCCTTGACTATTACATTATGTTTTCTCACGTAAGACCGTACTCATGGTTATCTTGGCACCTATACTTTGATACTAATATAATCTTGCAACATTAACTTGGAAACCATGTTCAAGTCATCTCGACACTCATGTCTCGATGCTTACATGTGTTTCCCACATTCTATCTGATATAGATCATATTCATATCTTCATAGTCACATTCACACTAATGATGATTGTATGTGTATCATCTTAAAATGGAAGCACTTCCATCTTGGTAGGTTTAACACCCTCATTTAGTGCATTTTCATGATAGATTTGCATTTAGGATGCATCTGCACTTGATTCTTCGTTTCTAAGTGAAATTGGGGTTAGGATCCTGAGGATTCTCCTTGATTTCCTTCTTCATGGCTCCATTTTCTAGGTAGGACCTATGTATTGGTCCTCCTAGCCTTCATCACATTTCTTCTAGGCCTCTATGCCCTTTTCCAACATTCTATTCTATTTTCCCATCATTCTAAGTCTCTGGCTGACCCAGAAAATTCACTGAAACTCTAAGTTGACTGGCCTGAAACCTCAGGTTAGGATTGAGGTCGACCCTAACCTAGGTCAGGGTCAAGGTCAACCTTGATCTTTGTTAGGTTTTGGTTCCCGCTTTCAAATTTGGATCATAGTAGGGCCCTAAATTAAAAATGGGTCTCCGGATCTGAATGCGGAAGGATTTTTATTCAAAATTCATTTAATACATTTCCTCCTTAGTTGGATATTGTGATTGGACCATAATTCAAGGTGAAATTTGAATTAGGGGCCCTTACATTGCCCTAGGAACCTTGCCTTGAAATCTCTATATAAGCACTCTCTTTTGCCTTCATTTCGATAAGTTATGAGGAGATAACATAATGATGAGATGATGATGCAAGATTGCAAGAGGATAATATAGGAGAATAAGATATGATGATGCGTTGATGTAAGCAAGCATTTTTTGGACAAGTTATTGTAGAAATTCATTTGGAGCAAGAAAGATTCATTCTTCCTTGATCTACCATTTTCAACATTCAAGCATTCTAAAGATACAATCATGTGGTAGCAACTACGAATTGTGAGTTTGGTAGGAGTACTTTAGCCTTGGGGGCTTGGTATTCTTTATTTATCATATTCAAATCTATGCATTTCTCTCTCATTTCAATTTATGCTAGGGTTTCAATCTAGAGGATTAGATCTTGGCATTGCACATTCAAAGCTCTTCCTACGAGCAACACACACACATATTCTATTACATTCGACTATTCGTGGAGGTGGAAATCACCAATACGAGGGTTTGACTAAGGCAAAACCCTATATAGCCACCCCAAAACACCATTTTCAAATATCTATAGTTGTTGTTTTGAGAGTTGTAGAGAAGATTTGGATACCCTTTTCGACAAACTTTTGGGATCCGCAAACAGAATTTCCGTCAGAGCAGTGCAGGTCAAGGTCGACATAAAGGGGCACAATTGCGCCCCCGTATTTGGGTCAAGGTTGACCTGGTTCAAAAAAGAAAAATATTGATGGGTTTTCTCCGTCTCTGTGTTTCTAGTTTAGATCCAATTGCATAATTTCTAGAAACACGATACAAGCACCAGAAAACAAGTATTTCCAGATCTACTATGTTATGAGGTATGTATTTCATTTTATCTGATTTCATTATTCTTTGCAAGAATTTCTAGATTTATATTCCTTATCATTAGAATTTCATGTATGTGTTAAATATTGGTTTATGGTCTCTTTTATGTGGAAACCCCCATTGTTCTAAACCCTATCCATATTTTACACCAAACAATATGATCTTACGATGTCTCTTAATAAGGCTCAATGATAAAAATAAGGACCTATTAACCCTTGCAAATTACACTTTGAATTTTCATGGTAGCTTGCATTTCTTAGGTGCATTCTTAGTTGCTTTCAAGTTTGGGGAGAGTCTCCTTTATCATTGTTGAATGACTAGTCAGTTATGCTCGATCGCGTATTTCCTTTCTTCTATCTTAATCATGTCTTCTTCATCTCCTCGATCTTTCGCTCTTTTGCCCTTTCATGTCATCACAAGGGGTTAACCACATCATCATATCTAATCTACTCAAAGGATCACGTTTCAAATCATGAAGTGCATAACACACACACACACACACACACAAATATATATATATATATATATATATATATATATATATATATATATATATATATATATATATATATATATATATATATATATATATATATATATATATATATATATATATATATATATATATATATATATATATATATATATATATATATATATATATATATATATATATATATATATATATATATATATATATATATATATATATATATCAGAGCATAAGGAATCTATAGCTACAAGAGCATCACATTGAAAGTAATTAAGAAGAAGACATGAGTACAGAATCAGAACATCATATGATACAAGTACAAAATGTTAAGAGACATCCATAAGCATAAAGGAAATGAGACAAGTATATCACACAATGAAAAAATATGGTATTTTATATATAAAAAAAATGGATCATGTCCGAGTACAATAAAATGAGATCAAAATCTCGAGTCAAAATGACAAAAGGATGTCCCAATACAATCTATGACTGGCTTCCTCCCTCCTGCATAGGTGGAGCTAGAGGTGGAGCCTAGGCTCTGTCTGGTGCCTGTACAACACCCTTTGATCTACCTGTACTCTGGGAATAATTAGGAACTGTCTTCCCTACAGAAACTGTGGTAATGTAAGTAGCATAATAATAGGCCACGCTGGCCCCATGACGTTGTGCCTCCTGCCCAGCCTAATCTCACTCCTGCCTGAGCTCCTATATCCTGGCTTTGTCATCAATCTATTGTTGGTATCGCACGTTAATGGTGATCCATGCCTAATGTAACTCTACCTCTAGTGCTTTCACTCTCTATTTTATCCCATTGTCGACAAGTTCCCTCTTCTCTAGCTACGTTGCAGGTCTCTCCTTTGCCCTTCTCCCCTATGGTCTCCTCACTAGGCGCTCCTCAAGATCATCTATGTCCATAGCCTCCACCATCCCTCGCAACTTGGATTTGGTAGGTCAGCTTCTAGAAGGAGTACTGCTCCTAGACCCACTAGAACCTCCTCCTCTCATCCCTCCTCCTCCATCACCACCCTCATCACCTTTGTCCCCACCGCCTCCAAATCTCAAGTCTATCAACACTAAAAATCTAGAGAAAGGGTGATCTCAAATCCATCTCATGTACTTAGGAGTAGTACCTACATCTGTGACCCTCAAAAGTAGATCGGGCACTATCCTCTAAAGTTTTTGTGTCTCTTGCACACATATGTCATATTGTAGCATGGGCCCCCATCCGAGGTTCGATCCTCCTCATCTTTGTATCAGGCGTAGTCAGTGGTCTCTGTGCTGAAACCATGTGCCCTAAAAAACTAATGCCATACCTTGTTGATGACAAACTGCTCGACTATGCCTATGTGTCTACCTAATAATGGCCTATTGTAAAAACATATATGCCAGCTCCTCCCTGGCCTCGACCCACTGCTCACACTCAATGTAAGGAAACCATGTAAAAGAATGAAGATTGTTGAGACGTTGACACTAGTATGATGTGTCTCCTACATGGGTCTACTGAATAAACTCTAAATACTTGTAAATATAGGGTCACCCTCTCTATTTGGGTTGTACCTTGGGGTGGATCATGAGGATATGCTCCCACACCCACACCTTTTCTATGATGGCCCCTATCGACCAAATCTTCCCCTTCTTATAGACAATATCGTGAAGCTCATGATACATATCTACTAGGAGAGAGGGTCCCCATGCCATCTGTCAAGGTCGAGACAACAAATCCATGACTAGTCTACCCCAACCACACTGGAAGCCTCTCTGACTCCTGTCAGTATCAAGGACGTGACCGACCAAATAACAGAGGATGCATGCCATAGGATAATCAATGTTTTAACTATCCATCATGTGCTCCCACAAGATGACCCAGTCTAGGATGGTGAAATGTGCAAAAATGATATGCATGGCCACAATCCCATCGGTAGGTGACTAATCAAAATATATCTATGAGATGCAATTTCAGTATCAGTATCAAGATTAATGACAGTGAAGCATAACATATGACTTAATCAAGAATCTTCAATCATCAAAGAATAATTGTCACCTCTCCATGACAGGGGATGCGTAGAATGGTAAATGTCCTCTAGTGTCACCATCACCTCTCCAATAGGCAAATGGAATGTATTATGCTTTGAATGAAACCACTCAGCGAGTGAAGTCAACAACCCATGGTTTTCTTGAATATGGGGCATTTGAAGCAACTCTCTGAGTCCCATGGACTCTAGAATACCCCTCTCATCAATAGCTAATCGATGCACAAGGTGAAGACCCATTGGGTGTGGAGCCCTTATGGCTAAATCTAGAAATCGACGTTGCATCACAAACACAAGAAGAAATGCATCAAAATACATCACGGGATATATCATAAAACAACTTAAAGCATCAGTAAAGCATCAAAAAAATATCCAAGTTCTTCCAATCAAGTTGCCAAGCAGTCAGAAACACACAAAAAGCAAAATGACATTCCATAATTCAGATTAATTTCATATGACACTTATTATTATACCGGTGCGACATTTCAAGACAATGCAATATTGTGCACCATTTTGCATGACCAATGGGTCCCATTGGTGTGATACATCATACAAAGCCAGTGTGACATTTCAACTTTGTGCAAAATGTTGTATAGGCCTTATCGGTAAAGTTGTGCAATGTTCCAAATTTTTGTACAAAATAATTCAAAAAATTACTAAAAACATGCAAAACAAAGGCATTAAATGCACCAAAAGGGGAAAAGTTTTTGACGACTTACCACCCTTGGGTACTCCCGAGACTAGTTGTGCAATCGAATCAGCTTGAATCTATGCTACTCGAATGGAAATCGTATGTCTACCATCAGAAGCTCTAAACTCACTCTAGAATCACTAGAAGACAAAAGGCACAAATGATTTGAAAATGACCCTTTGGGCCCCTTTTATAGCATTTTGACCTAATTTTTCAAAGCCTCAAATTTTTGCGAAAATTGCACCCTTACCTAATTTCAACACCCTGGATCCATTTTCGGGATCAAAATCAAAATCTGGCTTCATCTTGACTATCAAAATTGCATTTTAAAATTCTCTCCTACATGCAACTGACTGACCCTTTGAGGCTAATTTATTTGATCTTTTGAGGCAATCATCATCTTCTCTCTCTTCCATTGTAATTTCATCATCTCCTCTTCTGAATTTGACCTAATTATCTTCTTGGCCAACCTTATTCAAACTGGGGCAATTCTCACTACCGAGTGGTCAAACTTGGTCTTTTGTTCTTAATTAATCATCTAGAACCTTATCTTATCTCGATTTGATCAAATCTATCTTATCTCATTTCTACATCTCCTCTACCTTATTTCAATTTCGATTCTTAGGGGGTGGGAATAATCTATCAATCTACCTCTTAAACTTCAATCTTACCTATCTTCGCTAGTTCTCATTTGATCAAGTTTAGGATTAGTGTTGAGAAATAGCTTCATTCAGATTGAAGCATACAAGTGATTAACACATTCATATGCCATATATATATATATATATATATATATATATATATATATATATATATATATATATATATATATATATATATATATATATATATATATATATATATATATATATATATATATATATATATATATATATATATATATATATATAAAGGATAAAATATGGATGGGGTCCTAGAACAATGGTTTGCACATAAAAGAGTCCCCAAAGCCAATATTTTACACTTACATGAAATTGTATTGATATAGAAAGTAAATGTAAATGATTAATATTGAAATTAAGAAATAAAGGTACTTACCTCCGAAAAAGAATTAGCTGAAAAACCTATCAAACGATCTCAAAAACTATTTATTCTCTTGATCTTGAACCGAAACTACGAGATCTACAAAACCCATAAATCTTTTTTCGAGATGAGATCAGGTCGACCTTGACCCTCATAAAAGGTCAAGGATGACCTCAGGAAAATGAAGGTCGACTTTGACTTTGTTCGCGGATCTCAGAAGTTCAGCGAAAAGGGTATCCAAATCTACTCTCAGATCTGAAGTTCTGCACCTATACCTGCAAGAAAAAGAGGGTTTTGGGTTGTTTGTTTGGGGGGGGTTTGCCTCAGTCAAATCCCAATTTAGGAATTAACCTTGAAATTGAATTGAAATTGCTGGAATAAACAAAGTAAATGGAACAATTCACCTTGCTTGAGTTGAAACCCTTGTGGAGGATTCAAATCCTTGAATCCACAAGAATGGATGAATGTAGAATCAAATTTAGGATGTCTCCAATCAATTATCTTTAGATCTTCAACACCAATCTTGAATGGATCTTGAACTAGGAAGATGCTTGAATAGAAATGGAGGAATCTTCAACAAGAGAGCTCCATAGAGCTTGAATCCTTCGATGGCTACTAATGGATGTCCTTGATGAATTGGATGCTTGAATGCTTGATCTTCTTGCTTGCACTTGAGAGCTTGAGAGATTGCTTGGTGATAATGAGATGGATAAAATGAGAGAGGAAGGCTCCCTTTTATGATGATCTAGGGCACAAGAGGGGCCTCGTAGAAAATAATAATTAAGGGCCCATGGCACAAAACTCTAGAGAGGTGCACATGAAAAGGAAATTAAATTAAAGTCTTGACACAAAACTCTAGGAGGGGACCACCCTTAATATAGAAATAAAATAATTATTTAAGAGCCTTGTTACAAAATTCTAGGTGAGGCCAACCCCAAAGTTAATTTGAGTATTAGGTACAAAACTTGAGAAAGGCTAATCTCCAATAATAAATTAGGAATCCTATACAAATATTGAGAAAGGTCCACCTCAAATATTAATTTGAGAATTCGATGCTTAATCTGAGAAATAGTGGCTCTGAAGAGGGAAAAGACAAGTTTTTGATGAAATCTTGCAACCAGAGGCTAACCCTGAAGATCCCAGACCTTAGGGTCAAGGTCGAGGTCAACCCTGACTAGGTTAGGGTCGAGGTCGACCTTGACTAGGTTAGGGTCGAGGTCGACCCTGACCTAGTTAGGGTCGAGGTCGACTTTGACCTTAGGGTCCAAAACCTTAGATTCATAGTCCAGATTGCTAGGAAAATGCTAGGAAGAAGTGGAAATGGGGGTAGAACAAGGGGAAAAGCCAGATCCAAGTCAAATTTCCATTCAAGGTGTTCAACATGACCCCAAACCACTTACTCGGAGGGCTAAATGCTCTTACCATGGAAGTGCTTCCATTTTAAGATGATATATATATATATATATATATATATATATATATATATATATATATATATATATATATATATATATATATATATATATATATATATATATATATATATATATATATATATATATATATATATATATATATATATAAAATTGAGATCACACATATAAATATGATTGAACCTTATGTTGTTGTTGACTGATGACAGAACATGACTATCATATAACCAAGTGTATGTAAGTGTACATGATACCTCTCCGCAGTTCTTAACATATCCATGATACGTTAAGATCAAACCACTATATATTGGTATCGGCAAATCAAGTCCGACAATAAGGTATTGATTGTTATGTATTGTTTTGATTACATAAAAATAGGTTTTGAAAGGACCCAAAACCTTTTACTTTGAGATTACAGATAAAGCATTATAAGCCCAACAAAGACAGTGCAATAGCACAATAAAAACTAACAAAAACTAACATGCATCCCAAAAAGAGGAAAGAGGATAGCAAAAAAACAACAGGACAACAAAAAGATAGATAGATAGTCTTCATAAGTTCAGCCACCTAATCAGCCAACATTTGCATATTAGCTGAGGATACCTTTAGCTCCTCCAAATATTTATTCTCATTGGACTCCATCTTTTTAAAGCTTGCTCTAGTCCTCTTACTGGGCCCCTGTCCCTCCTTAAGCTCCTTTGGCTCCTGCTCCCCTTTACCCTGTTCCAGCTTGTCCACCAGGATTTTGACATGCTCATCAGAGGATTTAAGGATGGAGTAGCTCTGCTCAGCAATATTACCAATAGTTTTCTCTAGGTGCACAATACTACTTTCCATTTTTTCCATCCTTTTCAGCAGATTCCCCTCCTTAGAAGCTTTATCTGCCTTCTTCATTTTGTCTTCCATTTGCTGAAACATCTTCACCATTTTAGTAATATCCTCAGCATTGCCTATAGCCTCCCTCAACTTTTCAATACCCTGACCCATTGTTTTATCTCCCAAATTAACCTTGCAGAGTGCCCCAACCTCCCGCTGGATGTTATGAATTTGGTTTTTCATCAGATTAATATCACTCTTCATTGTGCTAAGGTTATTGACAAAGGCAGTACAACCCAAATTCTCATAAACATCTTTCAAATGAGCATTATCCTCCTTAACACTCCACTTCCTCCCAATGGAATTGTTCTCTTTGTCCTTCTCAGTAGTTTCGGCCTCCTGAATAATATCTTGCAAGATATTCTCCTCCTCAAGCATGGTGTTATCAAAGTTATCAGGAACCCCCTTTTCAAAATCCTTATTAGTGGATTTCTCAAATAGCTTATCATGTTTATCCCTAACATTCTCTTGAATGGAAGACTCATCATCAGTGGAAATAATGACCCTCTTTCCAACATTCTTTTTCTTATTTTTGGCTTTTGTGCGGCTTCCAATTGTCTCCATCTCTTTTTTACCCTTACCCTTAACACAGTCTTCCCTAATTTCCTCATCCTTAGTCTCAATTTCCGTGGCAGATTCTTCTATCTTAACCTTCATTTTCTTATTCTTTGATGAGGATCCATAAAGGTTGGAAGTCTTTTTGGGTTCAACAGACTCAACCTCATCATCTTCAGTCTCCTCCACATAAGCCTCCTCATAATCATTACCTTCAGTATCATAGTCCTCTAAAGCCTTCCTATTAAAATGAGGCCTCTCAACCTTTTTGGACTTTAACAAATCATATAGAAAAACCATCAAGCCTTCATGGCAAGCATGGTCACCCTCAGGATCCTTCTACAAAGATTTAATGGTAATATCCAAGGAACTCAACAGGTAAAAGGGAAAATTTATTTTAATCCCATGTCTGAAGTGATTCAATAAAATGAGATGATGGTTGTAAATTTTAGTGTATCTCCCATCCAAAGTAATATAACTAATAAGGACAAACAAAACCAACCTCCAAGGCCTAGAGAT
Source organism: Chamaecyparis obtusa (assembly GCA_027943335.1). NCBI lineage: Eukaryota > Viridiplantae > Streptophyta > Pinopsida > Cupressales > Cupressaceae > Chamaecyparis > Chamaecyparis obtusa. The sequence goes on along the minus strand of BSBK01007014.1, from coordinate 854,895 downwards.
GCACTTCTAATTATAGTAGGAGTTGTCAATTTTCACCATTCTTTTCCTTTCCTGCACAGTCTCTATAAAATCATCTAGGGCTTTGTCAGAAATCTTCTTGTCTCTGTAAAAATTTATCCCCTCAATTTTTAGACCCATAGGCTCAGCTGTAATCTCCTCCGTGATTTCCATGTACTGTGTCCCAACAAGAACTTTTCCATTCTTCCATGTGGTGAGAAATTATCTAGTAACCGTAGGTTTTCTACCATGCAGTCTCTCCAAGTAGTCTGTAATACCACCATTCTTCACAATACTCGAGACCTTTGGATTTTGATTCCAATCCTTGCAATTACCTGACTCACATCTCTTCTTACAACCCCTCATAGCTCTACTTATGCAACTACCTTTGTTCTCGAAGTTTCTTTCAAAACACTGCTCCTTCACCTTAAATTCACAATCATGACCTCTTTCTCCTAAAATGACCCATAACCCATACAAAATGAAGGCGATGGTCACATCATGATCACAAATAACAAAAAAATACCCCTTTGCAAGGACCTCTATAATTATTAAACATTAATGTCATCTTCATTAAATCATTTATGTCTGCAAACCGATCCTTATCAATTAATGATGAGCCTTCAGAGGGAAGGATAGTCCAATCATCCCATACAATATCCAACTGACTTTTACAAGCCACGTTGGCTGCCCAATCAGCCACATAATTAGTCTCCCTATAGTTGTGGGTGATAACACAATTATCGAAGGTCTTAATTAAGATTTTTTCCTTATGAATGATATTAGATATAGTCCATGAGGGGCTAGTGTCATTATTAAGGCATCTAACAATATTAAGGGAGTCCCCTTCTAACCACACATTCCTATAATTTTTATTCTTAGCAAACATAAGGCCATGGAGCATAGCACTTGCCTTGGCAACATGATTGATTTGAATACCAATAGGAATGGCCTTAGCACCTTTGCATATCACATTCTCATCTCTGATAACGACCTCGTAACAAACTATCCTTGGGTTGCCCTTAGAGGCACCATCAAAATTTATCTTCATCCAACCATTGGGAGGACAATCCCACCTAGCATAGTTTCTTAAATTAATCTTGTTTCTCTTATCCTTCATACCATCCAACTTCTAGTTCTTGAAGACTTTAACCTCCCAGACCTCTATAGGTTCTTGAAATTTGCTAGTCATCTGAATGTTTTCCATCACAACTCTCTTGATTTTGTGGTAGATCATAACACAAGTAGATTCCTTATTCTTGAAAACCCTATCATTTCTCTCTTTCCAAACACCCCAGTAAATGTAGGGTAAGAGAAAGTTCCAAACAATGATCATCATGCCATTATTAGTAGGAGGTCTCCAAGAAGTGAATAACTCCTAGATTCCCTCAGGGAAAACCCACTCAATATATTTCAAATTCATAAACTTCTCCCATATTATTCTAACATAGGAGCAATGGATTGTCATATGATTAACAGTCTCCTCATCATTCTTGTAGAGACAACACCTATTAGTTAAGCAAAAGCCCCTTTTCCTCAAATTGTCACTAGTCAGAATTTATCATGTAGTAAAATCCAAAAAAAAAAAATTTAATTTTGGGAGTTAGGCCTCTAAACCAAGCTTTCGCCCAACAGGGTTCCTAGCTATTCTCATAATTCTGGATGTACAAAGAGGAGACTGAAAATAGGCCATTAGAGCTATATATGTAGATAAGTGAATCCTCTTCATCAATAAAAAAGACAACATTCAGGATTATGTTCAAGCTTCTAAGAGATAAATCCATCATAAATAAGTCAATCTAGTTGTCCCCTTCCCAATAGTCGGCCACATGAGCACCAATGGTCTGTTGGAAATTTGGCTAAGCAGGATATCAGATTTTTATCATTATGGCAACATATAATCACCATGATGATTGCATAATAGAAGAAAGCAGTTTTGTATGAGCACAAGTGAAAATTATCTAAGTACAACAGTGTTTACCAGTCTAATCGGAGATAGTTTTGATTAGCGATGTTCACAGATGCAAGTTCAGTGCATGCACACTTGAACATGGATAATTCTATGTATATCAAAGTCACATATGAAAGTACAAGTCTGTACGACATGTACAGAAGGAGATATTAAAGAATTACAGAGAGTGTTGAAGCCGACCTAAACAGAGCAAGAAGACAAAATGTGAATATTAAGTTAAGGGATTTTTTTAATCAAAATAATGACTTAACCATATAAGGGACAACATCCTAGATGTTAACCCTCAAGCAACATGAATTATTTTTACATTTTGAAAAGATTTTATGTATTGTAAGCCAACTAGAAGTTATTAATTGTAATAACTTGTATATATGTAAGAATCATGTAATGCAAAAATATATAGAAAAGTAATATAATGTGATATGATGTGAAGTTGTATATTGTAAGAAAGAAATCAAGAAGACTTTGTATATGAAAGCTAAGAGCCTAGAAAGCTAAATAAGAATAGGAAAGCTATTCATAAATAGTAAAAGGTTATGTACTTTACCTTTGTATTTGAAGATATCATTGTACATTGCATGTTTGGGCAATGAGCTCATCTTGCAAGCATTCTATTTTGTAATACCAACCCCTAACAGGGTTGAGGCTTCTAACAAGGCCTAGAGTCCTTTAACCAAGACAGAGACACTATATGTATGTAATAGACTCCTAAAAGGGTCAACATCCTTAACCAGATACTTTTGATTAGTGGATCAGTTGTGGGTATCATCCCCACCAGGGTTTTCCCTTGGCCATGGTTTCCTCAAGAAAAAACATGGTGTTATGAGTTCATTTACTTTATTGCTATGCTTGCTAATCAGTTTTCTTAGTTTACTTTGTTATGCAAGCTTCAAGTTAATTTGTTATATCCATAATTGGGCAAAAGTAAAAAGTTTGTGAAATACTGATTCACCCCCCTCTCAGTATTTTGTATTTCTAGCAATTGGTATCAAAGCTTAGTTACTCAAAACAAAGTTATTCGGAGAATGCCTAACAGCTTGACTAAGATCACTATGGATATGGATCAATTGCAGAAGAATCTTGAAGAAGCTCTTGAACAGATTGATATTCTTACTGAAGAAAAAGAAACTCTGAAAGGGAAATATGATGATGCAAAAAAATACATTGAGAAACTAAAAGAAAAGGTAGAAGATCTGAAATCAAAGAAAGAACTTACAATTCAAGTCAAGGACTATGATGAAGTTTCAAAACTAAAGAAAGAAAATGAGATCCTTAAACATGAGTTGCAGATTGTAGATCTAAAGTTAAGCTTGAAAGATGAAAACAACAAAGATGAATCAAATCTGAAATCTGAGAATGAAGATCTGAAGTCTAAACTTAGTAAAGTAACATCAGAACTTGAGAAAGAAAATATGTAGTATGCTGAACTTGAGAAGTACAATACAATTGTGAAAGAAGAATTGACTCAGTCTAAAAAACATCTTGACAAATTGTATTCCAGTAGTGAAAAGATTGATGAACAAATGTCTTATCAAAAACCAACCTATGATAAAATTGGTCTTGGATGTTTTGAATAAAAGTTCCCTAAGAAGATTGAGGAATCTAAAGAACTAGATCTAGAACACTCTGAGAGAAAAAATGAAAAGAAGTATGATGAAGCTAACAAATCTGAAGATATACCTAATCCACCTAAAGAAGAAGAACCACATAAAGATATGCGAAGAGAATTCAAAGGTAGATGTTTTTCATGCAATTCTTTTGGACACATGAAAAAAGATTGTACAGGTAAGCAATTCAAACCTATCTCTGGATATTGTTATAATTGTCATGGTTTTGGACATGGAGCTATTGATTGTAAGAAACCTAGATCTAATTATAATAATAGTAGTAGAATGTTTAGAGGTAATCGGACATAATAACCTGATCAAAATAACTCTGGACACAATAACCCCGCAATAACCCAAGGACACAATAACCCAAGGTCACAATAACCCATGGTCAAAATAACCCATGGTCAAAATAACCCATGGTCAAAATAATCCATGGTCAAAATAACCCGTAGACAAAATAACCCATGGTCATTTTAGATCAAGTTAGTATGCTAAAAAAGGGATTGTGAGGTACCATAGAGGATCTTTATGTCATTTTTAGACCATATATCTATTATATACCCCTAAAATAGCCTTAAACATCTCAGTGCTTGTGGAGGAAAGTTCAAGAAGAAGGTCTACAAACACGTTACATTGTCAATGAAGTATTTTCATTTGAGATCAAAAAACTTGTTGCATTAGATTTTGTACCTCAGATATATGTAATCAATGCATTTGAAACACTTCTAAAATCTCCTTATTATATAGAACATGAGGAGACTTTGCAACCCATAATTGGTTATCTTGAAGACACATGGATTCAAAGACTAACTAGAAGAGGCAACAAACAATCACCCAAGTTTCCAATCACAATGTGGAACTACTATTCAGCTATTCAAGATGATCTTTCCAAAACCAATAATTCTATTAAGGGATGACATAGAGGATTTAGTGAATTGCTTCAATCATTGCATAGCTCAATTTGGAAATTTATCAAAGCAGTGAAAAAAGAACAGGGTCTCCAAGAGAATAAAATAGAGAAATATATGGTTGGACACACTACACAACCAAGCAGGAAAAAATACCATGAACTCAAAGAAAGACTAAAAAGACTAGTTGATGGTTATGTCAATAATAATATTTTAGATTATATAAGAGGCATTGCTCATAATTTGACACTTTAATTGAAAATTTGAATAAAAAAGTTTTTAAGAAATATACTTGTATTTATAAATTTTGTTTTCCTTTCTCTATAATCTTATGGGGTTATTCTTCCCATGGGTTATTTTGTCCATGGGTTATTTTGACTACGGGTTATTTTGGATTGGGTTATTATGACCTTGGGTTATTTTGTCCTCGGGTTATTGTGGCTGGGTTATTTTGTCCAGGGTTATTTTGGTCAAGTTATTATGTCATGTAATCATGTTTAGAGATACTAACCATGGAGATAAGAGACCTATTGGAGACATGAAAAAAAGGAATGGAGTTGTATGTTATAGATGTAACAAGATTGGACATATTTTCAAAAAGTGCATATCACAAATCAGTTAGACAGGACCGAGATATGGAAACAATGGAGTAGTTTGTCAGATATGCAACAATTTTGGTCACACAACAAGATTTTGCAGAATGAACAACATGAGAAACACTAATCCTAAAAAAATTACAAGGAGAAATGTAAGCACAAATAACAGTAAGAAGAGATGCTGCAGTAACTTGGAAGAAGTTGAATTTGTTAAAGCCACAGATCAAGCGAGCACACTTAGTATACCAGGAAACCAGACAGGTGAAGTACCTGATAGTAAGTGTGAATCATTTCCTAATTCATCTCAAAGCACTTGAAGTAATTATTTCATGAATTATGTATTAGAGTAGAATATTAGAATAGTGTAGAAGTTAGAATAGATTGAATTGAGTCTTGCGAAGATAGTATGAGCTAGTATATGATGTAATTATGCTATGGTTAAGAGCACATGAATTTATACGAGTACACAGAAAGAATGAAGTTTTGCAGGTAACTAGGAAAAAACATTTTGGTATGAAGTGTCAAAGAAATTTAATGCGATGTCAGAATCTTGAAAGATTTGAAGGATAAAAGCATATGATCGGTATTAGTTGATCATTCAAGTGATTATAAGTGATAAAGAGAGCTAGTTAGTGGAGATTAAGAGCAGTTTGCAGGATTTGGAGACAAATTTATTATTAGATCTACGCAAACCCCTAAATCATGATTCTTGAGGTATTTTGCTAAGTAATCACTATCAAGAAATTGTGTTTTTTTATAAGAATCATGGATGCATCACTTGTTCACCACATTAAGGATTCAGTTAGACCTAAAATGAAAAAGGAACTAGTAGAACCTTTGAAAGAAGACCCTAGTTTAGCTTGGTCATTCGTTCCAAATAGAGTTTTGCATTTGGAAGACATAAGAAGCTATTTGAAATGTAAGTTTGAGACCATAGGAGATGGTAATCTGATCAAGGAATATGAAAAGATATATAAACATGACATGTCATACAAAGAAGAAGGGTTTGAACACTTTAGTGAGATTGATATTATCAAGTATACACTTCATTATGAATTTCAGGATGATGAATGGACTAAGATTATTCTGGGAAGAATTCACAATGGTAAGTTTTGGTTAGATGATAGAGCCATTGATATCACAATAGACCTTATTCACGAAGTAACTGGCCTATCCAAATCTGGAGTGACTCCATTTAATGAGAAAAATGTTAAGAAAATAGTGTTGGACAACACCAAGTCATCATACAATGGTAGAGGAATTGTTATCAATAAGATTGTATAGGATGATGTTAGATATATGTGCAAAATTTTGACCTCAAAGTTTTGTGCAAGTTCTAGAGAGGATGATATGGTAGCTGGCATGGTACATGTAGCTTATCTTATGTGTGTTGAGAAAGTACAGGTAGAAATGTGTGAAATTTTAAGAATTCAGTTGACAAAGAACCTTGAGAAGATCAAGAAAACCAAGAACTCATAATTTAGATTCTCATCTCTGATCACATATATGTTATTTCATTTGTTAAGAAGATTCTCATACACTATAGGAGAAGATTGGAATGATAACATGAATACTATGGATAGAATCAACAACATGTACCTAAGACACCCTATAAACAAAGTAAATGAAAGTGCTACATTGGTAATTAGGACTTTTCATAATCAAATGTGGAAAAGATCAAGGATTCCACCAGCTATTGTAGAGAAATACAAGGATGAGATACATTTTTTGGTTGATACTGACTTTACTTTCATTGAAGTGATTGAACCTAGAATGGAATTTGTAGATCCACTTGAATATGAAATTTATGAAGTTGGGATTGAAGGATACATAAGAAGATTGCTTAAGGGTAATTTGGATGCCAAGAGTCCTAGATTTGGGACATATGAGGAGAACTTTGCCTTTGCACAATCACTATAGGCATAAAAGATGGCTAAGAAAAGAGTTGACAGTACTATCAAAAAAATATTGAAAGACACTGGCATGACAGAACATGAATTTATAGTTGTGAAGCAGACATTAGTGGAAATAAGGGATATAGGATAGAAAGAGATACTATTATTCCCACCCTTGACATCTCTTGTAGCCCCTACTGAAGAAATTCATGATTTAGAGGGAAAAAAAGTAGTGGAAGTGTAGGAAGTAAGGAAATCCACTAGATCCTCCACCACTACACCAGCTAAAAGAGTTAAGGAAATGGCAAGCGGTCCGAGTAAAAGATAAAAAACCATCTTTACCCCTATTTAGAGGAAATCATCAACAGTTAAGGCAGATGAAGAGGCAGGAAGCAGTAAAAAGAAATGGAAGCCAAAGATTGACAAAGTGAACCCTTTAATCATAAATGAAGGTGATTTCACTAAATTGAATAAATACTATGAGTTATATAACAATTTTGAGAAGTTGAATTTAGAGAATTTAGTTGTTAGACACATGATACTTGTAGACAAGAAATTTGATGACATTAAAGGCAAGATCCCTAACAATCTGTATGAGAAATTAGTAAACAGAAAGAAGAGAGAAACAAAAGAGGACAATGGAATAAGAGAAAGATATGTAAGGAAATTATGTGACATAAAAGATGAAGAACACTTCAAATAAATCATAAAGAATATGAGCACTCATCTAAGGAAGAAAAGGAGAACCATACTGATAATGGGAGGAAACTATGAGGAAATAAATAGAGAGACAAAGCAAGTGGTTGTGAAGGTTATGACCTCCAGTCCTAGTGAGCACATAAATGAATCTGATCAAGCTGTTGAAGTAGAGTATTAGACAAATCCATCACTAGCACCACCACCCTTTATTAATATTAAAGCAGACTCTATGACCATTGAAGGAACCAATATTACTTTGGATAGTGAATAAAATCTCTTCAATGACCATGAAGACATTGTTGGCAATTCGGTTGATGAGCAGCAAGACATTGCAGTGAATGAGGAAGAAGAAGTTGAACAAAGGAAGGAAGAAGAGAAAGAGGAACCACAAATTGATGCAATAGTAGAAGAGTGGGCGGTTCCACAAAAGCAATCAGAAAGCATTCCCAAACCTAAGGAAGTAGTAGAATTAGTACAAAAACCACAGATTGAATCTATGTTTGCTAGCCTTGGACAAGAAGTTGATGATGATAATCAAATAGAGTTGATCTCATCTCTAAACAAAATCATTGGTAAAAATAAGAAGGTGAAAAGCTTAGAAGGAACACTACTTGAAGTCACATGAAAACTACAAAGCATTATATCAAGTCAAATCAGTAAGGTAGATCCACAAGGAAAAGATAAAGAGGTTATGAAAGCATTTGATACAGAATTCACTAACCTATTAGATATAGCCACAGTAAAAGCCCAAGCAACTCATGATGCTCAGGTATTTCAAGTTGTATGTCAGAATATCAGAAATGATATAGACAATATGGATATTTGTATAAAAGAGTTGAGAAGAGGTATGGAAAGAGGAAAAGCCTTATACATTCAGTGTACACAATCATAGAGCCACACATCAGAGATAACAGAGAAGATGAAGATAATTACAAGCGGTGGTAAACCTTTTGTCAAGCCCTAATGTGAAGATCTCAGACATTGAGAGGAATATAAGTAAAATATGTGATGATATGAGACTTCTAAATGATGAGAAGGAGAAGAAATTGAAAAGATTCTCTCTACTAAGAGAGCATGTATCAATGAAGATAAGTGTTCTTGAAAATCAGTTGGAGGAATGTCTTTCTTCAAAGACATCTTATGTAAAATTTCATTATGCAAACCTTAAGGCATGTGAAATTGCATCTTTTGGCCTATGTGCACTTATAAGTGTTCCAGATGCAATGAAGAAGTCATGGGAGAAGGAGATAGAGAACCTGAAGATTAATTTTGCAAATTGTGTTGCAAGCCTTTCGGCCTTGCAATCTTAAAATCTTAAGGTAAAATAGTTTTGACACCTTTGTCATTGTTGTTTAAGGGGGAGTAGTATTAGCAGAAAATTGCATGTATAGATACTATATGTATAGCATGAAGTACAATCTTAGGGGGAGTACATATATTTTGGAGATATAAGTAGTTGTGTAAGATCCACAAATTTTTGTATGGCCACAATTTTGTATCTTAAGTTTTTGGGACTTAGCCAATTTTCCCATATGTTTCCACCAATGACAAAGGGGGAGATTGTCGATAATTTGGCTAAGTAGGATATTAGATTGTTGTCATTATGGAAACATATAATCACCATGATGATCTCATAATAGAAGAAAGTAGTTTTCTATGAGCACAAGTGAAAATTGTCTAAGTACATTAGTGTTTACCAGTCTAATCGGAGACAATTTTGATTAGCGATGTTCATAGAAGTAGGTTCAGTGCATGCACACTTGAACATGGATAATTCTATGTATATCAAAGCCACATATGAAAGTGCAAGTTTGTATGACATGTACAGAAAGATATATTAAAGAATTACATAGACAATGTTGAAGTCGATCTAAATAGAACAAGAAGAAAAAATGTGAATATTAAGTTAAGGGATTATTTTGTTTATCAAAATAATGACTTAACCATATAAGGGACAACATCCTAGATGTTAACCCTCAAGGAACATGAATTAGTTTTACATTTTGAAAAGAGTTTATGTATTGTAAGTCGGCTGGAAGTTATTAATTGTAATAACTTGTATATATGTAAGAATCATGTAATGCAAAAAAAATATAGAAAAGTAATGTAATGTGATATGATGCGAAGTTGTATATTGTAAGAAAGAAATCAAGCAGACTTTGTATATGAAAGTGAAGAGCCTAGAAAGCTAAATCGGAATAGGAAAGCTATTCAACAATAGTAAAAGGTTATGTACTTCACCTTTGTATTTGAAGATATCATTGTACATTGCATGTTTGGGTAGTGAGCTCATCTTGCAAGGATCTATTTTGTAATACCAATTCCTAATAGGGTTGAGGCTTCTAACAAGGCCTAGAGTCCTTTAACCAGGACATAGACACTATATGTATGTAATAGACTCCTAACAGGGTCAACATCCTTAACCAGATACTTTTGATTAGTGGATCAGTTGTGGGTATCATCCCCACCAGGGTTTTCCCTTGGCCAGGGTTTCCTCGAGAAAAAAACATGGTGTCATGAGTTCATTTACTTTATTGCTATGCTTGAAATTTAGTTTGCTTAGTTTACTTTGTTATGCAAGCTTCAAGTTAATTTGTTATATCCATAATTGGGCAAAAATAAAAGTTTGTGAAATACTGATTCACCCCCCTCTCAGTATTTCCTATTTCTAACATGGTCAACTTACAATGAAGCATCAAATCCATCAACTTAGAATCAGAACTAAGAGGATGATCCAGAAGCCAAACATCATCCCAAAAAATAATAGTCTTTCCATTTCCTACCTTCCATTTCAATCCCTTCTTAATCAAATCCTTATTTTTCAAAGCATTATTCTAAATGATAGAACCACCTTGCATTGTCTCATAATTCATAAAATACTGAAATTTACTGTTCTCTTTGTTATATTTGTTGTTCCAAATTGTTTTCCATTCCACTGAGTTATTGAAGAATCTCCATAGAAGTTTAGTAGAAGAAAATCATTCATAATTCTTATTCTTCGCAATCCTAAACCTCCCTTGTTAACTGGTTGCAGACCTTTTCCCAGGCAATGGGAGCCATTCTCTTCTTTTTCTCCATACCAGACCAATTTTTTTTTTTGGATTTTCTCAATGGCATTTGCATACTTCCTAGGGATCTTGAAAATGCTAAGATCATAAAGAGGAATACTTTGGAGAGTAGCTTTTAACACAAGAATCTTACCAGCCTGACTCAAAAGGGTGCCCTTCCATCCAACCAAATTTTTGTGGAATTTATCAATCATCGAGCTCCAGAAGGATTCTGGGGGGTCAAGACATAGAGGCAAGCCTAAGTAGGAATTCAGGAGACAACCCATCTCACAGTCCATCAACCCTTTAATCTTAGCTTGTCTTCATTCAGGAACATTTATAAAGAAGATAGATCTCTTGTTCCAATTTATAAGCTGACCAGTAGCAACTCCATAACTATCTAAAGCCTTCTTAATGTTTCTGACATTTTTCACCGAGGCTTCCCCCATCACTATAGAATCATCTAAAAAGTGCTGATGAGAGAAAAATTTCTCTTTAGAAGAAGGTTGAAGACCTTTGTAGTCACCTTTTTGGAGCACGCTACCAATATATCTCCCCAAGCATTCGGCCATAATAATGAACAAAATCAGAGATAGAGGGCCTCCTTGCCTTAGTCCTCTCAAAGATTTGAAGAAATGGGTAGGAGATCCATTCACTAACACCGAAAAGGTAGTAGAAGACACGAGACAATGTATAAGCTCAGTGCTTCTCTTATTAAATCCAAAAGCCTCTAGACCTGACTTCAAAAAGTCCTAATCCACCCTATCGTAAGCTTTAAACAAATCCAACTTCAACATAAATCCTTCATTTTTAGACTTAGTCAAGGAGTGAATATTTTCATGAATGGAAATGATCGAATCCAAAATTTGCCTACCTAAGACAAAACCATTATGTTGTCTAGAAATCAGAGAAGGAAGAAAGGTAAGAAACCTAGTAGTCAGAACTTTAGAAATAATTTTGTAAATAGAGTTACAAAGGCTGATGGGTCTGAATTGATCCATGCTATCAGCACCCATTTTCTTGGGAATCAACGCTATAAAGGTACCATTTAATTCTTTGAGAAGCTTTCTTGATCCAAAAAACTCTTTGACAACATTAACCACATCTTGATCAATGATGTGTCGATATATTTGAAAAAAGAAAATGGGGTAACCATCCGGACCAGGGGCTTTGTCTCCTTCAAAAGAGAAAATAGGCTTATGAATCTCCTCCTTTGAAGGGATAGCTATGATAACCCTGTTATGCTCCTCTTTCAGAATGTGGGGTATATAGTCCAACAACTCCCTTTGTCTCTCCTTGTCAAGATTCTCAACTTTCTTCAAAAGATCATAGAAAAACTTGCTGGCCTCTCCTCTGAACTCTTCCTCCTTTTCACTAATGATGCATCGATCTTCAATCTGGATATTCTATTACCCATTATGTGTTTGATAGTGTTCATGATAAAATAATTTGAATTCATGTCCCCTTTTTTCCAAAAAATCTTCCTAGATCTTTGTCTCCAGAAAGATTCTTCTTTAGAGATGATGTCATGATATTCAACAAGTTTCATATCCTCCTCTTCTCTAGAAATAGTAACATAGCCATCCTTTTGAATGTTGTCCTGGAATTCCTTCAAATCTTCAAAAAAATTTCTTTTGTTAGTAAAAATATTCCCAAAGGTCTCCTTATTCCATTTTTTAATATTTTATTTAACATTTTTGAGTTTCTTTGCAATTTTGAACATTGTCGTTCCTTCAATCCTAATCTTCCACCACTCCTCAATGAGTTTTTCTAGATTTGGGTGAACATTGTTATCGACAATCAAGCCCAATAATAATACATAACAACCAATACATTATCAATTGCTATGTATTATTATCGACAATCAATAATATATCATTTGTATTGTTATCGACAATCAATAATATATCATTTGTTATGTTATCAACAATAAAAATTAGTTGGTTATTATGTTACATAGGGTCATGACTCTACACACACACACACACACATATATATATATATATTGATCCTTGTTGTGGGTAATAATCAATCACATGGTAATTATATACCACAACAAGTATTTGATATCTTCTACATTAATATATCTAGTATCCAGACTTAGATACAATCTGAAATATATAAATTAGACTATTATTATTCTCTATAACTGATCCACATTCCTTAACATGGTATTAGAGCCTAACCAATAGAGATTAATAAAGATAGTAAAAATTTATTCAGAATATCAGACATATATTTAAATTGAAGGAAGGACAATCATGGTGAATGGTGTTATAGTGGAGGATAGACTCGAAGGCACCTCCAACTTTGTTTGATGTAAAATTTGTATAATTGCAATCCTTCAAGAACTTGAATTGGATTCATATATAAAAGAAGACAAAAGTATGCCTGAAGATGAACCAGAGAAAATAACATAGAAAAGATGCAATAACAAGGCTAAGAAAACAATCATTGACATTGTTAAAGATCACATTCTTCCAACCATAACTAGATTATCAATAGCATATGAAGTATTCAAAACCATTCAAACTACATATGAGATCAACAATGCAAGCAGATTGTTGACCTTAAAAAAACAAATCATGAACATCAAAATGAATAAAGGGGAAATACTTACATCATATTTTTTGAGAATTTCTGAATTAAGAGATCAACTTTCTACTATTGGAAATAATGTAGATGATCTATAACTATCCCTAATTTCCCTAAGAGGGTTACCAATCTCTTGGAAATATTTTATCCAATGCATTAGAGGTCGACTGTCACTACCTAAATTTGATCAACTCAGGAATGATTGCACTCAAGAAGAATCTTGACTAATATCAAGAGGGATAGGTCTGAATAAAGAGGGAGATATTTAAGCACTTCATGCTACAACAAATAACAAAAGAAAAAATAATTTTAAACAAAAGAGAGGAAATAATAATTTACATCACAAAAACAAAGATCTCTCATAGGTCCAATGCCACAAGTGTGATAAGTTTGGACACACTCACAGGTTTTGTCCGGAAAGAAAGAAAACTCAAGAAACCATAGCTGAAGTCAAAGAAGTGGAAAATCCTTTATTTTTCTTAGCCTTATCAAGTGAACTAAACTCAAATAAAAGCACTTGGATAATTGATAGCAGATCATCAAGACACATAAACATCTTTAGAGATCAATTTGAAACTTTTGAAGAACACTCAACTGAAGAGGTCACAATTGGTGACAACTCCACCTACTCTGTGAAAGGAATCAAGACCTGTTCAATTAAATTAAGAACCAGAGTTACATTAAAATTAAAAGATGTTCTATTTCTACCAGGAATCAAAATAAATTTGGTCTCTATTTTAGGTCTAGTTGATCAAGGATATCACATCACCTTTCACAAAAATAAAGTTCTACTTTGTCTTAAAAATTCCAACATTAAGAATTTTATTTCCATAGGAACAAGAGATGGTAGCTTAAACAAACTTTGTAACGATAAAACATATGCTCTAAATCATGAAGTACCAAATTATAATGACATTTGGCATAGAAGATTAGGTCATCTTTGGTATAGTGCCCTACCTACCATAGGGAGTATCACCACAGGTATACCTCACCTAAAATCTAAACATAATGGAATTTGTAAAGGTTGTACTCTAGGGAAGAACTCAAAAGGGTCTTTTCCTTCAAGCAAACATAAATACAAATTTGTACTAGAACTTGTCCACACTAATTTGTGTGGTCTAATGTCAACGCCCTCATTAGGGGGATTCTTGTATTACATGATCTTTGTTGATGACTACTCTAGGAAAACTTGGATATATTTCCTAAAACTTAAAGAATCAAATGAAGTATTATTGAAATTCAAAGAATTTAAAGCCCTAGTATAAAATCAAACCGAGAAGAAAATAAAGACTCTAAGGTCAGATAATGGGGGTGAATATATCTCTGAAAACTTTAAAGAATTCTAAATTTCTGTTGGGATTAAGAGGGAGTGTATTGTACCTTATAATCCTCAACAAAATGGAGTTGCAGAAAGAAAAAATAGGACCATCATTGAAGCTTCCAAAGCCATGATGCATGATCAGAATATACATATCTCATTCTGGGCTAAGCCTCAAACACATTTGTATACATTCAAAATAGATGACCTCATTCAATCTTAGAGAATATAACACTTGAAGAAGCTTTTACAGGAAATAAACCAGACTTAAGTCATTTAAGAATATTTGGTTGTCATGTATACATTCATGTTCCTAAAGAAAAAATGACCAAGCTAGAACCCTCTGGGAAGAAAGCTATATTTTTTGGCTATAGTGAAACCACTAAAGGATACAGAGTCGATATCCCAGGACAATGATCTATTGAAATCATTAGGGATGTAAAATTTGAATAAAATACTACGTATAAGCTATCTCTAAATACAAAAGATGATTCAATCACAAAATTAGATGAAAATCATACAATTGAGAATCACAAGGAGAATATCATAGAAGATAATGAACCTCTAGCAACTAATTCTAAAAATACTAAAGTTCCTACTAACAAGAAAATACCACTATGGGCAAGAAAGATGATTGAAGAAAACAACATAGAACCTAATGAAATTTTCATAGAGAATAAGAAAATAAGAAATCAAACATGCTATGTTGCACTCCTAATTGAACTCACAAAATTTAAACCTTCAAATGTTGAAGAGGTTGTTGATCGACCCTAAGGTTTTTGTTGTCTATTAGTGTTTTACACTTAGTCATTTTCTAGGCAATGTTGGAAGGTCATCACTGCGACCGAGTCATCATATATAGGTTGAGTCGTGTATAATGTACATTTACCGAGCAGTAGTAACTGTAGAGTAAAATAGTGGTCACCGAGTAATTTAGTATTATCTGAGTCATCTTTTACCGAGTTATGTAAAGAAGACAATGTCGACCACCAGGGTATAAAGAACAGTGAATGTCAAGTGCCATAGATATCAAATGCCAAGCAAGCCAGAATTGACATATGTGTTTGTTATGGCACAAACACTTAGGTAAACTATTTTGGCCGACATGCATATTTCATTTATTATTTGTTGAGGAAATCACGAAGGTGATTACGCTCTTGTATTGTAATCATTAATCCCTATGTAACACATCGAACCAATCAAAATTAGGGAAAGGTTAAGCGGCAAAAAGAGACAATCTAGATTGTAGATCTTAAATCTTGGAGAAAATTAATGATCTATATAAGATGTGATCTGAACCCTAAAACCGTGTGTGTAACAAAGTGTGTGTGAGAATAGTAATTGATGAGTCTAATTATTGCCTCAATTTTTTTATGATCGTTATGTTTTGTTGATACTTTTGTAGACACCTAAATTTGATTACATAATTTAGTAATCATATTTAGTCTTCTCCTAGGACATATTTTTAATTAAATATTAATTATTTAATTAATTTATGTCATCCCCTAGTTAATTAATTTAATTAATTAACTATAGTCCAATTAATTATCTAAATGACAAACCTATAGTCTGATAATTAATTAAATCCCTATTCTTCTATTAATTTAAATGGATACATTTATCTAAATAAATTAATTCATAAACCCCTATTTCCTCCCACTTGGAATTAAATAAAATATTTAATTATAAAAATCCTAATTCTCCTCCATTAGCTAATAATCCATGCTTAGCTAATCTAACCCTCCACTCATTCTCTCTCCTCCCATCACATCTCCCTAATCCTCCACTTACCCTCTAATCCAAGCCTAAATCACCTCTTAAGCATGTGCACAATCATAATCCAAGATTAAAAAATGCTAATCCAACTCAAAGTCAACCCTCATGACAACACCTCCACATCCTCCAATGAGAAATCAAAAGCCTCTTACACCTCTTACACACTTGTCCCCTCTCACACCTTCCAAAGTTGACACATCCCTCAAGCATTTGACCTCTCCTCTCATCCTCCCTCATTGTGACACTTGTCACAATGCTATGCATTTGAGAAAGCACAATCCATGTGCTCTCTTTTGGATGCATCTCCACTGTTGCTCACTCTCCTTTTGCCTCTTAATCTTGACCGTCCATTTCACCCATCTTTCTATAAAGAGAAGCTCTCCTTCTTCATTTTCATCCACCATTGAAGAAAAGTTATTATGCCCATTTCTCCATTGAAGCTTGAGCATAGCATTTGAGCACACATTCCATCCTTGGACAAATCTTCCACACTTGGAGGCTTTGAGGTTTTGAGGTTTGCATTTCCTTTTGAGTTTTGTCTTCATTTTGTGGCTCTTAGCATAAGTGTTATCTAGTTTGTTTTTTTGAATGCTTAGCTTGCTTTCCATTCCCTAACACTTCATTTTAGGTATTACATTTTGGCACGCCTGGTGGGACCCACTTCAAGGGTCATTTTCTCTCTATCTTTCTTGTTTTTCCTTGCAAAACTAACCCAAATACTAAGTTTTCTTGTTGTTTGAGTGTGTTGCAAGGGGTTTTTTAGTATTTTGCAGGTTCAAGGTCGAAGAAGACCTATTTTTGTAGCCATTCCTGCCATCGGATTTTACACAGCAGCAACTTTAGAAAAATTCTCAGTTTTGTGGAAATGCTCGTACGGACGCGGGAACGTAGATTTCTTCATGGGAATGCTTGTACGGCCTCATGGGAATGCATTCTGACAAAAAAAACTTCTATCTTCTATCTTTTTCTACTCTTTATCCATATTCTTACAGTAACCTGATTGTACCCTTTTCGCGGGATCACATTCCCGCACGTTGACCAGGCGGGTTTGCCTGTGTACCTTCTGTAAGTTGTACGACATTCTCTGTAGTTTTTATTTTTTACCCACATTCCCGCATTGTGAGATCACTGTTTGACCTTGCGAGAATGCTTGTTTTGATCTAGCGAGATTGACATTTAGTATTTTTAAGTCGTACGACCCTATATTTTCCTCAATTTTTCTGCCTTCATTCCTGCAACGTAGGATCGACAATTGACTTGCAGGAACGCGGTTTGACCTGCGAGAATGTGGCTGCCGATATCGAAACTATGTTTTTATTTTATTTCTGTCATTTCAGTTTTTTTGACAGTCTTGCAGGAACGCCCTTTTTCTACTACAGGATTGCAAGTTTTTGCGGGAATGCAGGTTAATATTTTAAAATAGAATTAACTCACTTTACTTTCGGTGCATTAAAAAGAACAGTGTATGCCAAATAACACTTCATCTTTTTGATTTGGGTTTAAAATGAACAAAGGTTAAAATTGAACAAGGCAAACATCACACTTCTTTTTGGTGCTTAAAATCAACATACTCTATCTTGGATGCCTAAGGGATAAAGAATCAATGCGATGAACACTTCTTTTGGTGCTTAAAAATCGATCACACAATCTTGAATGCTAAAAGGAGTAACACTTTCTTTGTTTTTTGCAAATCAAATCTCTATTTTTCAAGCATTGTCATTTACATTTCAAACAAAGAACTTTGCAAGCTAAACATGAGTGTTTGATGTTCTAGAATAGAAAAACACTTAGTCTTAATAGGTTCAACTTGGAAATGAATACTTCTTGGCATGTTTGAAGGAGTGTTTTTCAACACTTTTTTAGAGCTTTTTATTTTTTACATAAACCTTGTTAAAGTAAGCGACGTGGAAGCAATCCACTTGTATCTGTATCCTCTCCCCTTGCCTTCGTGAATCTTGGGTGAAGAGAAAGATCAAGTTTGATTGACAACACTTCTAGTGAGGCCTGTCTAAAGAGAAGTGCTTCCTCTTTAGAGAATGACCTCAAACTTGTAATTCCCCGACCAGTATATAAACAAGGTGTTGAGAAAACTCTCACCTTATCCCCGCAAGCTCAAGTGAGGCATGTTAATGGTAGCCTAAGGTAGGTGAATATCCCTATGATTTTGGCACGGTCAACTAGGCTCTTAAGTGAGTCACGCACGTACAAACTGATTGGGGGGATGCCATGGATCTTACTAGAAGCCATTAATCAGAAGCCTACCCAATCTATTCCTGAAAGTATCATAATCTTTGTTGAAGGACCAACCCAAGTGGTTTCTCGGGTCACCTAAAGATTACTCACCATATGTATTCCTCTTTTGGGATATCAAGCTATGGGCAAAGGTTGTGATACTAGCCTATCTTGTAGGTAGAAAGTGCTTGTATGTGTTCTCGAAAGCTACTTGACCCAGTGAAAACATCTGTTGAACATACACAATATCATAATTACAAAGTTCTTTTGCCAAGAGAGATCATCTACCTGTATCCTCCAAGATTTCTTTGTCTCTTGTGAGGACTGTTTGTCAAAACATTATCCTGAAAGTGAATTTAAGTTTGTTCAAAACCAAGCCAAGGTATACTTACCGCAGTCACTTCCTAGCTTGATCCAATCCTATGAACAGTTACCTTTTGTTGACCTATGACCCAAATTGTGAAGCATAAGAAAGCTAAGTTACCCATCCCACTTGCATATTGAGAGAAAAAAGTTACAGAAAGAAAGCTTAAAGATTATCAACATATTGTCACTATATCCCACGAAGAAGAAAAGTACCAAACCCGATTGGATAACATACAATACAACGAAAGGGTTAAGTAGTTTGCCTTTTAGATCCAAGTTGATTGCCGCTTTGTCAGATTAGAGAGTGAAGACTAGTTGGCACAATCTCCTCCCCTTTCAAAACTGCAAAAATTGTCACAACATCCTCCATCTTAGGTAATCCAATAGGTGCATTTCCATCATCCCCTTTTAGAAGCATCATTTAGCATCATTATCCCAAATCACTATCCTACATCTGTATCATATCCAAGAACTCGCCTTGAGTTGTCCTATCCTCATTTGCACAAATCAAAATCTTGAAGCTTCATCCATCCAACTAAGCATTGTCTAGGGTAGCTAGTACTTTCTTTTTGTGGACCTCATCATCTCGATCCAAAGATTGGCCCACACTAGTAAGGATCCCATCATCCAAAGATCACAAGTCTATCTAAGGATGACAATCCATTCATTTTGATCCCCCCCATCAGGAAAGGTAACCCATCTCGATCCTCTTCCAAGTAGCGTATCACTAGGAATCCTACATTTAGATCATCACCTAGTTCATCTCAAAATCCAAATCCCCATCCTTAGCATCATTCTGATACATCTGCATTCTCCCTCATCTTAGGACATTGCATTTTCATGCCTATTGTGACATGATCAAAGAAAAGAAAAGGGATGGATTCCAACCAGGCCACTACTTTGGAAGACCCAAATGATTCCACAGGTGAAATGGTGATGTATAACCCTTTGACAACAACAATTCAAAATGTGTGGGAAGATCCCAGTGAGACACCCACTACCGGCTCCATGGAAGCTTTCATGTGCCTTCAAGGACATGCGCAAATGGTAAGCACAATCATCGCACAAAATCATCTGGCCATCTTAGCAAACTATGCATAGGAGGGTACTCCCATCCCACCTTAGTTACACTCTTTTGACCCCACAAACCCCTTCCACATCTTCGCCAATGTTGATTCATTTGTTGTCCAACAAGTCCATGATCCAACCATGCAAGTATCCCATATGACATCACCTATCCCACATCTCTTGCAACCTAGTATGGAAATCCCCACAAGCACACCACTTTCCATCATGGGCTTGCCACCCCTTGCTTCCTCGCAGATAGTCACTCAAGTGCAAGCATTCACCCAAGCATCTACTCAAGCAACGTCGCCTCCCGCTACATCAACACCTCTTTTGCAAGGAGTCGCACAAACCACACCACCTACATCCACCCCACAATCTCAATCCACGCAAGTGCCTCTCACATTTACTACTGGCACGCAGACCCAGCAAGTCAACTTCACAACATGAATGCCACATATGCCATCCCACAATCCTCCACCAGCACTACAAACTCCCATATCAGCCCCCATGTTTGTGGCCAACACTGCATCATAAACCCTATCAGGAATTGGCGCCACCTAGAGCCTTGGCCAAGCACAAATGAACTCCATGGGCATACCCACACATGGCCAACTTTACCAAAAGGCTCATCAACAACAAACCTTCCCACAAGTAGTACAACAATTGACCCCATCATCATTTACTACACCTCCACCTACATTTACCAACTATTTGTCTATGTCATCCACTGCTCAACAAACCATACCTCCGCAATCACAGCAACTTGGTGCTACCCATCCCACTAACTCCCATATGCAACCACCTATAGTGCACACCCAGGCCACTATTCCTACTCTCAACAATGTGAGTATGTACCCCTCTTATATTGGTCAAGCTCATCACCAATCCCAAACTCAACCATTCTACCAACCTCCCCCGCAGCAACAATACTTCCTGACTCTACAAGCCAATCCCCTCATCTCACAGCAGCAAGCCTTACCGCAGCACACACCCACCATACATCAGCAATACGTCACTCATCAAGCTAACTAGAACCCCTTCCAGATGGCCTTTTCAGCTAGGCAATCCCTGTTCCCTTGCTCACCATATCCTCCATTTTCACCCGTGCCATCTGACCCATTCTCACTGGGAGTACCCACGCCAACACCCGCCAAGTCAAAATGGGAAGAAATGAGAAATGCCATCAAAGAGCTTAAGATTGGTACTGAGACTAAGACATTCAAGTTCGAAGAGGTTTGTCCATATTCATTCGACAGATCGATCACAACAATCCCCTTCTCTAAACATTTTGAAACACCAAAGTTTGACAAATATTGAGGGAAGAGTGATCCAGTCAACCATGTCAAGGAGTTCTCTATGGCATGCTAGGAGGTGGCATTTAATGACATATTCCTCATGCGGCTCTTTCCCAAGAGCTTAGGAGGGCCCACCCTTGAATGGTTCTACAAAATACCTTATGGGTATGTCTCCACATTCCCAGAGCTTTCAAAAAAATTTGTCACCCAATATGCACACAACATTGAGAACGAGCTCACCTTATTGGACCTATGCAATACCAAGCAGAAGGGAGGTGAAACTCTGACTGACTATTTGCAATGATGGAAAAATCTCACCATGAGATTGTTATACCAACTGCTAGAAAAACACCTCACCAAGATATTCATTAATAATCTGCATCCGAAGCTATCCCATTCTATGAAGATGAACTGCATTCAGACCTACCAAGACATTAAAGGGAAAGGCATGGATATTGAGCGAGCTGTTTTGGGCGATGGTAGCATCAAACACTATAAAGAAAGCTCTCAGGATAGACTAAACAATGACCATTCTCACTATTGGAACAAGAATAAGAATGTGGTCACTAATGGAGCAATAGACACCAGGAATATCCAAGTTGTGGTTGCAGGTCCTAATCCCCCTCCTCCAGCATGTCAACAA
This sequence comes from Chamaecyparis obtusa, assembly GCA_027943335.1. Classification (NCBI taxonomy): domain Eukaryota; kingdom Viridiplantae; phylum Streptophyta; class Pinopsida; order Cupressales; family Cupressaceae; genus Chamaecyparis; species Chamaecyparis obtusa. The sequence continues at coordinate 832,878 of BSBK01007014.1, read as the reverse complement.
TAAACACTTGTGTATCAGCAACCAACACCCATATACCAACAACAAGCGTCTGCCTACCAACAACCACTCTGTCAGCCTCCTGTTAACCAAACCAATGCTATATCTATTACTCAAGGGTGAAATAAGCCCCATGTTCAGAATGACCCGAAGTGCACATTTACGCCCCTTGGAGAACCCCTAGATGTTATTTTTCACAAGATGGTGAATGCCAACTTGGTTGTGTATCCACAAACCCAACCCTTTGATGATTCGACACCCAAGCCAGCTTGGTACAAGGATAATGAGTACTGTGAATATCACCATGTTAAGGGACACACTACTGCTAAATGCATGAAGCTTAAGAACTATGTCCAGGATCTTATAGATAAAAAGGAGATCACAATCACCGCTCCTACCCAAGTGTCACCCAATGCCAACCTGCAAATCTACCAAAATGTGTTTCCTAAACATAATGTCGGAAAGACCCAAGTTAATGCTAACACTCTCGCTGACCAAGATAAGGATAAACAAGGTGACCATGGTGATGGAAAAGATTATACCACTACCTACATAAATTATGATAAATTCATTGGTTGTGTCTCCCAGGTCAAGCCTACTATGAACGTGATCCATGTTCGAGGTGATGACAATCAATGTGCTATTACTACTCGAAGAGGCTAGATATCTATCACCGGTGCTAATACTACAACCATACCCAGCACACAATACAACCTCCTGGAACACCTTGGGAACACCCTTGCACAAATCTCCATCCTTGATCTCCTTCGCACACCACCCCTCCATCAAGAAGTCCTCAATAAAGCCCTCCAAGAGGCCCACATCCTTGCAAACATCAATACCATCCAATTTAAGAACATTATGGGGCACTTATCCACACTGTCCACCCTCTGTTTCCAACCATCCGACATGCCAACTATTGAGCCAGATCATAATCTCCCACTCCACATCGCCGTCATGATTAATGACTTTGCCATCAAATGGGTCATGATAGATAATGGTTCGACCCTAAATCTTTGTACGTTGAAATTTTTTCAACAGATTGGCCTCATAGAAGCAAACATCTCCCATGAGGTGATCACCATCAAGGTCTATGATAATCTAGAGCGTACCTCTGAAGGTACCATTTTGTTGCCAATCAAAATTGGTCCTATCACGCAGGACACAATATGCCACATTGTTGATCTTGACCTCCCTTACAACATCCTCCTAGGTCATCCATGGATCCACTCCATCCGAGCAGTCCCTTCCACCTTTCATCAGTGCATCAAGTTCCCATACCAAGGCATTAAGATCACCATCCACGCAGATCCCCAACCTTTCGCATACTGTCATGCGATCGAAGCCTCATTTCCACACTCCACTCACTGTCCCAGAATTGACATTGGCACGTCTGTCGCTAGCTCTTCCTGATCCCATTGCGATCCAGACACAATCCTCACCTCCACCCTTTCCTCTGTCAAGATCAACAACAAAGGATGTGGAGAATACAGTCTCACCGATGCTTTTGCAGTAGGGGCTCTTCCCCTAGATCTGCACACACAAGGACAACCCTCCCACCAAACCAAGGCTCCTCAGGAGGGTCCTAAAATAAAGACCATGGGAACATCTTCTTTTGTTTCCAATGCAATCCTAAATGGTTAGGAGTTGGCCCTAGATATCAACCAATGGCTATATAAAGATCCTCCACCTCCAGATGCTAAGGTCCTCTGATACTTTAAAGATAAATACCCCATACCGCACAAATGGGCAACTGAACAATGGAACTATCAAGGAGGAGGTCTAGGACCCAACGAGGCTGGAATGAAAGACCCCATGGAGGCCTCTAAAAATCTAAAGACTCGAGGCCTCGACTTTAATCCCCCTCGCCTGCACATACAAGGACCCGATGCCATAACTGGGGGCACCAATTCACCTAACGTAACCCTTTTGAGAATCCAAGATGAACTTGTGGACATCGAAGACATTCTGAAAGAGGAAGAAAAATGGTCCTACGATGATATCTTTGATGAAGAAACCTTCTTGGGCAATTCTATCCTTCACCAACTCTCCATCAACCTCATTGACCTCCCCTCATTCATCTCGACCTCATAGACTGGGACCAACCAAGCGTAGTACATATCGATGAGTTCCAAAGTGAGGAAGCACTCCTAAGATTCATGGGTGCCACAGATCAGCAATCAGAATGGGGGCAGGTATCAACCAAAGTCTAAGCTCAACCCAAAGGGATACTTTTGGGAAGAGGAAGTCTCTAGCCGCAAAAATAAAAACAAAAAACAAAATAAAGAATCCTCATGTGAAAACCCCTTTGGGGCACATCATAATTAAAAAATAGTAAAAATAAAGGGTGTATTTAATAGTGTAAACCTCTTTGAGGCACTGGAGGATGGAGACTTGCCTCTTCCTCCTATCCATGATTACCGGTCAGAATAATCATCCATAGTCATTAAAGAGACCAAGTCGATCAATCTAGGAATAGAGGAAATCCCTCGGATCACATACATTGCCGCAGCTCTAAGTGAGGTAGAAGAGATGTCCTTGGAAACCCTTCTTCGGGAATCAATAGGAAATTTTGCATGGTCATACACCCATATGCCTAGACTCGACCCTGATCTCATTGTCCATCATCTAGCAATAAATCCTGATGCAAAACCAGTCAAGAAAAAGTTAAGGTGAATGCATCCAAAAGTGGCCTTGCTAGTTAAAGCAGAACTTGAGAAACTCCTCCAGGCTAAGATCATCAGAGCCATTGATTATTCAGACTAGATCTCTAACATGGTACCCGTTGTTAAACCCTCAGGTGACATATGCATCTGTACCAACTTCAGAGATCTTAACAAGGCATGTCCGAAAGATGATTTTTCGCTACCCAACATAGACATGATCGTAGACCTCATTGCTAGGCATGAGATGTTGTCACTAATGGATGGCTTCTTAGGGTATAATCAGATCAGAATCACAGAAGCAAACCAACACAAAACTGCTTTCACCACACCATGGGGAACATTTTGTTATAACATGATGCCATTTGGACTTAAAAATGCAGGATCTACCTATCAAAGAGCAATGACCACAATTTTTCATGACATGATTCATAAGATCCTTGAGGACTATGTAGATGACATTCTAGCAAAATCCAGAACATGATGCAGACACCTTAATGTCCTTGAAGATGTGTTCGACTGTCTATACAAGTATGGCTTGAAATTGAATCCAAAGAAATGCATATTTGGTGTGACATCCAAAAAACTTCTGGGGTTCAGTATGTCTAGGCGTGGCATAGAGATTGATCCCAAAAAGGTGAAAGCCATCATGGAAATGCCTCCTCCCAGAATGCTCAGACAGTTGAGGAGTTTACAAGGAAAGTTGCAGTCAGTTCGACACTTCATCTCCCAACTAGCAGATAAGTGTCATCCATTCACGCATCTTTTACAAAAGGATACCACCTTCAAGTGGGACCCCATCTGTCAGCGCAGCTTCGAAAAAATCAAGGAATATCTAGTGAATGCACCTATTCTTGTTCCACCAATGCTAGGAAGGCCCCTCATTTTGTACATACTTGCAACTACTATAGCACTGGGGGCACTCTTAGCACAATGATGGAAGGAGTGGGCTGTTTATTATATTAGTCGTACACTGGTTGGCTATGAGCTAAACTATTCTCCAATGGAAAAAGCCTGCTTGGAAGTGGTTTTTGCCACTCAGAAACTCTGCCACTATATGCTCAATCACATAGTAAAGCTAATCTCCAAGGTTGACCTGCTCAAATACTTGCTATCAAAGGCCACACATACAGGGCAAATGGAAAAATGGGTTATGCTTCTTAGTGAACTCGACATCCAATATGTCAATCAAAAAGCCATCAAGGGACAAGTTATTGCTGATTAGCTTGCAAAAGCTCCCTTAGTCGATCCATACCCTCTCAAAATGGAATTCCCAGACGAGCATCTTTGTATGGTCAAAGAACAACCCTAGTGGAAATTATATTTTGACAGCTCATATACATCACATGGATCAGGGGTAGGCATACTGTTTGTGACCCCTCAAGGAGACTACATCCCAAAATCCTTCAAGCTAGGATTTATGTGCACAAACAACATTTCAAAATATGAAGCCCTTGTGGCAGGTCTCAAAACTACCATCCACTAGAATATCACAGAACTAGAAGTCTTCGGAGATTCCTAATTGATCATCAAGCAGGTCCTCAACGAATATCAAATGAAGGATGAGAAGCTATTTCCCTACAAAGAGCTTGTAGATAAACTCAAAGAACACTTTGTCAGCATACATTTCACACAAGTGCCAAGACTTTAGAATAAGGCAGCAGACGCTATGGCCACCATCAGCTCACTATTGGAAATCCCTCGTGACGCTATGCAATATGAGTTTCTAGTCGAGCAGCTACACACGCCCGCTTACAAGAACACTAGTGCTGATATGGTATGTGTCTTGGTTGGTCCCCAGTCCCCATGGTACCATGAAATTCACGCTTATCTAAAGAATGGTATCATATCTCCCCACCTCAAAAATACCCAACGCCACAACCTTATTCACAGAGCATCCCACTACACTCTTGTAGCCAACACCCTATATCATCGTGGGTATCATAATGTCCTCTCCCGATGTCTAGACTCGAACGAGGCCATCATGGCTTTACAAGAGGTTCACGCTGGTATTTGTGGTGCTCACACAAGCGGTATCATCCTTGCAAAGTAGCTACTTAGAGTTGGGTATTATTGGCCAACCATGGAGCATGACACCTGTGAGTTCGTAAAGAAGTGCCTACAGTGCTAGCAACATGCCAATTTGATTCATGCACCAGTGCAGGACTTACAACCCATTGCACCTCCATGGCCCTTCTCGTGTTGGGGTTTTGACCTTGTTGGCATGATCCACCCTCATTCTTCTGAAAGACACAAGTATATCATTATAGCCACCGAATACTTTACAAAGTGGGTAGAAGCAATTCCGCTCAACTTAACTACTGGTGTCCAGATCTCCAAATTCATCCTCTACCACATCATTTGCTATTTTGACATTCCCTCCACCATCTTTATAGATCAAAGCTCTCCATTTGAAAACCAGCATGTCACAGAGCTCTGTGACCAGTTTCACATCCACCAACGCTTTTCTAGCCCATATTTTCTGTAAGGGAATGACCAAGCTGAGGCAACTAACAAAACCATCCTAAAAATCCTATAGAAAGTTGTCAATGATTCTAGTCATGACTGGCATTTGAAAATCAACCCCATCCTTTGGGCCTATTGCACCTCATTCCGTACCCCCAATAGGCACCACCCCATACTCCCTAGTATATGGTACTGAAGCTGTTCTACCAATCAAGGTCGAAATCCCTTCACTACACGTGTCCATGAAGAACTACATCACATATGAAGACTATCGTGTGGTGTGCCTGACTCAGCTGGACTTGCTAGATGAAAAGAGGCAATGGGCCTATGATCACCTGATCATGTACCAAAATCATCTCAAGAGGAGCTTCAATAAAGAGTACACCCTTGACAATTCCAAGTGGGAGACCTAGTCCTGAAAGAGAACTAGAAAGTACAAGAAAACCATGAAAAGAAAGGAAAGTTTGAGCCCACTTGGTTAGGTCCCTATGTAGTGATAGCTTGCTTCGGTTATGGAGCTTATCAGTTGTCTACACCTGAAGGGGAGCCTCTTCATGATCCTATTAATATCATACATCTAAAGTGGTTCTATGCTTGAACCATCAAATATGATCCTAAAAAAATACTAAAAAATCAAAAAAAGTCTTGAAAAAAATCGTCATCCTGGTGAAAACCTAGTAAACATGCGCCTTGATGAATAAAAAAAAAATCAAAATATGAAAAAAAGTAAAGAGAAAAATACTGTCCAATGGTGAAAACTTGGCAATTCAAGTGCCTTGGACAAGTATGTTGGTGAAAACCTGGTAAACAGGTGCCATACATAATGGACCATATCATTATCTATCAAAATCCCATTCCTAACCCATCTGAATCCATTCTCCACTTTTCATTACCGTCTCACCCATCCCTTGTTCCCAAGGTGTTATCCCCATTGTGCTAGCACATAAGATTCACTATCCTACTTCCTGCAATGTTGTCCATACTCGCTGTATATAGTGTCTCCATCTTGTACATATCATTTTGGTCCCTCCTAGCAGTACCCTTTGATCGCAAAGCACATGACCCGAATGACTTCAATATTAGCAATGTTCCCTCAGCAAGTATCCTGCGTCACTGTGATTCTCCAAAGGTTGTTCATTTGCCCAACAATATTCCCAAATGCAGTAAATACCCATCAACCAGGTCCTTGTAGGATGCATCCTTCCTCCATGTCTGGCCTAATCTCAACATCCACAGTCAGTCGATCTCTTTTGCCAAAGGACATATTTTGGTCTTATCACTTTGATTTTAGTTTACTTGTTTTATCTTTTCAATTGATTTTGTGATCTCAGTTGACTACTCCCATTAAGGCCACCACGATCATTTATATCATGGTGTGTTGTGATAGGAGGCGTTATTCAGGGGCACAATCTTTTGTGATCTTTTGTTTTCTGCCTGTGAGTTAGTCGGACATGACCCTTGCACGTTTCACTTGTGATCTTTTGGGTTACTTGGCGCACTTGGGAAATGTTGTTTGTTTGTGGGTTCCCTCACATCATTTCCACCATGTGTCCTTCAGGGTGCATGTGTGATGTTGGGGCAATCCTTGTGTGTCTATTTCACATCAGTCCTATGCAACGCTAGCGACATGACCTCAAGTTCCTAATAACTTTGGTTAGTCCCTTTTGTTGCTATATCAAAATAGGTGCTCAAAACTACATGGTGGTGTTCCCTCGAAACATCCCATGCTCAAGATTCATGAAACATCCTCTACCCTATCAAAACATTCGAACAAAGCTCCCATCATTCCTATCTAGTACCAAAGCATCATCAAAAATAGCAAAACCTCCTCCAAGAGCTTCTCTCTCACATCTCCCTCGCACCCCATTTTTGCACTCATCTCTCCCATGTTCTTGACCGTTGAATTGTGATTGTGCATATACCCCCCCATCCCCCTCCCTCTCTCAGTGAGGGTGCAGTTAGTCAGTGATATGTTGTGCCATCCATCACACCTCACCCTCATACTCTCATCTGCATTCAGACTCTCTCATTCACCATCCTAACATGCATGCATTTCATTTCCCATTCCTATCCTAGGTAGCATTATGTCATCTCACCCTACGTTCATTCATTCTCTTGCATTAATTAGAACCATTGCATATCATTTTAATCTTGCATTGTTAACATTCACTCTTAGGTGCATTCATATCATTTATCATATTATTTCATATCATTTAGATTCATTTTTGTTAGGCTTCATTCTTAGGTGCATTCATATCATTTAGGTTCATTTTAATCTTGCATTGTTAGGGTTCATTTTAGATTCATTCATCTCATTCATTCATCTCATTTTTAGATTCATTTTAATCTTGCATTGTTAAGAGTCCATTTTAGGTCCATTTCTCATATTTCATTAAGTTATCTTAGATTCATTAGGTTCATTTTGCAGTCTTGCATTGTTAAGTCATTTTCTTATCTTGCATTGTTAAAACATGTTACATATCCATAAACATATGCATTGCACCACAACATACATACATCATATATCAAAAAGCATTTACATCGCATCCTGCATCCACAAACCGTCAGCACATACATCTCATAAAGCATTGCATATAGAAATCACATCACATCCTACATCACACACATGTCAGTCTCATAGCATATAGAAATCACATCACATTCTACATCACCCATATTAGTACATCATAGGCATCCATACATTCATACCTTACACATCATATCCCACCCAACTCATCATATATATATATATATATATATATATATATATATATATATATATATATATATATATATATATCAAAAAAATCATCGCAAGGAATAGCGTACATGTCCCAACCCAAAAAAGCATAAAAGAATAATTTGTTTGTCTAAGTCTATGATAATACCAATAATACAGATATAAATATACAATCAGGACTATGCCCTCCATCAATAAATGAATCATACATGTGCATAACCAAAACTATAGCATATCACTGCCTATCTACCTCTCCTGAGGGAGGTTGCAAATCAAAATCTCTAGCCAAGGGATCTACCTCTGGTAGAACCTGTAGGATGGCTGGCTGGCTCACTGTACCCTATGCACCTGTGCCCTATATCTCCATACTCTTCACCTCTCTAGATATTAGAACAACCCCTATATCCATGCCCATCCCTACCCCTGTCTTTGATCTCCCTGCCTCTGCCATCTGTATTGAGCCGTCGGTTGAGTGCTGATGACTCTGTGACTAGCCTGACCAACAACTCCTCTCCCCTGATCTATGGCTACCACTAGACCCTGTCCTCCTACTACCACTTGATCCTGAACTTGTAAGTAGTGGCTGACTTGGGTCCCTATAATGCTGTGCTCGCTCAGGCGGCACATCTGCATAGTATAGTCCTAGTAGAACCCAATCTGCTCACCTAGTCTCACCAGCTACCGCTGAAGGTGAGATACCTCTTCTAAACGCTCATGGGATCCTCATGTGGTGGTATCCCTATCTCTTAGCAGTCGGTCCCACTCTGACCGCAATCCACCCCTCTCCACCCGTAGACCATCTCTCTCTACAATCAGGGCATCTCTCTCCCTCCTTAGCTGATCCCGCTCCTGCTAGGTCATCAATCCCTCCTATATAGACTATGCTAAGTGCGCAATCAATCCATCTCTCTCCATCCTCAATCCATATCTCTCTATCCTCAATCCATCTCTCTCCCCCGCCAGCCCATCCTTGTCGGCTCTCAGTGTATCCCACTCCACTTGTACGTCTCAGAGCATCTGTGAAGTAGTATCGTGGGTGACCTGTAGTGAGGCTAGGCGCGCTGCTGCATCACCACCCCCACTCTTGGATGATCCAAATCTTGTTGCTGGTGGTGGTCCCCCTATAGGTATTTGTAGCCCATCCCCTCCCCCACCATCCACACCCATCCCATCTCCATCTCCATCCCCATCTCCCCATCTCCCTGTCTCCTCCTCCTCTCCCTCCATCTCCTCCTCTCCCTCCAGCCACCACTCTCCCTCTAGCCACCACCCTCCCTCTCAGCCCCCTCCTCCCACGACCCCTATACACAGGTGTCACTCCCTCCCCATCAGGTAATCCCAACCTCACCACAACCCTAGGTGGTTGGAACCAAGTGACATACGCTAGTGTGATCCCTGGGTCTACCACCCCTCCAACCCAATCCTAATGAAATGGTGCCATAGCTTGGTATGCAACCAAAACCCCTCCTCTATCCACTAGTGGACCAAAATTTGCTACCCTCTCCCGAGTAACCTGCTGATACCATCTCTCATCATCTGGCACATCCTACCTGAATCCAAACTGGTGACATGTCTTGTCTGGTCTATACTTCTCCACAATGTAGTCCCATCATCCTGTGAGGTGTGTTGGAATCGTAGTGTATGGGAGCTCCCCTACATCCTCCGCCCATGGCACCTGTCCAAGTTATGGACACCATGTAATCTCATCTCGTATCCCGTCTAGCGTCTCCCGCCAGAAGTCAGTATCCCTGGCCTCATGATACGTAACCAACTCTCCCCAGCTGTATACTACATGTTGATCTGCTTGCCTATCCACTCATCCGAGAGGCTGTAGCACTTCTATGTGCTCCCAAGCCCACACCTATAATAAGGAAGCAAACCCAAAGCTCCTCCCCATCATCCCCGCTCCATGATAGACAATCTAGTGGAGGTTACAGTACATCTCTACTAACATCAGTGTACCCCATGCTGCTCGTACCCCTGCATCAACAATCTAGTAGACTACGGGGATAAGAGCTAGTGTGACGCTCTTTCCCCTAGTGTCTGGAGAAAGATATCCTGATACTAATCCTAGCACATAGTAGTGGACCCATCGATCTGCGGGTGCTACTGCTACATGCTGCGCTAAGGCCAGTTGCTCGCGTTCCCAAATCAACTGCACCCCTAGCCCCAATAGTGGCATCACCACATGGTCTGGTGTGTATACACCTACCACCACCGGTCTCCCTCACATTGGCAACCAGAAGATGAAATACACATCCTCAAAAGTCACCGTCATCTCCCCAGTGGGTAGATGAAAAGTCCCTGTCTCTAAGTGCCAATGCTCGCACAACGCTGTCACTAAGGGCATGAATGTCCGTCTACATGGCATCCGTGCTAGATAACCCAAGTCTAATGCGTCCACCCGCGCATAGTCCACAGCTGTGAATTGCTCGCCAATCACCAAGACCGCTGCATGCCTCTCTCGACTCGTCAGTTGATCCACCGACCACTAAATCCAAGCCAAGTTAGCATGTCAGTTGCTTTCTCTAGCTAAACCTAACTTTCTTGTCCCCGAATTCCTGTGAGAAATTTTTTTTCCCTCATTCTCATAGATTTTATTCTTCTCGCGTTCCCACAAGGAACTTTGTCCTCGCATTCTCGTAAGGGATCCCCTTCCCTCATTCTTGCCACCCCCAACGATGTGGAAATGCATTCTCACATCAGTTTCCTTTTTCCCTTTCCCCTCGCGGGAATGCCATTTTTTGGCACCCCACTACCCAGCTCGCAAGAACATGATCCTGCAAGAAATTCTTGCGAGATCGCGGTCCCGCCACCCCTCCAGGGATTTTTTACATTCCCACGAAAATCCCCTGGCCCACCAGATTTTGGCCCCCCATGCATGCTTTGCAGGAACACATTCTCGCCCGAACAGGAGTGTTTCCGCGAACCACATGCTTTGCAGGAATGTATTTTTCTAACCTTCTACAAGCAATAAATGCACCAAAAACTTAACGAAAGGATGGGTTTTTCAATCCTACCTCTCGATCCGGTGCTTGGTTTTGCCACACATGTCTCATAATGTCTGTCTGGTGTGTCAGTCGCCCTCTTTGTGCCATCTTGTCATCACTTATTAGAGCTCTACAGTCATGATTTCTAGGCTCTAAGTGTGCAAATGAGTTGATTTTGGCCCCTCCGACCCTTATAAAGGCCCTCCCGAACCCCCATTTTCGCTCTCGAATGCCCTGTTGCCTCCCATTTCTTCCCTTCCCATTTTTCATTCCTCACGACCTTTTTCACTCATCCATGCACCTCCTTAGCCTGCAACACCCTTCCTATCTTTCACCCCTTTTTCCTTTCAAGCCGCCGCCCGAGCCCCTTTTTTCTTTCCCTGCCATCCTCTCGAGGGGGCATTATCTAGCCACATATTGACCCATAACTGGGGCAACTCTACTACTTAGTCCATTCTTCGTGTTGTCTCTTTATTGTTAAAAACATCTTCAAAGTAGTGTTATTTTAACACTACGTCGAAGAGGGGTAAAATGTAGACACCTAAATTTGATTACATAATTTAGTAATCATATTTAGTCTTCTCCTAGGACATCTTGTTAATTAAATATTAATTATTTAATTAATTTATGTCATCCCCTAGTTAATTAATTTAATTAATTAAGTATAGTCTAATTAATTATCTAAATGACAAACTTATAGTCTGATAATTAATTAAATCCCTATTCTTCTATAAATTTAAATGGATACATTTATCTAAATAAATTAATTCATAAACCCCTATTTCCTCCCACTTGGAATTAAATAAAATATTTAATTCTAAAAATCCTAATTCTCCTCCATTAGCTAATAATCCATGCTTAGCTAATCTAACCCTCCACTCATTCTCTCTCCTCCCATCACATCTCCCTAATCCTCCACTTACCCTATAATCTAAGCCTAAATCACCTCTTAAGCATGTGCAAAATCATAATCTGAGATTAAGAAATGCTAATCCAACTCAAAATCAACCCTCATGACAACACCTCCACATCCTCCAATGAGAAATCAAAAGCCTCTTACACCTCTTACACACTTGTCCCCTCTCACACCTTCCAAAGTTGACACATCCCTCAAGCATTTGACCTCTCCTCTCATCCTCCCTCATTGTGACACTTGCTATGCATTTGAGAAAGCACAATCCATGTGCTCTCTCTTGGATGCATCTCCACCATTGCTCATTCTTTTTTTACCTCTTAATCTTGACCATCCATTTCACCCATCTTTCTATAAAAGAGAAGCTCTCCTTCTTCATTTTCATCCACCATTGAAGAAAAGTTATTATGCCCATTTCTCCATTGAAGCTTGAGCATAGCATTTGAGAACACATTCCATCCTTAGACAAATCTTCCACACTTGGAGGCTTTGAGGTTTTGAGGTTTGCATTTCCTTTTGAGTTTTGTCTTCATTTTGTGGGTCTTAGCCTAAGTGTTATCTAGTTTGTTTTGTTGAATGCTTAGCTTGCTTTCCATTCCCTAACACTACATTTTAGGTATTACAACTTTGACAAACATTTCCAAGATATTTTATTACTTATACTTATGTGAACCTATGCCAAGTATAGCTAAAGCCACAAAATCTATGGGTAGCTTGAGTGATATGTTGTGCTGACTATTATAAATATAACACAGTACTTCATATAATTATTTCAAGTTATGTTCTAGCATTTAAGTAGGAGTTGAAAATGTTGACTTGCATATGTGTACCAAATGTTACTAACCTTTCAAGTAAACACAGAGCAACATGAAGAGTGGTGCATCTGCATTAAAGAAGGAGCATTAGAAGACCAACCATGATGGGAGAATCCAACACTATTCCGATGGATATGCCGAGCTTTGAAGGAGCTGTTGTTCTAGAGAATATAGGGAATTAGTCCTACTATATTTCCTCAGAACTGTTATTCTGTTGTCAGCAGTAATTGTATTGTGCCGTGGTTGTTTTATCTCCTCCATATTTGGCAAGGTTTAATGAGACTTTTCTGTTATGTTTTCAATAAGCATCAATCCATGATATAAAGAGATTTTTACTGATTTAGTAGGTAATGAAGAGAAATAGAATTATGTATTCAGTATAGTGGAAGTTGCTCTATTTTTTTCTTCATGAATTATTCAGTTGTTATGTAACCAGTTAAGAAGGATTTAATGAAAGAGTGATTTTGGATTATCTCTTGTGTTGAGTAGTTAGCATAAGTCAACCAAGGGGGCCCACTTGGGAGGTGGATTAGATTAAGTTAGAATAGATTTGCTTCTTGTACTTTTCCTATTTTCAAATAGAGTTACTGTTTTACTCCTGCAACATTGTCACTGTGGTTGTTCCTGTAGCATTTACAGAGACAGGTATAGTGAATGTTTTGAGTTGTTAGACAGGCTTAGATTCATTTCATAAGTTTTCTTTAGTAATTCTATTCAATAGTCAAGTGTGTTTACTTTTCTGCAGTAATAGCATAGATTCCTTTCATGCATTTTATCTTCCTGCAACATAGGTGTTATGACTCCTAAAGGAACTTAGTGCACAAACTGTGCTGTCCCATTTCAAGTCTACGTCCCTGGGTTGACAATCTAAATGCATTTCATGATGGGGATAAGTAATCTATAGCATAGATATATTACCCTTAAGAGAGACAATGACACGATTATCTCTACCTATTGTGAGACTATTCATTTTTGGCATCGTTGTCGAGAATGGTGTCAAACTAGGAACCTCAATGAGTCATTTATTTTTTAGATTAGTTTCCTATTTTTAGTTAATACCGAGAAGTTGTGAGCTTGCTTCACAAGTCATCAAATTACTTGCATGCATTGAAGAAGGTGAGATGCTAATGGTAGATTTCTTCCAAAAGAACCTGTTAAACTAAAAGAAGAGTTTGAAGAGCTTGAATTACCATTTCTTGATGCCAGCCCTAAGTTTGTCACATCATCTTCAATAGAAGAAGAAGAAACCCTAGAAACATTTGACCTCTGTCCTTTTGTAGAAATATTAGCCAGTTTTCATAATAATCCTACTCCAGGACTACCTGTTGTTCAAAACCCTCCAGTCAACAATACTTTCTAGCCATAGTTTCAATATCCAACACCTCCAGTAATGGAAGCTCCTAAATTTCCATTTCCATTTCCAAGTTTTATTAACAATCCTAACCTCAAGAACATACCCGCTTTAGCACTTCCAAATTTCTATGGCCTTGCTTTGGAGGATCTTGACACTTTTTTGTTTGATTTTGACATACTGTGTAGAAGTTTTGACTATAATACTGATAGTCATAAGCTTAAGCTATTCCCAACAATACTAAAGGAGTCAGCCCTCAGATGGTTCATGGGCTTAGGAGCAAATGCAGTAGTTAATTGGGATGGAATGAGAGATTTGTTTCTAAGAAAGTATAAAGAACACTACAAGGGAAGTGATTCAAAAGGAGATGACATCTTCCGTATGTCACAAAGGGAAGATGAGACATTAGAGGACTACATATCACACTTCTTATTTAGCCTACAAAAGAGGCCGTAACATGCATTGCAGGAGGATTCACATAAGCTAATTTTTCTAAGAGGAGTGAATGAAAATTGTCTTGAAGCTCTAGACCTCATGGCTGGAGGTGATATATCTCAGTCTTCCTAGGATGACCTTCAGAAGATTTGTATGAAGTATTCTAGAGCAGCGGTCAAGAAAGGAAGGGGATTTCACTCAGCACTGACTAAAGGAAGTGGCTCTGGTATTTCAAAGATGGAGATTTCAAACCTGTTATCAGACTTCAAGTAAGACATCATCAATGATGTTGATACACACCTGGACATGATGACCACCAAGAAGAAACATGTAGATGCAGAGGTGCAGTTGGCTGAATACTATCCTCATTGCCACAAATAAAAGAAGGATTGTTTAGGAAAATTGGTCACAAACCTGGAGAATCAACATCTTCCAACTAAATACTTGAAGATAGACGGAGAGGATGAGCAAGTATTCTTTGTTGCTCAACGTCAGCCATGGGCCATGAGACAAGGTATGCCTCAAGACCCATTACAAAATTCAAGTCCATATAATAGTCAGTGGCAAAATCAGAATGTCCAAAGTCCTCCATAGTATAATCAACCAACTTGGAATAATGCTCAGCCAAATAATCAATAGAATCAATGGTATCCTCCACAACAACCCCAATGGTCACAATTTCCAAACCAATGGCAACAACCACAAGGAAATTGGAAACCCACTAACCAGTGGAGAGGACCTTAGCAATGGCCTAATCCAAATCCTAGATATCCACCTCTACCACCTCCAACAAATATGCTTGCAATAATGCCACCACCTTCAAATACAAATCCTCAAAAGTAGACATAATTACCTGCCCAACCTCAACCGAATCCCAATAGTCAACAACCATAGCAACAAATGTATGCTACCGATACTCAGAAGTACCCTGCCTATGCACTTGATATAGCTAATATACACCTAAGATCAGGTACTACCTTGCCAACACCTGAACCACCCCTTATCACTGAAGTGCCAGACCTTCCTGCAACAGCAGTACTGATTCTAGAGAGTGATTTTCCAAATACTGTTGCATCAGAAAATGTTTCCAACTTAGCTAATGTTCATAGATCAGTTAAACCACCTTTTCCCCAAAGGCTCAGCATGGAGAAGCCCATAACAAAAGAAGAAGACCAACCATTTGATATCATTGACCAGCTTAAGAACATGCATGTCCAAATTCCCCTGTTTCAAGCAATAAAAGATGTTCCAATTTATGGAAAGGCAATTAAAGAAGCTTGTCTTAAAAAGCATAGGAGAAAGAAAAAGGATCCTACAACAGTTCATGTTATAGGACAGTTGCCTGATATCATGCTAGGAAAATTGGTAATACCTAAATATTCAGATCCAGGGAGTCTAGTTGTGAATATCATCATTAATGGCCAGTCTGTCAAAAATGCATTAATAGACTTAGGTGTTGCCATTAATGTAATGACTAAGGATACTATGAATAAACTGAGTATTGAAGGGTTGAGAGCTACTCCAACAATATTGCAATTATCAGATAGTTCTATTGTTACTCTTGATGGAATGATAGAAGATATAATAGTTGCCTTAGATTCTTGGGAGTACCCTATTGATTTCATGATCCTTTCACCAAAAGTGAACCTTGCTGGTTACCCTGTTATTCTAGGGTGTCCATGGTTAGCAACAGATGATGCAAACATAAGTTGTAGATTAGGGAACATGATAATTTCAGATGGGCAAGCCACTAAGAAATTAGCATTGTATCCTCCAGCTCAACCGCAACCAGATTTGACTACACCTATATGGCCAAACTTAGGAGATGGGGAAGAAGAACTAAATTCTGTGGTTCAGCTCATGATGTTACATAGGAAATTCTTTCTAAAGCTACAAGAGGAAGATGAACTAATTCGGAGCATTCTTAATAATGACTGTGTTGTAATCAAAGATGTATCTGAGAGTTTTGTGTTAGAGTTAAGTATGTATGAAGATAATTTTGAGAATTATGTATTACCTTTAGAACCTAATATTTGTACACACTAAAATGGTGCACTTCTATGAACCATTATATGCAAGGTTGCTCAAGAATGAGGCCTCACAAAGCGGCTCATAGCTCTCTATGCATGGAGTTGCAAGGGACTATGATGTATTTGCTCTTAGCTAGAGCTACAAGCTTGTGACCTTGCTAGTCAACCACACAATGAGAGATTCAAATGAAGACAAGGGCAAGAGTTCCAATATCCTCAAGAATCACTATGAAAATGCAATGCAAACTAGTCTATGGAAATGAAAATGCAATGCAACTAAGCTATGAAATGGAAAGAACAAGTGTTACAAATCCCTCCTATTAAGCTATGTGAGTTAAATCTATTGCATCATAGGAAACTAAACTAGATGCCATGAAAGTTAAAATGCAAGAATGAAAGACTAAGAACAATAAGGTTTTCAAAAGCTCCAAAAAGTCTCCAAGAATTCTTGCAGCATAAGATTAGTATTCAAAACATGATATGAAAATGGAGGAGAGAGCTTTCCTTTTATAAGAAATGCAAAGGAACAGACCATTGAGATTAAGAGGCAAAAGTCTTAATCGGCGGTGGAGGTTGAAAGAGGAGCAATCCATGTGCACAAGTATCCTCCAATGAGAGTGAAGTGTTGACTTTTGAGCCTCATGTGAGACAAAAAGTTCTTTTTTCCTTTTTGTGAAATAAGAATAATGTTTTATTTGTGCAACTTAGGACAAGAGGAAAGGTGGGGCTTTTTATTTAATCCAAAGGGGAGGAAATATTCTTTTTAATCAAATAAAGACTTAGGATGAATGATTAGCCCATAGGATAAAAATCTAATATATGATCGAAACTAAGATTTGATCAAGAAATTGATAATGTTGAGAATATTGATTATTGATCAAAATGATTCAGGGTTGATAAATCAAATAAATGGGGCCCAAAGTCTAGGTGACCATTTTTGGGTGCATACAATATTATCCACCAGTTACAACCTAGTGAAGTAAACACAAGTCCTATCCCTGAAGTATCCATGCTTGACCTTACAACTACTGTTGAGCTTTCTAAATGTCATAATCTCCATGTGAATAATAAGTTGCCTACAAAACAAATGGAGAAACTAACTAAACTGCTACAAACACATGAGAAATCCTTTGCATGGGACTATGGGGACATGAAGGGATTAAGCCCAATACTATGTACTCACAAAATATATATCAATAAAGGAAGCCTACCCCTTCGTCAACCTCAAAGAAGGATTAACCCAACATTAAGGGAGATAGTCAAAATTGAATTGCAAAAACTATTAGATGCTGGCTTTATATATCCTATATCTGATAGTAAGTGGGTATCACCTTTGGTAATAGTACCTAAAAAGGGGGGAAAATAGAGGATTTGTATGGATTACAGGGAGTTAAACAAAGCTACCAAGAAAGATCACTTCCCATTACCATTCATTGACCAAGTACTTGATACTTTGGCTGGTAAGAAGTATTTTTCCTTTCTTGATGGATATAGTGGATACAATCAGATAACTATTGCTCCAGAGGACCAAGAGAAGACTACATTCACATATCCATGGGGGAAATATGCCTATTCAGTTCTACCTTTTGAGTTGTGTAATGCTCCAACAACATTTCAAAGAGCTGTGATTAGTATTTTTGCTGACATTTCACATGATTGTATGGAGATATATATGGATGACTTTACAACATTTGGAGTAATATTTGAAGAGGCTTTGAAGAATCTTGAAAAAGTACTAATCTGGTGTAAGGAGCATAATCTATCCCTTAATAGTGAGAAATGATTTATGATGATGCAGGAAGAAGTGGTACTTGGGCATTTCATTTCAGCAGTAGGAATTCAAGTAGACCTAGCTAAAGTAGAGGTAATACTTACACTACCTACTCCTACTAAATAAAATGATGTAAGATCTTTTCTAGAACATGTTGGATACTATAGACGCTTTATTCAAAATTTCATTCAAATTGCAAGTACTTTGTATACATTGCTTACAAAAGAAGCTAAATTTAAGTGGACACAAGCATGTGATGAGTCCTTCTTGCAGCTAAAGAACCTCCTAACAACTGCACCAGTCCTAAAAGGACCAAATTGGTCTATTCTATTCCACATCCATACAGATGCATCAGATTATTCCATAGGTGTTGTGCTATGATAAAAGCCTACTAACCTTGAGAATGCAATTTACTATATCAGTAAAAGCCTCCATGGCTCTGAATTGAACTACATAGTTACTGAAAAGGAACTCCTAGCTATAGTTTATGCATTGAATAAATTCTGACACTATGTCATAGGCTATCCCATTTTTGTTCATACTGATCACTCTACAATAAAATACCTGATGAACAAACTTGCTATAACAGGCAGATTGGCAAGATGGCTCTTACTATTGCAAGAATTTGATATAACAATTATTGATAAGCCAAGGAAGGCCAATGTAGTTGCTGACTACTTGTATAGACTACAAAATGCTGATGAAGACACTACTCAGGTTGAAGATACATTTCCAGATGAACACATGTTCCATATAGCAATAAAAAACCCATGGTATGCAGACATAGCCAATTATCTTGTAGCAAATAAGATGCCCCCACATTTTTCTCAGAAAGACAAGAAAAAACTTGTAGAGAAAATTTTTCAGTTTTCATGGATAGATAACAATTCATTTTACACTGGTCCATATCAGATTATGAGAAGATGTGTGAGAGAAAATGAAGTATATGATATACTCCATGCTTGTCATGATGAGCCTTGTGGAGGTCACTTTTTCGCAAAGTGAACAACCTTGAAAATCTTAACAATGGGATATTATTGGCCTCAATTACACAAAGATGCAGCCAGTTATACAAAAAAATGTGATAAATGTTAGAGGATGGGTTGACCAATGAAATTAGATGAGATGCCACTTAATCCACAGGTAGTAATGACACCCTTTGATAAGTGGGGTATGGATTTCATCAGACCAATTGATCCTCCATCAAATGGAAAATCCTACATCTTGGTTTGTACAGATTACCTGACAAAATGGGTCAAAGTGAAAGCTATGTAGAATGCAAGGGATGAAAAAGTAGCAAAATTCTTGTATGAAGAAATTTTTACCATGTATGGAGTCCCCAGAGAGCTTGTAACGGACCAAGGAGCACAGTTCACATCAAAGCTAATCACAGAGCTAATGAAGGAGTATAACATAAGGCATCAGAAGTCTAGTCCTTATCATTCACAAGCAAACAGATAGGCAGAGGTGACAAATAGAGAAATAGAGGCCATATTAATAAAGACAGTACAGTTGCATCGCAAGGATTGGAGTAGTCGATTAACAAAAGCAGTCTAGGCTTACTGTACCACATGGAAGAAAAAAATAGGGTTCACACCATTTGAATTGGTGTATGGAAAAGCAACAATGTTGCTCATAGAATTTGAACACAAAACATTGCGCACAACACTTGAGCTAAACATCAATATTCCTACAGCACAAACAAAACATCTCCATCTCAACTCATTGGATGAAATGCGCAAGTCAGCATTAGAGAGAACAGAATTAATCCAGAACCAAAGGAAGAGATGGCACGATTCACATATCAAGAACAAGCAATTTCAAGTAGGAGATTGGGATTTACTATATGATTCCAAATTCAAGGAGAATCTAGGCAAGCTGCAAACTAGATGGCTAGGACCCTATGAAATTCAATGTCTTTGATAATGGAGCAGTTTAGTTGACAACACTTTATCTAGTACAATTTAAGTTGCTAGTCAATGGACATCGCTTGCACCTATATCACAAGCCTCAAGCCAAAGAAGAATTCTTGAAATAGTTCAACATGCACAATTTAACAACCCCTAAGGAAATAGTTCCTGTAGCAGAAGGTGAAAGACTTCCTCCTGCAGCATCACCATGACATGATTTTCTAGCACTCATAATAAAAGTTCATTTAATGAGGTATACTTCTTCATTCACTTTTCTCTTTTCTTCTCATCAACTCATCTCATTCCCATTTCTACCACCCACTCAAATTCCATGTCACCCACAATCTCTATTTTCAAATGCTTTCAATAAAATGCCACATCATCAATCTTATGTGGCCGTCGAAATCGACACTCTCATCATCTCACATTCATGTACGGTAACTAATCACTAGGTACAACTTTCTAACTCCTTACTTTTAGCGCACAGGTTTAATTAATTATATCTAGTACTGCATTAAATATATAATATATGCCTTAAGCCAGTTTCCCAACCTCGTGCTAAATTTAACAAGTGAGGACACTTGTTCAACTTTTGTAGGGGGCAGGGGAAGTGTACTAACTTACAAGTGTCATTCCTAAACTACCCTTGTCATACCCCTGTCACATCAGTGTTGTACTTAGGCTGTGTTCCATTAATTCTTTTAATCCTTCACACATTTCCCGTACTTTCAAATTCTGATTTCTTGAACTTGACATGACTTCAAAAGGATCATAATTAATTTGTGAGGTAACTCGCACTTAAGGTATTGATGTCCTCTGAAATCAATGCCATTATTATAGTTCATGTCAAGTAAAACAAAGGTAATGCAAGCGAAAATATCAGTATTTTCAAGAATTGCAATTGCATTTCAAAAGAGGGAATTTGTAGAGAAACCGAAAGCTTAGTAGAGGGTTGGAGAGCTGAAAAAAATTAGAGATTGGGCATTATTAAGATGGGAAAACAATTACAGAGACATGAACCAATCATTCATGGTATTTTGCTGGTAGATGTTGAGGCAGTCTGCAGGTTCAATGCATGCGGCTGGCTTTGCTATTTTCTTTAGTTGACAGAGTTTAATGAGGAGGTTGATGTAGAATTCATGGGTACATTTGAAGGACAAGAAACTATATGGGGATTGACAGTTGTTGCTACTAATGAGAGAATTATGGAAGTTACAGGGTTACCAGTTGTGGGAGAACATTATCCAAACAAGCATGACGCTAGGTCATCTCGAGCTCAGTTCTCGAGGCTGAGTGATCCTCTGCTTGAAATTACTAAGCAGGGCTGCAGCAGATTGTCCCTTCCATAGCCATTTCCAGAACTGGCTACGCACATCATCGGGTATTTAACTTGTGAAGGAATATTTTCAAACCTGCATGCTCATCATTTTAAGCTACTTAGCTGTATCAGACATAATCTTCAGGTTAATATTCCCAATTTTCTTTATAATATGCTAAGTATCAGTGCCAAGGAAACTCAAAAGGGCAATGAAACTCCATTAGTCACCATGCCCTAATCAAGCTTTTGGTTGAAAAATCTCTTAGGGATGTTTTCCCCATGTCATGGGTAGAATTTGTCCAAACCAAAACTTTGCAACCCCAAATAAATCCTGTGGCCCAACCTCTAGAAGATGCAGTAGAATCTTATGACCCTACTGAAGAAGTAGCTGTGAAATAAAAAGAACCGTAATTACCTCTAGAAAACCAACCTCCTGAACCTACTCCAGAGAGTAATGTACCCACTTCTTCCTCAAGAAAAGGAAAGTAGAAAGTTAGAAAAGAAATCCCTAACTTAGAAGGAGAAATTTCAAACCCTGTAATTCAAGTTAATAAAAGAAAATGGTCGAGTCCTATAGTAACTACTCCTACAACATCTACTCCTGCAACACATAAACCAAAAAGGTCTCGCCAACCTAAAACTACAGTGGTTGAAGAGGCAACTGTGCATAGAAGCCCTCACATGAGAGGAAAGGTGTCTCCACCTTCTCCTCGACACCTAGATGTTCTAGCACCAAAACCTGCTAAAGAGCCCTCTGTTGAATATATTCCTGATGAATCCCCTATGTAGGCAGAACCCCATCATATAGAGGAGCCACCTAATGAGCAAGAACCTAGTAGTAGCATGCCACAAAATGATCAAGGGATGCCTGAACCAAACCCTAAAGTAATGCAAGAGAGCATTCTTGTGAATTTTCAATCTACTCCTCCTCAGCATCCTGTATATTCTAATGTATCCATTATACCTTACCAATCAATGTGGTTCACTGACTTCTTCCAGCAGACTGCTAAGGAGAATAAAAAGAAGACTCAAATGCAAGAATTCCCTTCATCATCAATTGAGTTTGTCCTCTTTCATCTATACAACCATTTTATCTTTCAGAAAACATGGTGGAAGTAGGAAAGAAACCAAATGCAAAGGGAGATGTTTGAGAAGGATGAGGAGATTGAATCTCTCAAAGAGGCGCTAAGGAAACAGAAAGAACAAATGGACAAGGCCTTAAAACTAGCTGACCAGGTGATAGCTTGTAGACCACCACCTAGGGTTTATGCTATTTTCTTAAAGGAGAAATTTCTTTTGTTCCAACTTATGATGACAATGGACATTGATTGTGAATTCAAGTTGGCCCAAGAATTCTATGGTTTGTATCAGACTCTGCCGTCATGACAACAAAATTTGTTATGTGAGCTTTATTTGCACAATTTTATTATCCCACATGAAACAGAGTGGAATCCTCTGCTCTATATAGGGGACATTCACTTAAGGGCCTTGATGTCATGGATGCATAATGAGACAAACTATGACAGACAATTGAACACGTATAGGGATCTGGAGAAATCTGAACCTTTGCCATTAAGGGCTGAGTCACATAAGCCTGATGTTCTTTTGAGGGATTGGCTCAATTTGACTTATGGGAGACCAAAGCCAGAAATCAGGGAGAAAGTATTTGCATTGAGGGATAAAGTTTACAGAGATTATCAAGCATTGCCCAATTTTATAGCCCAAAGAGCTCTTTCAGGAGTTATAAGTAGGTGGAACAAATTTCTAGAAGCTTTCAGAAAAGCAGAACCACATAGTCTAATTAATTATGAAGTATCTGTCCACATAGTGGCTAATTACATGAAGTTGGGATGACAACCCAGAAGGGAATTATGGATGCCTTTATCCTTCCAGCCACCTACACTCTTTTGGCCCCTATATGACATCAGTGCTACTAGATTGGATCAGTTGGTTGAGGAGCATCAAGAAGATTACTTGGAACACACAAGGGGGTTCTACTACACTTTCAGAAGTGGAAAGAAGGGAAAGATGACTGTTGGTGATTTCAGGACCATAGAAAGGAAATATAATGCTTGAGGACAAGCATTCTGTTAGTAGGGGGTAGATGATGAGTCTAATTATTGCCTCAATTTTTTTATGATCTTTATATTTTATTGATACTTTGACAAACATTTCCAAGACATTTTATTACTTATACTTATATGAACCTATGCCAAGTATAGCTAAAGCCACAAAATCTATGGGTAGCTTGAGTGATATGTTTTGCTGACTATTATAAATATAATGCAGTACTTCATATAATTATTTCAAGCTGTGTTCTAACATTTAAGTAGGAGTTGAAAATGTTGACTTGCATATGTGTACCGAATGTTACTAACCTTTCAGGTAAACATGGAGCAGTATGAAGAGTGGCGCATCTGCATTAAAGAAGGAGCATTAAAAGACCAACCATGGCGAGACAATCCAACATGATTTTGATGGATATGCCGAGCTTTGAAGGAGTTGTTGTTCTAGAGAATATAGGGAATTAGTCCTACTATATTTCCTTAGAATTGTTATTCTGTTGTCAGCAGTAATTGTATTGTGTCATGGTTGTTTTATCTCCTCCATATTTGGTGAGGTTTAATGAGACTTTTTTGTTATGTTTTCAATAAGCGTCAATCCTTGATATAAAGGGATTTTGACTGATTTAGTAGGTAATGAAGAGAAATAGAATTATGTATTCAGTATAGTGGAAGTTTCTCTGTTTTGTTCTTCATGAATTATTCAGTTGTTATGTAACCAGTTAAGAAGGATTTAATGAAAGAGTGATTTTGGATTATCTCTTGTGTTGAGTAGTTAGCAGAAGCCAACCAAGGGGGCCCACTTGGGAGGTGGATTAGATTAAGTTAGAATAGATTTTCTTCTTGTAATTTTCCTATTTTCAAATAGAGTTACTATTTTACTCTTGGGGCATTGTCACTATGGTTGTTCCTGTAGCATTTACAAAATGGGTATAGTGAATGTTTTGAGTTGTTAGACAGGCTTAGATTCATTTCATAAGTTTTCTATAGTAATTATATTCAATAGTCAAGTGTGTTTACTTTCCTGCAGCAATAGCACATATTCATTTCATGCATTTTTATCTTCTGTAGCATAGGTGTTATGACTCCTAAAGGAGCTTAGTGCACAAAATGTGTTGTCCCATTTCAAGTCTACGTCCATGGGTTGACAATCTAAATGCATTTCATGATGGGGATAGGTAATCCGTAGCATAGATATATTACCCTTAAGAGAGACAATGACATGATTATCTCTACCTATTGTGAGACTGTTCAACAATTATCATGAGAAGAAGAGTATGAAGGAGATCTCATACCTTCAAAACAAAGAAGTGTTTTGATGATCAAAGATAGAGTTTAGTGACCGAGTAGAACAAAGCAAAGCAGTGAAGGATATAATAGAGACATAATTGATAGAAGAGATCAAACCTATACTGTAAAGAGGAGATCTATATTCAACATCATAGTGAAAATCGAAGGATCAGGTATTGAAACACGTTAATGGGTGTATCAGGGTAAATCTCTTAACAGAGTGGTTTTGACAGACCTTAGTAAATCTCTTAACTAAGTGCTTAGTTGTAAGTTTTTAAATCCTTTTGCAAGGTAGATTGTATAAGTCTCAAAGATCTTAACAGGGCAGACCCCTCATAGGGTAGATCATATTTTATGATCAAACTTGTAGCCCTAATAGGAAAACTTTATACTTTAGTAGTGAAGATTTGTGGGTGTCATCCCCACCCCAATTTTACCTTTCAAGGGTTTTTGGGTAACCAAAATCATTGTGTTATGTTTATTTTCATGGGTGATGTTTAGCTTATTAGATCTATTAAACTGTTGAGTTTTATGCTAGCACTATGCAATTTTTTATTTATGTCAAAATGGATAAATTAATGATATTTGATTCACCCCCCCTCTCAGTATCACACTTTCCCAATAGATTTCCAACAAATGGTATCAAAGCTTAGTCTCCTAAAGAATTCTAACCACTTGTGAGATAAATATCTTGAGATGGAGGTTTATAAGTTGGAAAAAATCATAGAGAATTAGAAGATTGACATTCAACTTGCATTAGAACAACTTGAAGTAGCCAAAGGAGAATTGGAGAAATCTTTAAGTAAAAGAAGAGAGATGTTTATTCAACAAAATGAAACACAATATCAAGAAGATGATACTACTGGACTATTTGATAGTGGAAACTCTATAGAAAGTGATAAAGCCATAAAAGAACTACTGGAGAAAAACAACATACTGAATGAGGACATCAAATATATGAAGAGAGAACAAGAAATACAATCTGTGAGACTTTGTGAAGTAGTAGAACTGAAAAAGAAAGTTGCAGAAGATAAGACAATGGCTAAAGAAGATAAAAGAAAAATATCAATAAGACTTGATGAAAGGACAAGTGACATGCAAAGATTGACAAATAATCAACTAGACATGGTAAATCAACCGCTACTGGTTAATCAAGAATTAGGCAGGAAAGATGTGGAACTCACCAATCTGAGATCAGAAAATAATCAACTAAGGAATGAACTGATATCTGAAAATGAGGTTAATGAAAGGATGAACAAGCCTAATGAAGTTGTGAGATATTTTGAAGAGTTGTTAAGGTCACCTAGAAGATCTAGTGATACATCTGGACTTGGACATGATGAGCACTTATCATCCACTGAGGAAGGTGAATCATCAAAGAGTAGAGAGAAAAGGAATGCAAAACCAAAAAACAACAAGTCCACATGCCATCATTGTGGAAAGCTAGGACATAAAACCAAAATCTGTAGAAACAAACATGGTAAGTCTGATTCTAAACCAAAATTCAATAGACACTATTTTAATTGTAAGAAACATGGACTTCAGGCACATGAATGTAGGACAAAGGTTAGTAATCCACCAACCTCACCTAAATTTCAAGGACACTATTTCAACTATTAGAAATATGGACATAGAGCATTTGAATGCAAATCCAAACCCAAATGGTCATCAAATCAACAGATTAAGTCACCTACGAAGGGTAATACATACAATTGGGACTACAACACTTGGTATAGTTGTCAAAACTATGGAAAATATGGTCACATTGGAGAAAATTATTTGAAGACACATTTAAGGGGTAAATCCAAGAGTTGGATGAATGGAAGTATGGTATGTTATAAATGCAATAAGATTGGTCACCTAAAGAAAAATTACAGAACACACATACCAAGCAATGATCAAAGCAAGAATGAAGAAACCATTGTGAAAATGAGAAATCAGATGAACAAGACATGGAAGAAGAAAGAAGAGGCAAGCAGTAGTGAGTTCAGTACACCTGAGGTCACCCAATCCAATGGATCCATTGATCACACTACCACGACCTAAGTAAAGAAGGTATGTATGGAACTGAATCTTATAATGTTTTAATCTTACATTAGTTCCTAACATTTGTTGAGAAAAATTCCATATCTACATAGATTAAGATGCATTAGGACAGATTTGAGCAAAGAACTACACTACATATTTGATGTTGAGCATCAGTATTATAGTCTATAGTGACCGAGTCACCAGTGTTTTCTGAGACCTGTGATAGCCAAGATGTGATGTACACCAAGCTATAACTGAATGGTTGTATCGATCGAGCTTATGTTGACCTAGTTTAACATGAGATTGTCGAGACAACTGTATCTCACCTAGAAAGTGTACGGATCATAAATGAAGCCCTAATCCAACCGTTTGAAGTCTATAAAGTGGGAAGTTACCATTTATTTCATTCCACCAGCAAATTGAGAACTTTTAGAGCGATTTAGAGAACATGTAACCAATGTGATTATTGCTAAGTATGATTTGCAAAAATCTTCATAGCATGTCGTTGACAAAATATTTGAAGAACACTTGTGCAAGGTATTTTACCGAGTAAATCTTTTCAGTATTTTAACCCTTAAAGTTGAAAGACATGGAATCATCATCATCTGTTGCAATGAAGAAGAAAGGAAAAGAGGTTTTTAATGTACAATTAGTGAGGAACAAGAGGTGCAAGCCATAGAAGTTTTAGGCTATTCCAGAAAGTGCAATCATGGGAGATCTGACTGGATCCCTGTTGTCAACTCCTAAGAAAGTCTTAATGATAAATGATATTCGGTCATGTTATATGTGCAAGATTGGAGAAATTGGTGATTATGAACTAAGAGAGGCATACGATAAACTATTCAACAACGGGGTGTTGAAGCTGGAACACTAGAAGGTTCATGAGCAAGGGTTGGTTCATGCCCTTGACTTTCCACAAAATTTCAAAGTAGAGTGGATCAAGATTGTACTGAGAAGGGTACATGATATGAAAATATGGCTGGAGGATGGACCAATCCAAATCACTAAAGATATGATTCATTGGGTAACTAGATAACCTAAACTCACGGGGAAGAAAATAATGAGATTTCAAAGCAAGGAGGAAATATAAGAAAACACACAGACAGTATGAAACAAGTGGGGCATGACTATCTCTACTATCACTGACCTAGAAATTGAATTTGTAGTAAGAGTGATAGCACACAAATTTTATTAGCCAAGTTGGTTGGATAGTGATCCATGCATGGCAGTGGACCAAGCTTGGAAGATAGTAAAGAAGGATCATACATAGCACCTTGCCGAGCTCCAACTGATACAACTTGCTGAGAATCTTACATCATTCCAGAAAGCAAAGAATTCTATGTGTAAGTTCGGTTTCCTACTTGTTTGTTTATTTTTCTACATTCAAAAAAGTTTTCCTACTGTTGGAGGAGTAGAATGGGATAATAATAGACCAGTGACAGTTCAGGTTAATGATTTTATTAGTTAAATGGGTGATAATTTTGAAAGCATTATGGAGAACTACTTTGTTGAGTTTAAGAATAAAATGAGGAAAAGAAGTAGAATTCCTATATCCTTAGTAGAGAAATACAATCAAGACATATACTTTCTAGTTGACACTGACCACACATATGCACAAGCTATAATATCGAGGGTATCATGGCTAATGCCATTACCTTATGAGGTAAACATTGATGAAACAACAATAACAATTACAACCTTATTAGCTGAGAAAATTGATAAGAAGGCCACACATTTTGGAACCTATGAGGAAGCTAAGGCTAAGACAACCATGGGATGAAAGTCTGCTACCATGGAGAGAAAGAGGAAAAAGATAGTGAAAAACATTGAGAAGATGATAGGAGAAGAAGAGGTAGATGCACCTCTAGAACTGACTCAAGGATTAGGAGAAGATAAGTCAAGTGAGTCTAGTGAAAGTGAAGAGGAGGAGAAAGTGGTAGAAAAGAAAGGCAAGAAGGCATCAATTGTCGAGCCGACAAGAAAAGCAATACAGAAACCAAATCCCATCTCCTCACTAGTACTTAGGCCAAGAACTAGGGTAGCCTCTACTGCTATAGCTGTTGAGCCTCAAAAGAAAACCCCTGCATTAGGGAAAAGAAAAATAGTTTAGCCTAAGGCAGTGCTAAGCCTGATGAAGAAGAAACCAAGGAGAAAACTTATTTTAGAGAAGGATGATGAGGAAACCGATAGTGATGAGGAAATAAAGAAGAAGGTATCATTACAAAAGAAAACACTGACTGTGGATGAAATATGCCACAACATCAAGAGCACTGTTGGCCCAACAGGCTTCAAACAAATAAAATTTGAAAGGATGAGTATTGAGGATAAGGAAAAAGTAGAACAAGCAATGCTTGAGATGCTCTGTATATTTAAGATGACACCACTTCAATTGGGGAATTTGATTCCTGATGAGTTGTATCAAAGGATAGCACAAAAATGGGAATATGCCCTTATGACAGAAAAGAAAATAAGGGAAAGCACACTTGCTCAAGTCACACCAGACTTATCCCCTGCTTACATTCAACAGTACATGGAGGAGTACATAAATAGATTCATTCCAAAGCCTTGGGCATACTCTATCCTTCAACACAAGGTTGAAGATGTTGTTCAACAAAGTCTAAAGGTGTGGAAGATCATTTTTGGTCTCATAATTGATAAAAGTGTACAACAATATGCTAGCACATCTATGGGAATTGAATTAGATAATAAAGAGGATGTTAGTGAACCTCAAATTTAGAAGGAAGCAGATTAGAAGACCGAGGAGTGTGAGAAGACAACTGAAATAACCATTGTTGATATCACTGAGGACACCCCAGTGAAAACTCATATATTGACCAAGAAATTCAAGTCAAGGCAACCAAAGATACATCTTTGTCGAGCAATAATCCTGTGTTATTACACATGCTAGATTATCCACAGATTGAGGATACATCAACTGTTAAAGTTACCTCTGCTAGCCCACATATAGTCATAGTTGATATACTAACCGGTCATAGTACTACTACCAAGGAATAGGACAAGTTGACAATTACACCAAAGCCTACATCTCTCGAGGAGTCAAGTAAAAAGAAAGCAGAACAGTCTGCATTGGTTGTAGTAAATCCTCATGTGGAGGAAAAGGAAACAAAAAAGAAAGAGACAAAAAAAGAAATAGATATTCAAGAGCCTAAGGAGCAAGAGGAAATAAAAGCTCTTATACATATGTCAAGTGGTACAACACCTAGGAAGAAGTCACAGAAAAAGGAGAAATCTCCTACTCCACAGGTGACACTCGAGGAAGTTATTATGATTCCTAAATGGGACATAGATAAATTTACCTATGATCAGATGCAAATTATGCAAGATCTATTGAAGAAGAAAAGAAAACAAGAAGAAATGAGAAGGGAACATCAACAAAATAAAGTGCTTCATGAAATAAAAGGTATATTCATAGATGCTTTTGATATGACCGATGTAAATGACTTTGACCCTATTCTAGAACAACTTGTTCACATTGTCAAGAAAGTGACTAATGATAACAACAAGGCTAATGACAAGTTTTTGCAGTGGTCAGAAAGGAAATTTGAGACCAAGGTACTTAATAAGGTCTTTGCAGACATTATAGTGAAGCAAGTAGAACTTTCTACCTTAATCACAAACTCAGAAGAAGTTGTACAAAATGCACATTCTTTGTACAAAAATTTGTCTAATGTAGAAGTGTTTATAAAGGATAACTAGGATCTGGTAGACAAGCTACAGTTAGATATCAAGTCTGCAGGTCATTCATTGAGCTTGGATGCAAGTTCCATCTCTATACATTATACTAGGCTTCTACATACTCAAGGGAGATTAGTCGAGTTGATGGCTAATGATGGTAAGATAAGGGCTCACTTACTCTCCATTAAAACTATGTTAACACCTCATTTGGAGGCCATGCAAAGAGAGTTAGTTACGAAAAAGGAATTAGTTTAGAAAGATCCCCATCTTTCTATTGTCGAGAGCCTAGTTGACCTAGCTGCCGAGCTAGAGGTAAAGTTTGAGGTTTTGAAGACTGCAACATCTAGTTGGGACAACGCATTGCATATGGTCATGCAGCTTCATAAACCATTTCTAGACAAGTATTTCATGATCCCTACACCCCAAGAACTTCAAGTGCCAAAAACAAGGGGGAAATAGGAGTGACATGACATGTTAAGTCACAAAGAAGGAACAACATCAGAAAGCAGAATCAGAATGAAGAAAGCAAAAATTAATGGTATGACATACTAAGTTTTGTAAATGTATATATGTATTCAAGTGTATGTCAAATAAGGAAGTCTTATGTGTAAAAATGAAATTTTTTGTTTTGAGAACCAAGTTAAGTTTTAGGGGGAGTATTATGTAAATGTTTTGTTAGTACTAAGTACTCTTGTAAATGTAATGAAAATGTCATGGTGAAGTGTTTTTGCCACTAATGTCAAAGGGGGAGATTTTTGATCCCTAAGGTTTTTGTTGTCTATTAGTGTCTTACACTTAGTCATTTTCTAGGCAATGTTGGTCGGTCATCACTGCGATCGAGTCATCATATATAGGTTGAGTCATGTATAATGTACATTTACTGAGCAGTAGTCACTGCCAAGTAAAATAGTGGTCACTGAGTACTTTAGTATTAGCTGAGTCAACTTTTGTCGAGTTATGTAAAGAAGACAATGTTGAGCACCAGGGTATAAAGAATAGTAAATGCCGAGTGCTAGAGATATCAAATGTCGAGCAAGCCAGGATTGCCATATGTGTTTTTTATGGCACAAACACTTAGGTAAACCATTTTGGCCGACATTCATATTTCATTTATTATTTGTTGAGGAAATCATGGAGGTGATTAAACTCTTGTATTGTAATCATTAATCCCTATGTAACACATGGAACCAATCAGATTTAGGGAAAGGTTAAGCGGCAAAAAGAGACAATCTAGATTGTAGATCTTAAATCTTGGAGAAAATTAATTGTCTATATAAGATGTGATCCAAACCCTAAAATAGTGTGTGCAACAAAGTGTATGTGTGAGAATAGTAATTATCATGAGAAGAAGAGTATGAAGTAGATCTCATACTTTCAGAACAGAGAACTATTTTGATGATCAGAGATAGAGTTCAGTGACCGAGTAGAATAGAGAAAAGCAGTGAAGGACATAACAGAGACATAGTTGATAGAAGAGATCAAATCTATACTGTAAGGAGGAGATATGTAATCAACATCACAATGAAAATTGAAGGATCAGGTACTAAGACACTTTAACAAGTATATCAAGGTAAATCTATTAACAGAGTGGTTTTGACAGACCTTAGTAAATCTCTTAACCGAGTGCTTACTTAGTTGTAAGTTTTTAAATCTTTTTTCAAGGTAGATTGTATAAGTCTCAAAGCTCTTAACAGGGTAGACCCCTCACAGGGTAGATCATATTTTGTGATCAAACTTGTAGCCCTAACAGGTAAACTTTATACTGCAGTAGTGAAGATTTGTGGGTGGCATCCCCACCACAGTTTTACCTTTCAAGGGTTTTTGGGTGACCAAAATCATTGTGTTATGTTTATTTTCATGGGTGATGTTTAGCTTATTATATTTTTTATACTATTGAGTTTTATGCTAATGCTATGCAAGTTTCCATTTATGTCAAAATGGATAAATCAGTGATATATGATTCACCCCCCTCTCAATATCACACTTTCCCAATAGATTTCCAACAGAGGCCTTATCATGTAAAGCTTTGGAAAGATGCAATGATTGAAGAATACCAATCTATATTAAAAAATGATGCTTGAGATGTTGTACCTAGACCTAAAGACAAATCAATTGTCTCTTCAAAGTGATTATTCAAAATCAAATATGCATCAGATGATAGTATTTGAAAACACAAAGCCAAATTTGTTGCTAGAGGGTTCTCCCAAAAGGCTGGAATTGATTACGAAGAAACATTTGCTCCAATAGCATGATATACTTTTGTAAGAACTGTTATTGCCATTGTAACATCTAAAGGATGGAAGATACATCAAGTGGACGTAAAAACAACATTCTTGAATGGTGTAATTTTGAAAGAAGTATATATAGAACAACCTGAAGGTTTTTTACTCATGATAGGAATCTCCATGTGTGAAAACTGAATAAATCTCTCTACGACCTTAAACAAGCTCCTAGGACATGGTATGAAAGGATAGACAGTTATCTCTCCAAGCTAGGATATTCCAAAAATAAAGAAGATCCTAACATATACTTCAAAATATCAGATGGTGATATGTTGATTCTAGTTCTCTATGTTGATGACTTGTTAATAATAGGTGAAGATCATCTTATTGAAAAATGCAAATAAGATCTTGTAGCTTAATTTGATATGAAAGATCTAGGCCTTCTACACTACTTCCTAGGTCTATAAGTATGGTAAAAGGAGAACTATATTTTTCTAAATTAAATAAAATATACCACTAATATCTTGATCAAATTTGGAATGATGGATTGTAAACCATTATCTACTCCAATGGAAACAAATCTTCATAATCTTAAAAGTGATGCAAAAGATTCAGAATCCACATATCTTACATACTATAGACAAATTATTGGATCTATCATGTACTTGGTGAACACTCACCCTGATATTTGTTATGCTACCAATGTGTTAAGTCATTTCATGTGTGACCCTAAGA
Organism: Chamaecyparis obtusa; assembly: GCA_027943335.1. Lineage (NCBI taxonomy): Eukaryota > Viridiplantae > Streptophyta > Pinopsida > Cupressales > Cupressaceae > Chamaecyparis > Chamaecyparis obtusa. The sequence goes on along the minus strand of BSBK01007014.1, from coordinate 799,445 downwards.
AGATTGACCTAATGGATGCCAAGCATATTCTTAGATACTTACGTGGCACCATTGGACTTGGCCTAAAGTATGAGAATGTTGAAATAAAACTACAAGGGTATTATGATTCCGACTAGACAAGAAGTTCTATTGATTATAAGAGTACTACAAGATTTTTTTTCAGTCTTGGATTGACTATGATATCTTGGTTCAACAGGAAATAGTCTGTAGTTTCTCAAAGTTCCACTGAAGCTGAATATATGATTGCTTCCATGGGAGCTCGTGAAATAGTATGGTTGAGGAAGTTACTAGTTGAACTGTTTAGAAAACCATTGAATCCCACCGTGATTCTCTATGATAATCAAAGTTGCATCAAACTTTCAATTAATCCAATTTTTCATAACCAATCCAAGCATATAGAGATACCATACCATTATATAAGAGATATGGTTGACAGAGATGTTATCAAGTTTGTGTATATCAGCACTGAAGAGATAAATGCCAACATTTTCACCAAGCCTCTAGCTAAGTTGAAAATAGAATACTTCAGAGGTAAACTTGGTATGACTAAATTGTAGTTGAATCTTTCTGAGATTGAATCTTAGCCATATGTACTTGAATATATTCATGAATATTTTAATATTTTATTACAATAATTATGTTTGTGTTATGAAAGGTGACAATCTTTCATATCTGTAAGGTTACTATTTTTAGGTGACGACCTCAACAATAGTCTGACCTATTATCAAGATTGACTACATTAAGTTGTTGTCCCAAAATGTGTCAGATATCTTGATACTAATATTGTGATCACTAAGTTTTGTGATAACAATCATATCATGGTTGAATCCATTAAGTTGTTGTCTCGGACTATGTTGGATATCGTGATATTGAGATTCTTGATTTATCATCAGGACAAACTACATTGAATTGATGTCCTAAAATGTGTCAGAGGTCATGATGATTGGTGTGTCAAGATGGACTATGAATGTCTAAAATTATACATATGATATTGGAGACTTCATTGTCATCCTAGAATCAAGATTGTTATCTAATAGACTTCATTTAGTTGTTGTCCTAAAGTGTCGGAGATCAGATAATTTTTATTTCTCTGAAATGTAACTCATGTGTAATCAATTCAAATGAGTGTTGTTCAAATCCTCTCTTGTTAAGAGGGAGTGTTGAGAAGTAGCTTCATTCAGATTGAAGCATACAAGTGATGAACACATGCATATGCCAAAATGAAATACATATATACATTATATATATATATATATATATATATATATATATATATATATATATATATATATATATATATATATATATATATATATATATATATATATATATATATATATATAATTTAATTAAGATCGCACATATAAATATGATCAAACCTTATGTTATTGTTGACTGATGAAAAAACATGACTGTCATATAACTGAGTGTATGAAAGTGTACACGATACCTCTACGCAATGCTTAATGTATCCATGATATGTTAAGATCAAACCACTATATATTGGTATCGACAAATCAAGCTTGACAATAAGGTATTGGTTGCTATGTATTGTTATCGGCAATCAATAATATATCATTTGTATTGTTATCGGTTGTATCATCTTAAAATAGAAGCACTTCCATGATAAGAATGTTTAGCCCTCCGAGTAAGTGGTCTGGGGTCATGTCAAGTGCCTTGATTAGGTCTTTTTATGGATCTGACTGTTTCCCCCCTATTTTGCTTCTCTCCCCCTATTTCTAGTCTCTTTCTGAAGATTTTGACTTTCTCGGTCAATGACGACCTGATGGGTCAAGGTCGACCTCAACCCTGACCTAGGTCATAGTCGACCTCAACTCTAACCTAGGGCAGAGTTGACCTCGACCCTGACCCCAGGTCCAATTTTCAAGTTCCAGGAGTTTCGGGATATCGGGCTTCAGAAAGTTTTATTTTTCCGCTTTTAAATTAGCAGTTTTGGGTTTCAGAATGGTAAACTCTTAGATTGCATTTAATCTAGGTCCATTTCTAAGGGTTAAGGTTAATTGGGATTTAATTCTCCAATGTCGGCCTCTCTAGAAGTTTGTGCCCTAGATCACTATAAAAGGAAGCCTTCCTCTCTCATTTTCACATCCACAATCAAACAATTTCATGATCAAGCTCTCAAGTGCAATCAAACAAGCAAGAAGGAGAAGGAAAGCAAGCAAGCATTCAATCATCTTCAAGAATTCATGCATTCAAGTATTCAAGTATTCATTAAGGAGATCCATTGTTAGCCATTGAAGGATTCAATCTCTATGGACCCCTCTTGTTGAAGATTTCTCTATTCACATTCATCCAAGCCTCTTCCTAAGCTAAGATCCATTCAAGATTGGTGTTGAAGATCTAATGTCATTGATTTGAGACATCCTACATTCATTTGGAGCATCCATACTTGTGGATTCAAGGATTCGGATCCTCCATAAGGATTTCAACATAAGCAAGGTGAATAGTTCCATTTACTTTGTTTATACATATTGCAAATTCAATTACATTTCAAGGTTGATTCCAAACTGGGGTTTGACCAAGGCAAACCCCCCATCCAAACAATAAAAACCATTTTTCTTGTAGGTACAGGTACATGACAGCGAATTGAAGTTCAGATCTGGATACCCTTTTCGGTGAACTTCCGAGATTCATGAACATAATTTATGTCAGAGTTGTTTCAGGTTAGGGACAACCTTCAGTGAGGGGTAAGATTGTGCCCTGCTATCTGGGTCAAAATTGACCTGACCTCAGAAAAATAAATTTTTTTTGGGTTTTCTTTGTCTCGGTATTTCCAGTCTGGAGCAAGTTGTAGAATTCTCCGAAACTGTGCACAGACATCAGAAATCAACATTTTCTAGATTTACCCTATTTTGAGGTTAGTATTTGCCTTCTATTCATTTAAGATTTCAAACATATAGTTTCTATAGAGAATTATAGGATTTCCTCCTTTCTTCATATTCTCCATTGTTTGATTCATTTGTGTATTGATCACTTCTTTGTGATTAATCAATTTGGATTTCTCTTTTTAAGAATTTGGATTAGGGATAGATCTTATACTTTCCCCCATTTCTCACATAGATACAACAATATAAATGTAATAAAGGTAAAGATAGATCCCCTACATCTTTATCCACCATTACATCGACAATAAATAATATATCGTTTGTTATGTTATCGACGATCAAGATTAGTTGGTTATTATGTTACATAGGGTTATGACCCTATGTGGCATAAGCCATGTATGGTCATGACTCTACGTAGACATAACTCTATGCAAACATATATATATATATATATATATATATATATATATATATATATATATATATATATATATATATATATATATATATATATATATATATATATGCTTGTTGTGGGTAATAATCAATCACAATGGTAATTATATACCACATCAAGCATTTGATATCTTCTGCAATAATTTTACTTATCAATTTGTTGCATTAATATATCTAGTATCCAGACTTGGATACAATCTGAAATATATAAATTGGACTATATTATTCTTTATAATTGATCAAGATTCCTTAACAATTAGTTTCTTTTTTGTATTTCGTTCGATCAAGATTAGAGTCAAATCTATCTTATCAACTTTTTCTAGTATTCATTTGATCAAGTTCGGGATTAGTTATCTCTTTATGCTCTATTCAATCAAGTTCAGAGTCAAATCTCTATCAGCTATCTTAATATCTATTCTTTGACTCAATGTTTTCCCAAATCACTCACACATTAGTCAAAGAGAGGCAAATGTAATCACCCAAAAATGGTCTAGTAAACCTTGAGCTCCACCCTAAAATTAAACATTAGAAATACTAGACCTTATCTTATGTTTAATCAATCTTATTTCTTGATCAAATCATCACTTTAATAATTTATTTGATGATATCCTAAAGTTTGACCACTTTATCCTAAGTCTTATTTGATTAAAAGAACATGTCCCCTTTTAATTAAATAAAATCCACTTTATCCTATGTGTGCACATGAAAAAGGGATTTCCTAATTTGAAAAGAAAAGAAAAAGACTTTTTTGTCTTCACATGAGTGGAATCTCTTTCGCCTCTTAATCCTCACCACTCATTTCTACCTAACCATTCTCATCCACTTGATTTTTCCTCTTGAGAATCTTGTGCCTTAAAGTCAAAATGAAGATTATTCTCCATCCTTGGATTTTGCCTCTTAATCTTCACCGTCCATTTATTTATAAATTTTTTAAAAAGAGACTCTCTCATCATTCTTGGCTAATCTCATTCATGCTATTGTTATTCTATCATTTGTTTACTTGCTTTCTAAGAGAATTTTAGTTTACTTGCATTCTAGCTTAGCATTTCCTTATTGCATATTATCTTAAATCACATAGCTTAACTAGAAGGCATTGTAATCTTGTTAGATTATATTTTCTTTCTTGTTCTTGCATTTACATTCTATCTTAGATCTTGCATCTCATTTAGATCTTTCATTCTTGCATTATCATTTTGAATCTTCCATTCTATGGTGTACCTTTCAAGGGTTTCTTATTGAGGTTCATTTGAGAGCCACTATTCATATTGCTTACATTCTTGCATGTCATAGATAGGAAGCTATAAGCCACCTCTTGGGATATCCTCTTCTATATATTCTCTCAAGAACAATGGTTTATAAAAGTGTGTCACCTTTTGATCACACAATGACAAAATATTATGCGGACTCCCATTGATGTCCCTTTTATCATTTTTCAAATACATGCATTAACATATTTAATTAAGTTATAATATTTCTATTAATTTTTTTATATATATTAGAAGATTCTATTTCTTTACAATAAGTGTATACTCCAAAAAATATCTCTACCAAGGATGAAATATATAAACAAAGTAAAAAAAGACAATTACAAAGTAAGAAAACCTTGAACTACAATGAATAAAAATCTAAAGAGGCTAGAACTTGAAAAGTAAAATTCAAAGTCACGTTATTGCAATTCCAAGTAAAGATGCAAACAAAATCGAAGGTCACAAAATTTGTTGTGTCTGAAGCCCAACGGTCACTCTCTTTTTCCCTCCACTTTGTGACCATTCATTTCTCTATCGAAATATCTTTAGGAGCTTAGTAGATAATGTTTATTTCGTATTGTAATTGGCAAAGTTGTTGTATATGTGTAACCCAGATAAACATAGATATTAATAAGAGATTTTCTGCTACTGAAAGTAGATGTAGCCAAATTAGTGAACCATTGTAAATCTTGGTGTTGAGTCCTCTATTTTGTTTTCTTGTTTTTCTGATTTTGTATTTCTCACTCTTCAATTCGTTCTTCCAATTACTTCACAATTGGTATCAGAGAAAGGTTGGATCGCTAATTGGAAATTCGGTGGTTGAAATTCCTCAATCATGGAGGAAGTGAAGGTAGACAAATTCTCTAGATAGAATTTTGGTTTCTAGAAAGTACAGATGGAGTCTTTGTTGATAAAGAAAGACCTCTCACTCACGCTTGAGGGGAAATTGAAGAAGCCAACTTCGATGAAGAATGAAGATTGGGAAATCCTTGACAAGAAGAAAAGAGAAATAATATTTCTTTCATTGTCCAATAATGTCCTCTTCAATTTCACAACTGAAACGACAATGAAAGCGACATGAGACAAACTTACAGCCATGTATGCAATGGCATCAACTGCAAATAAAATATTCATCATGAAGAAGTTATGCAAACTTAAGTTGAAGGAAGGAAACATCGTGAAAAACCATATCAATGTGTATAATGCTTTAATTGGCCAAACAAATTCAGTGGGTATGACACAAGATGATGAGAACAAAGTTGTTCTCTTGTTGTGCTCTTTACTAAGAAGTTGGGATGGAGTTGTCACAACAGTTAGCACTTTGGTATTCGACAAGAACAAGCTGGTTTTTGATGATGTAGCGAATACTCTTCTCAGTGAAGACATGAAAATAAAGAACTAATAATCCTCATTCGGTGAAGCCTTAATAATTGTAAGCACCAAAAATAGAGGAAGGAGCCATAATAGAGGCAGAAATAATCATCATAGAAGATCTAAATTAGCTAAGAGATCAAAGTCTAGAGGCAGAAATGGTGACTGTTGGTATTGTAGTAAATTTGGTCATGTAAAAAAGGATTGTAGAAATTACAAAAAGACACAAGAAAGGGTACAAGACAGAGAAACAAACACAACCTATGGTAAGGATGATGGTGTTTTAATATTATCAACAAGCGAGACTACTTCAGATTCTTGGGTCTTGGATTCCAGAGCTTCTTTTCATACCTCTTCATGTATGAAATACTTCACAAATTACCAAGAAGGTCAGTTTGGAGAAGTATATTTAGGGGATAATAAAGCTTGTCAAATTATCAGTAAGGAGACATTTTGTTGTCATTAAAAGGAGGTGGTAAATGGTTGTTAAAGGATGTACGTCATGTTCCCAAATTAAAAAGAGATCTGATTTTGGTAAGTCAACTCTACACAAAAGGTTTCAATACCTTTCTCTTTGCAGATGCATTGAAAGTCACGAAAGGTTCCATGGTTGTAGCGAAGGACAATAAAATTGATAGTTTATATATTTTATAAAATATTGGTGAAGTGGGAGGTGTTATGACAGTTGTGGACAACAAATCAAAACTTTGGCATCAAAGGCTCGGTCACATGAGTAAGAAGGGCCTTGATGTTATGCAAAAAAATGAACTGCCATGCCTTAAATCAGTTGATTTAGAATTTTTCCAACATTGTCTTTATGGAAAATAGAAGCAGGTCGACTTCTTGAAGATTGGACATGAAAAGAAGAGCACACCATTAGTGTTGGTTTATTCTAACGTCTTTGGACCCATTGAGGTAACCTCAATTGGAGGAGAAAACTATTTTTTTACATTTCTTGATGATTGCACAAGAAAAGTATGGATTTATATGCTTCATAGGAAATATGAAGTATTCAGTAAATTTAAAATTCTTAAAGCCTCAGTTGAAAATCAAATTAGGAATAGGATCAAATTCTTACAGACCGATAATGGTGGTGAATTTTTTTCTTTGGAATTTGATAATTTTTGTGTTGATAACAGTATTCGTAGAATTGAAATCATTTCTTTTACACCTCAAAAAAATAGAGTTTCAGAGAGGTTAAATAGAACAATTTTGGAGAAGCAACGATGTATGCTTTCAAATGAAGGATTAGGAAAATAATTTTGGGTGGAAGCCTGCAATACAATTATGTATTTGATCAACCAAAGCCCTTCATCTCAATTGGGTTTCGATATTCCATAAGAAGAATGGCTAGGAAAGAGGATTTCTTACTCTCACATCTGGGTATTTGAATGTGAAGCCTATGCACATGTTCCTAACGAAAAAAGGATCAAGTTGGATCCCAAGTCTTAGAAATGTATCTTTGTGGGCTATGGCGAAGATTAGTTTGGCTTTTGATTATGGGATCTGGTTAAGTCAAAATATCATACGGAGTAGAGATGTGGTTTTCAATGAAAAGATATTTCCTAGTTTGAACATATCAGACAGGCAAACAAAGGAATATATATACCTTTGAAAGATATTATTAACAATCATGTTACTCAAAAATCAGTCTCTTCTTTGTCTGCTCAAGGTAAAGGAATGTATCAAATTATTTTCGTACCTTCTATGACTCATTTTACATCTTCCCTTGTTTTTCCACTGTCTCTGTCTAAGATAGATAGTATCTGGATGTTGATGCTGAGAATATTTCTGCTTCCTCACATGAAAATACTTCCCCAATGTCCAGCTCAGGTGGGGATTATAATGTGTGTCCCCTTGGGGATTATGTTTTTTAACATTTCATACAACATATAGGAGGAAGTGATCTAGAGGGTGCAAATACATTAGGACATACACGGTCTCTACAAATTTTGCAACTTCATAACGAACAACCATCACAACCAAATGCTCACACACACACACACACACTATAGTCACAGGATACTAACCAAAGGCATCACACTGAAAATGACTAACCCATGCACAAACATCTATTGGAATCAGTTCTATAATATGTGTTGACTCTCATTGTTTGTCATTTTTGTCAACATATATTTCAGATGAAGACAAACAAACTAGTTAATAAGTGATATATGGATGACTAACAGAAGTGTACAAATATTGTACAGTTGTTTTAGAACATGCGAAGATAGGAATATTTACAGGGATGAGTTGTGACCTTATGTCTAAGGTCTCTTGGCTTAATATTGAAGATGAAGTCAGTTATAGTTGTTTTGGTGAAGACTGGTTATTGAATTGTGACAGTAGACAATGACATAGTCAGTCTCTATATTTTTGAGATAACTCTTATGCAAGCATGATTTGTAACCTGTGAGTTTAAGACGTGATAGAAGACATATTGGAGAATATTATTTGTGATTATGGAGTTGTTGTGTTCGTGGTGACATCAGTTGAAGCGTGTGGTCTTGCGAAGACTTATTTGGAGCCGATTGAAGATGTGTAACATGTTGTGAAGATGGCGAGCATGGATTTCAGATCCTAGAGTGTATTTGATGTATTGTAACTATTGTATACTTGTGTAAGGTACTATGTGTATCTTAGAAAATGTCTATTTAATTATTTAATCATTGGGAAATTCTTAATTGACTGACCTAATTGATTATTGTAATAGGGTATAAAGAAGAGTTATTTTTGGAGAATAAAGTGTGGGTATGTATGTAAGCTGTGAGATTGTATTTGTAAAGTCTATTGGATGTAGAGAAGAGGTTGTGATTGAGAAGCTTCATTGAAGCTAATCAAACAAAGACAGTTGCTAGCAAACGGTTCATTTGATTCTATATATTCTATACAATTGTATTTTGGACAATGAGTCTTGAAGGTGGATTTAACCTTCTTTGGGCAGTGTGCATGGACAATGAGCCTACCATTTTTCTCTTGACTCTTAACAAGGTTTGTCCTTTAACATGGACTATGTACTATATGCATTAATAAGCTCCTAATGGGGCTAAGTCTTTTAGTAGGGATACTATACTTTCAGTACATCATTTGTGGGTGTTAATTCCCACCGAGGTTTTACCTTTAACAGGGTTTCTTCGATAACAAAATATTGTGTTATTTGCATTCATTGTGTTGATATTCTGATAAAGTGTTTTAATTATAAAGTTTAAAGTTTAATATTTTGTCTCATAACTGATTCACCCCCACTCTCAGTTGTGTTGGTGGATTGTTATTCCTAATAGTTGGTATCAGAGCATCTGGTCCTTAGAAAGAAAGCTTAACAGATTGAGGTGATCTTGGAAATGGCATTCTATAGGAAGGAAAGTCCAAAGTTTGATCATGATAATTTTGATAGTTGGAAGAACAAGATGAGAACACATCTATTGTGTTTGGGTATTAACTAATGGATGGTAACAAAGAAAGAAGAGCAGATCAGTTATGAAGATGAATTGGACAGTGCCACTAATAAGGAGAAGAAGTTTTTCTCCTGCAACATGCTTGCAAGGGAAGCATTGATTAGTGTGTTCTCTAAAGATGAATTTACTGAGGTTAAGGACTTAGATTCAACACACAAATTTTGGTCAAGATTGGAAGCACTATATAAAGGAGACATATTTACTAAACAAGCAAAGTTGTAGAATTGGAAGACAAAGATGGAAACTTTGAGAATGAGAGATGATGAAAATGTTAGAGCATATGTACAGAGGGTTACAAGGGTTGTTATTGGCATTAGAAATTATGGAGGCACATACAGTGAAGAGGAAGTGATTGCAAAGATCCTTAGATCTTTGACACTTGTGTATAAGACTAAAGTGCAAGCAATAGAGGAGATCATACCTTTGACTGCAAACTTTAATAAAGAGATATTGATTGCCAAATTAACTACCTTTGATGTCGCAGAACTTGGAGATTCATTACCTAAGCGCGAATCAACATTTAAGGTGACTCTACATAATGACAAAAGGAATTTATCAAGTCTAGCGAGCAATAGCAGAAATGATATGCGAGAAGAGCTTGGTGAGTATATTGATGAATGAGAAAAGATACATGAAGAAGAAAAGAAGTTAGATGAGATTGTGGCCTGATCACAAGAAGAGAAAAGAGAGGAAAAGATAAGTTTGAAGGAAAGCTACCCCTAAAATGTTTTTCATGTAATAAGATTGGTCATTTTGCATCTAAATGTCCTACAAGGGTTCCTAAGCACAAATCTAAGTTTCACATACCTAATTACTCAAAGGATAAATAATATTATTATGCTAGTGAAATGGTTTTTGATGATGATGAAAAAGACTATGATGAGATTGGGTTTATTGCTATTAAAGGTGATGAACCTATTCATGAAGAAAAACCCTAGTTTCACATGTTGAGAAGAAATAAGAATGGATCATAGATAGTGGTTGTTCACATCATATGACAACTTTGTTAAGCTAACAAAGTATGATGGTGGTGTGGTTAGATTTGATGATAATGTTCCTAAGTTTATCATTGGAGTAGGATCAATTTCTTTGGATGGTAAGACTAATACTGATGATGTACTACTTGTTGATGGACTTAAGCACAATTTGTTAAGTGTTGGACAACTTGTAGACGAGGGTTATCAACTAGAGTTCATTAATGGGAGATATTCTATCAAAAGAAAGTCAGGAGATTTGATTGCAACTAGTACTAAATCAAGAGGTAATGTATTTGAACTGAACATATCTGAGGTTTCTTGTTTTGTTGCAAAAATTGATGACAGTTGGTTATGACACATAAGATTTTGTCATGTGAATTTTGATACTATTATGAAAGCAAGTATGACAAATGTTGTTAGAGACCTACCGAAGATTGTAAAACCATCTAACACCATGTGTAGAGAATATGTAATGGGGAAACAGGCTGAAAGAAGCTTTCAAAGCAAATCTTACTCAACTAAAGGGAAGTTAGATCTAGTGCATACAGATCTTTGTGGACCTACAAGAACAAAATATTATTATGGTGAGAGATATTTTATACTTTTTGTTGATGATTTCTCTAGGATGATGTGAGTTGCATTTCTTAGAAAAAAGTTTGAGGTTTTTGACAAATTTAAGATTTTTAAAGTAGAAGTTGAAAATGAATCTGGTTTAAAGATAAAATGTTTGAGATCAGACAGAAGTGGAGAATTTACTTCAAATATGTTTAATAACTACTACAAAGATCATGCCATATATAGACAAACATCAGCTCCTAGGACTCCACAACAAAATGAGATTGCAGAGCGGAGAAACAAAACAATTTTAGATGTTGCTAGAAGGAAATGTGTCACATATTCATTAGAGAGAAGTTCTTGGTGTTACTGTTTATACTTTGAACAAAATTTAGATAAGAGAAGGTACAAGTAAGACTCCTTATGAATTATGGTTTAATCATACTCCTACTATGAAATATTTCAAAATATTTGGTAGTATATGCTATATCAAAAGAGATGGTGACATTGGAAAATTTGATGCTAGAAGTGATGAAGGTATCTTTTTTGGTTATTCTACTAAGACTAAGGCTTACGAATGTCTTAATCTGAGATTGAGAAATATGATTGAAAGTGCTAATGTGAGAATTGATGAGAAGTTTCAGATTTAGGAAAGAGTTTATGATTACAGTCAGAATTCAGATAATAAAGAAATTGTTACAAATCAAGAAAAACCATTTGAAGTTGATCATGAGATGGAAATATGTTTGAATGACTCTATTGATATTCAAAAGACACCGAGGTATGTAAAGAAGAACCGCCCTGAAAATCAATTCATTAGTGATGCTAATGAAGGAATGTTGACAAGGTCTAGATTAAGGAATGAAAATTTGTTTAATTTCTCAAGTTGAACCTAAAATTACTGATGATTCTTGTAAGGATGAATCTTGGACTAAAGCAATGCAAGAAGAATTGGATCAGATAAAGAAAACAATACTTGAGAATTGGTTCCTAGACCTAAAGACAAGAATGTGATAGGAACTAAATGAGTTTTTAAAAATAAGATGAATGAAGAAGGGACAATTGTAAGGAATAAAGCAAGACTTGTTTGTAAATGCTACTCTCAACAAGAAGATATAGACTTTGAAGAAACATTTTCTCATGTTGCTAGGTTGGAGGCGGTAAGACCATTTCTTGCTTATGTTGCACATAAAGATTTTAAATTATATCATATGGAAGTTAAATATGCATTTTTGAATGGTGATCGTGAGGAAGAAGTTTACATTAAGCAACCTGATAGATTTCCTTTGACAAAGAATGAGGATATGGTATGTAAACTGAAGAAGACGTTGTATGGACTGAAACAAGCACCTAGAGCATGGTATGTGAGATTGATAAGTATCTACAGAGTTTTGGTTTCAGAAAAGGTAATGTTGACAACACTTTATATTTAAGAGCTAGTAAAGAAGGAACTCTAATAGTTGAAGTTTTTGTGGATGACATTATTTTTGGAGGCAATGATGATATGAGTAAGAAGTTCTCTAAAGAAATGGAAAATGAATTTGAGATGTCAATGATAGGTGAAATGAAAATTTTCCTTGGCTTACAAATTAATCAGAATAAAGATGAAATTTTCATTTCTTAGACAAAGCATCTTAAAGAGATGTTAAAGAAATTTGGAATGGAAGATTGTAAATCTGTTGGAACACCCATGGTTACTGGTTATAAACTTACTAATACTAATGAAAGTGCAAGTGTTTTTTAGACAAAGTACAAATCAATGATTGGAGGCCTACAATATCTAACCCATACCAGACCTGGCATAGCTAATGTTGTTGGAATTGTGATAAGATATCAAGAAAATACTAAAGAGACTCACCTTGTTGTTGTGAAAAGGATATTTAGATACTTGAAGGGAACACTTGAGTATGGATTATGGTATGAAAAATCTAATGATTTTGTGTTACATGCTTATACTAATGTTGATTGGGCAGGAAGTGTGGATGACAGTCAAAGTACTAGTGGAGGTGCATTTTTCCTTGGGAAAAGATTGATTTCATGGCTAAGTAAGAAGCAGGATTGTATAGCTTAGTCTACTGTTGAATCATAATATGTTGTTGCTGCTATAAACTGCACTCAAATTGTTTGGATGAAGCAGATGATGAAAGACATTAGAATAATTTTTGAAGAACTGGTGGTTATACATTGTGATAACACTAGCACAGTGAATATGTCAAAGAATCTAGTTATGCATTATAAAACAAAGCATATATCAATAAAGTGTCATTTCTTAAAAGACAAGGTAGTAGAGAAAGAGATCGAATTGGAGTATATCAGCACAAAGAAACATATAGCAGACATATTTACAAAACCTTTGCCAAAAGATATCTTGAATATCTCAGAGGTATACTAGGGGCGAGAGCCCCTCCTTATGAGAATTAATTGACATAGGAATGCACCAGTCCAGTGGTTTTCAGAGCTATATCTCTTCTGGATTTGATGCTTGGATCTACTCCTCAGGGGGAGTGATCGCATGAACAAAACAAAGCACATTTGGGTGATTCTGCACCTAAGATGAGATAATCAGAGATTGGATAATGGCACCGTTTATCATTGATGTCAAAGGGAGAGAGATTCAGTGAAAATTTCTACTGTTTTAGGGGAGAAATTTTGAGAGGATTGTGTTGAAGATATTGAGCAAGTTGTATTGAGATGAGTACTTTTGGGTTGATGGATTTTCTCATATGTTGCTATCAATGCCAAAGGGGGAGATTGTTGGAATTGGTTCTGTAATATGTGTTGACTCTCACTGTTTGTCATTGTTGTCAACATATGTTTTAGATGAAGGTAGACAAATTAGTTAATAAGTGATATATGGATGATTGACAGAAGTGTACAGCTATTGTGCGGTTGTTTCAAAGCATGCGAAGATAGGAATATGTACAAGGATGAGTTGTGACCTTATGTCTAAGGTTGCTTGGCTTAATATTGCAAATGGAGTGAGTTACAGTTGTTTTAATGAAGACTGATTACTGAACTGTGACAGAGTTAGTCTCTGTATTTCTGAGATAACTCTCATGTGAGCATGATCTGTAACCTGTGAGCTTAAGGCGTGATAGAAGACATATTGGAGAATATTATTTGTGATTATGGAGTTGTTGTATTCGTGGTGACATTAATTGAAGCGTGTGGTCTTGCAAACACCTATTTGAAGCCAACTGGAGATGTGTAACGTGTTGTGAAGATGGCGAGCATGGATTTTAGATCCTAGAGTGTATTTGATGTATTGTAACTATTGTATACTTGTGTCACGTACCGTGTGTATCTTAGCAAAGGTCTATTTAATTATTTAATCATTGGAGAAGTCTTAATTGATCGACCTAATTGATTATTGTAATAGGGTATAAAGAAGAGTTTTTTTTGGAGAATAAAGTGTGGGTATGTATGTAAGTTGCGAGCTTGTATTTGTAAAGTTTGTTGGATGTAGAGGTTGTGATTGAGGAGCTTCATTGGAACTGATCAAGCAAAGACAGTTGCTAGCAGATAGTTCATTGGATTGTATATCTTCTATATAATTGCATTGCAGACAGTGAGTCCTAAAGGTGAATTTAACCTTTTTTGGGCAGTGAGCCTACCATTTTTGTCTCGACTCCTAATAGGGTCTGTCATTTAACAAAGACTATGTACTTATGCATTAATAAGCTCCTAACAGGGCTAAATCTTTTAGCAGGGATACTATACTTTCAATACATCATTTGTAGGTGCTAATTCCCACCGGGGTTTTACCTTTAACAGAGTTTCCTCGACAACAAAATATTGTGTTATGGTGTTGCAATCATTGTGTTGATATTCTGATTAAGAGTTTTAGATTATAAAGTTTAATATTTTGTCTCACAATTGATTCACTCTCCCTCTCAGTTGTGTTGGTGGACTGTTATTCCTAACATCTCCATACACCTCTATCGCAATATGGTCAAATGGATAGAGACTTGCAGGGAGCACAAAACGATGACAATGAATTGCCACGAGATACAGACAAAGTTGAAAATATTAGCAATTTTTAGTTTCATATAGGTGAAATGCCAAGCAATTTTCCCTTAGAATCCTCTGTGTAGGCAAGTGATGTGCCACGATCAACCTCTCAACCATATGATATTCCTTTGGGAAATCAAAAATTAGTTGCATTCAAAGGGGGGAAAGTGCAGGGACAGAGGGTTATTAAATAAAATATTGTTAGCAAAAAGTGAAAATATTGATTCAAGTCATTATCCAGGATCGAGGAGATCTTCCAAGCAAAGAAGAATTCCTTCTAAATTTTCAGATTATGAATTTTTTTTCTCTGAGGAGGTAGAGCTAGAGCTTTTACTCTCCGATCAAACAGAGCCCGAAAACTTTAAAAGTGCCTACAAAGCCATTGACTGTTACAAATGGAAGGCAACTATGCAAAAAGAAATGGACTCTTTGATGGCAAATAAGACTTGGGATTTGGCTCCATTATCACCAAACCATAGAGCCTTGAAAAATCGATTGATAGAAGAAGGTCAAAGAAGATACAAAGGCAGACTAGTTGTGAAAGGTTTGTTGGAAACTGCAATTGAAGCAATTGTTGTATTGTCATTGATGTCAAACCTTAATCGGTAAGACTGTTGCTATCTAAGAGGGTACTATATCTATTGAGTGATGAGAAGGATTAGGGTAAGGGTGATAACAATAGAACCTAGAGAAAGGTTGAGTTATTGAATACTTCAATGAGTACTTGATTATGTGGCACAATGATAAGATAATGCATTGTTTATTTAAGTAAGAAGCAAGACTGAACAAGTAGCCTTAACCGAGCAAAAGTGAAGAAATCTAGTTTAAGCCGAGTGATGTTAGTGTCGACTGAACCAATATATGATGAGTAAATTCAGTGTTGACGAACATCAGTGTATTGCCGAGAGAGACAACATTAGCCGAGGGAAACAGTTTGAAGTGGTGACTGATCTACGCAGTGATGATCGAGGAATTGAACACAGTATTGACCGAGCGTCAGTAATTTACATTTGAGGAAGAATTCAGATTCCTAGCCGACATAGTTGAATTCTTGGTTTATGTAAATCGTGTTGACTTTATTAATTGACTGTATGGAGCATTTAATGCATAGTAAACTGTTTTATTGTGATTCCAATAAAGAGATTAAAGATGTTTCTAGAAGGATGAATGAAGAACATAATGTTGGAAGGATTTGATGAATTTGACCTAACCCTAAGATCTACGGAGGAGATTAAGCGGCAAAAGACGGATCTACCTATCAAAGAGGTATTAAGGAAACCTAAGTGTGAGGTTGAGAGAGATGTTAGAGTTGTTATTGACTGAAAAAGTAAACAGGCTGAAGGTGAAGGAGTTGATCAAAGTTGTGATTGCTTGAAGGGATTTTCAAACATATCAGTGATGGAGATGGAAATGGAACTAAGTCAATAAGCTAGCATATATGTAAGAATTGGATCTGTTATTTGCAAAGTGAGTTGTATGTTTTTAGATCAAATATTATTGTTACTTTCTAACCATTGTATCAGTCAAAATACTTTACTCAAGGTTGACCTAACAGCCATTGTATAAATTATTTAATCAAAGTTGCATTCTAATGGAATGTACTTAAGTCCTCTAACAAGGCGCACTCCTAACAGGGTGGTTAAAATCCTTTAACAGGGTCACACCTAGCAGTGTGTTTGTAAACCTTTGACAAGGTTGACTTTTCACAGAGCTCACTTCAGAAGAGTGAACATATCAGTAACATGTTACAAAATAGTTTTTCCCAAATTGAGTTTCCACTATAAATCCTAGTGTCAATACTTGTGTAATATGTTTTGGTTTGAACATTTCTATGTTTTGCAAGTTAAATATTGTTGGATAGTGGATTGCACTGTTATATGTTTCTGATATATATTCTGTAGTGACCGAGTCGTGTTGATTACTAGATCTGAGCGATTGAAGTGTTTAAAAGTTTAATTGATACATCTAGATCTGAAAACAACTGATTCACTTGCCCAGCCCGCACGCCCCCCCCCCCCCCCCCCCTGCCGCCTCCCTCTCTGTTGTTCTAAATCATATTAACAATGTTTTGATCAACAAAATGGAATCGATTTCAATGAAATCTTCTCACTAGTAGTCAAAATGACTACCATTCGTGCCATTTTAGGATTAGTTGCAATTCATAATCTTGAACTTGAACAACTTGGTGTCAAAACAACATTTCTTCATAATGACATAAATGAAGAATTATACATGATACAGCCCTAAGGTTTTGTAAAACATGGACAAGAGCATTTATATTGTAGGTTAAAGATAAGTTTATATGGGCTCAAACAAGCCTCGAGGCAATGGTACCTCAAGTTTGATAGCTTTATGATTTAGCATGAATTTGTACATTGTGAATCTGATCCATGTGTTTATTACAAAAGGTCATCCAATGGTGTGTTTGTTCTTCTCTTGCTCTATGTTGATGACATCCTAGTTACCAGCACTAGCATGAAGCTTATTTATGAATTGGAACAATGTTTACCACAATGGTTTGCAATGAAGGATTTAGGGGCAGCTAGATAGATACTTGGTATGACAATTATCTGGGATAGATAGAAGAAAGAAATCAAGTTTTCACAAGAAAACTATATTCTCAAAGTTTTGGACAAGTTTGGCATGGTGGATGCCAAAGCGGTTGACACTCTATTAGCTGATCATTTCCGTCTAACTTCAGCCATGTGTCCCAAGACATAAGAGGAACACGCAGAAATGAAGGGCATTCCATATTCTTTAACTATAGGCAATCTTATGTATGTTATGGTGTGCACTCGCCCGCATATTGCTCATGCAATGGGAGAGGTAAGCAAATTTATGAGTAGCCCAAGCAAATCACATTGGAATGTAATTAAGTGGATTTATAGGTATCTCAAAGGTACTTTTGATTTTGTTTTGTGATTTGGTGGCAAGGATGCCTCATTGAAAGGTTTTATTGATTCTGATATGGCCAATGATAGACAAGAGAAGGTCAACTACTGGTTATGTATTTATGTTTGTTGGAGCACTAATCAGTTGGGTTTCAAAGTTGCAACAAGTAACACTTTCTACAACAGAAGCTGCATACATTGCTCTCACTGAAGGAGCAAAAGAGATGATATGGTTGCAACACTTATTTGGTGATTAAATTGCCCACGACATGGTGTTATTATGTTTTGTGATAGCAATAATGCTATTCACTTAGCAAAGAACACTACCTTCCACAATCAAATTAAACACATTGAAGTGTGTTTCCATTTCATTTGAAGCGTGCTTGAGGAGGGCAAACTACAAGTGGAGAATATTGACACCCAAAAAAATCCAGCTGATACACTAATGAAGATTATTCTATGGAAGAAGTTCGAGTTTTGTCAAGCTTCTCTCAGCATTGTCAAGAAGTAACAATAGGGACAAAGTAGGGGAATGTCTCTGATTCATTGCAGCAACTGTTGGACTTCAAGTGGGAGTTTGTTGGGCGTATGGAGCCCAACGGTCACTCTCTTTTTCCCTCCACATTGTGACCATTCATTCCTCTTTCAAAAGATCTTTAAGAGCTAAGTAGATAATGTTTATTTCGTATTGTAATTGGCAAAGCTGTTGTATATGTGTAACCCAAATAAACAGAGATATTAATAAGATATTTTCCCCTGCTAAAAGTGGATGTAGCCAAATTGGTGAACCACTGTAAATCTTGGAATTGAGTACTCTATTTTGTTTTCTGATTCTATATTTTCTCACTCTTTAATTTATTCTTCCAATTACTTCACAAAATTACACTCGATAGAAACCTCAGGGTCAAAGAAAGCAAGCCCCAGCAAAAATCAGGGAAACGATAGCAGGTTGGGGTAATAAAAAGTGAAATTCAGATAACTCAAATCTTGGTTTCTTTTGTTTTAAGCTTGCAACTAATGCTTTGGTGATTGGAATCCACCAGCAGATGTACTCCATGAAGGTGGCATTTATAAGTTTAGGCAAAATTCTTCTTAAGAGATATTTAATATTTTAGATATACTCTTCTACCGTGGAAGTAGACATCTTCAATGCCAGAGAGTGGAGAGAGGAGAGTTGAACTTAGATCTCTTATAATCTTGCCCACAATCTAATTCTCCTCTGTTTTTCAGTTTCCCTATGTTTACACTTGAAACATCTTGTCAATGTCATATAAAGGAAACACTTTTTACACATTGATGATAAAAACACATAAATTAATCCAAAAACACTTAGTTTTGAAATCTCTAGAAACTATTGCATTTAAAGCAAATTTAACAAATTTATTTGAGTTTTAAATCAGACCATTAACCAGTACAATCTTGTATTAGTAAATTAAAAAAAATGACAAAGCTTATATTTCAGTTTATCTAAAGATTAAAGTACAATCGATATTCTCTTGTAACTGCATACACCAGGCTCTTCGCAACTCAATACCAATTTAGTCTCTAGTCTCTCTTCAAACATTTGATCACTACAATTGAGGATCCATTCTAGACTGCCAGTAATGCCCTTTCTTAACATTCTCTGAAAACGAGGCCTGATTTTGAATTCCAGGTTTAAGTAAAGGAGGAAATTCTAGGTCTTGCAGAGGCCTATTCATCTCGCTCTTAGCATAATAAAAGCTATATTACTTGTGGCAAGCAACTGGGGGCAACCAACCATCATTTTTGTTATATCTTCATCTATCGTTTTAGAATTGGTATCTAAGGCTAACAATGTGTCTGCTGAATCTACCTTGATAATGTTAATACTATTAGGAAAACAATTTTAGCTTCAATCTAGTCCCAAGAATCCGTAGATACTGTGCTATCACAGAAGGAAGAGCCTCTTGTACATCAAAAGTAAGCAGGCTCTCCACATTGGGATTCATTGATTCTTCCATATCGTATGCAAGAATATATGGTCTTTACTCATTCTGGCAAAAAAAAGTTTGGAAAGTCCTAGTCTTATAATCTACTAATGGTTTGATCACTGTCTGACCTTGCACACCCAAAATGTGAGGATACTGTGTCACCATCGGTCCAATGTAAGGTCAACAATCTTGATTCTGTTTCACTACCCACATCTAATGGACTTTATTTCATATATATTAGAGCTGCAACCTTATACATTATTTCCTGGAGTTTGATTTGAAATGGCATCATCCCACTCTCATGCATCCAAGTGACTATGTCATCAACAGACAGGTAAAATACTCAAACTGATGTTAACTATTAACATTATTGTAGCCTAAATCAATTGACAAACAGAGCATAACTGCAAAAATGAGCAGATACACTAGCTTATTAGACAAGATGAGCTAAGGATTCGGTGTTTGGGGCCTTGGCAGCTCTGATTATTGGCAGTGTTGCAAACAATGTGAAGCACAGTAAAGTTAAGATGGTTGTTTTTCTAAGCATCCACTTCACGTGATCAGATTCATATTGTGTCATTCTTAGCCAGCTCCAAAACCACCTTCTCCTTGTGCAGTAGTGCTAAATGTCCTGTTCCAAATGTCAATCCAAGTTTTGCAAATGGTTAATGGTTTCATAGGGGTCTAATGAAGGTCTCAGCTTAGGTCCATGCCAATCTCGATGAGCCCTGAATCAAGTACCTTCAAACTTATTGGGTCACTTGCCGGAGCCCAATGCATGTGCCCTTTCTACAAGTAGGTTGATTCCTCAAGATGTTTCAAATGTGCAGCAGCACCTCACCCACTTTATCCACATGGGCATCCTCGAATAGAAACATTTCTCAGAGCTGCTCAGAGAGCCTTGAAGTTTCCTGAAACAAGAAACAGAAATGGAGATCTGACATGAATCTACACTGTGCATGGGAATGGAATTTTAACACAAAATATCTAAGATTTCTTTCTTAACAAATTTTAGAGATTAATTATTCATCAAATCACTAATAGCATATAAACATCCACAGATCAATAAACTGGTTAGGGAAACTGATATATATACATGTGTTAGGCATATATAACTCAACTCCCTCAGCATAACATTGACCGTTGAAGGAAGCTCTATATCTTCTAACTCGTATAGCGCTATTCCTAGGCTTTTCAAGTAACCGCAAATAATTACTTTGGAAACAAGCTTGTCTTTGTGCCCAAACACAACACCCCATGTCACAGATGGCAGCTTATACTCATTCAGATGCCCTGCCAAAACCAAATCTAAATCCCATAAGAATAGTCCTGGTGAAACCAAACACAAAACAAGATCCCATCAAACTTATGTTCATTACACATTCTGCACTAGAATTCCTCATATGGCCATGTTCATTACACATTCTGCACTAGAATTCCTCATATGGCCCTATGGGTGTCTCTCCAAATTGTTCATTTTCCTGATCTAACAAAAAATGGTCTATCCACAAAAATAATTTCAAAACTATACAAAATTGATTGCTAAAAAGACTTCATACAAAACTCAAAGCTGCAAACTCACCCTGATCTGAATAAATCCAAAACAATAGCCACAGGAAAAACCACAGAAACAATGCCTTCTTTAAGCAGCTAACAACATAATTGTTCTAATATGACATAGAACACAACAGAAAGTGTTTAGGGTGTATACAGATTCCCCCAAATAAATCTCGTAAAACCGTGGCAAGGGACTTACCTCAACAATTGTGCTTTTGAAGAGGTCATGAGAAAAAATGGACAGAGTTTGCTGGAAAAATACTACAAAACCCTACCAAAGTAGACATTTTAAAAAAATAAGATAAACCAGAACCTACCTCCCTACAGCTACAGCTTTGACTATTCACAATAAATGAAGGGTTCTTTATGCCAGTGAAAAAATCGGAACATCAAAATAAGATGGTGAAAGCTAATAAACGGCTGTCAAATTATCTGTGAAAGGAAAGTGGCTGATTCTGCTAGTGAATAAGGACATCCAAACTCTTAGCTGATCCTAATATGCAATTTTTCAGGCATGGGTTGCCAGAATTTTTTTCAGCAAGTTTTCAGGCATCAGGTTTTTTTCTCGGGCATTAGTGTTAAAGATTGGTAGCTGCAGGAGACACTTTTCTTATCTATGATGATTGCTTCAATATTGATTCTGAGTCTTCTGCTTTGTATTCTTTGCTATCGTGGAACATAAGTCTGTGAAGGGGTTCACTTCTTGTATCGAGCATTCCTGTAACTGCCATTTGCCATATGCTCTTGTTACGGTTTCTTATTTAGTAACTGCGGGTCATTCTTTGTGTCTCGTGTATGAGAAGATGCATTGTTTGCTTCATTACTGCTGTTGAGTTATGCCGTCAGCAGATTTCCTTATTACGCCTCCTTCATTCATATCGTGGTTCCCTTTGAAGACATGGAATATTACATTTTTAATTGGTAACTGCTGTATATTCATGTGCCACAGTATTTAGAATCTTGACCGGCATATTTGTTTTTCAACTGCCGTCGGTTCTTGTTTATGGCTGTCATTCGTTATTGTTTTGAAGAGCTTCTATTATGATGTAGATGTTGGAATTCTAAGGGTTACCATATGTGTAGCTGCCACACGTGTATTGACAATGAGAACAGCCATCTGTACAGGTGTATTGACAATGAGAACATGAAAGGTCATCGTTTCTCTTGAAGACTCTCGGAATGACATTTTTGTGTGTGGTTCGTTCTGTTAGAGCGTGATTCTCGTTTGGAGAACATATAACATTCTCTGTGTAATCATCATACGACTGATCTTTGCATATGTTATCTGTGATTCAAAAGAACATTTCATATGCTGTCGATGTCTAATCACTAAGTTACCGATTCAGGTGCGGATCCGGATGCGGATGCGAGAATTGAGTGCGCGGATGCGTGAAATTGTTTTTTGGAGGGATGCAGATGCGTGTGTGCGCGCGCGTGCACGCGCAAAGAAATGCAAGAAATATACAAAATTATACCATTCTTTTGCTTGGATATGGCTATAACCTCAGCCATTATCTCATAACAAATTGTGGAAGCAAGGTGTTTGTTTTGCTTTTTAACGTCAATATTGACGTTTTTGTGCCTGGAGGCTTTCGGATGTGCGTGGGAAGTGCATCCCAGTACAGCCATGGGATGCGCTTCCTGGACGCATCCAGAGCGCATCCGCCTCCGCATCCAGGGAACGCATCGGTAACTGAGTCTAATCATATTATGACATTCTACTAGTATCTGTTATGTGATAACAGTCTTGATAAAGAAGTCATTCTTCTGTTGAAGCTTGTGAAGCTTTGTATTGAATCTCTTGATTATTCAATAAAGGATCTACTTTGAGTGTGGCTGGGTTTTTCCCCTCAGGCTGGAGGGTTTTCCCAGGATAAATTTCTAGTGTTGTCTTGATCTTGTGTTTTAATGTTTCTGCTTATTGCATCTATGTTTTCTGGTTCTAAATTTAACAATTAGACTCATGGATTCTAGTGGGAAGTTCCCCACCAGAAATAGGCGATCGGCTTATTAAAAAATTTACTCATATATTTCAAGAATATTCAAGTCTATCTAGCCTATTCTCATATATCCCAAATGTATCACAAGGTCAATCTTAACTATCTCCCAATCAAATGCAGCCTTGTTTCTTCTAATGCTCTTTTGGCATGTTGAAGTTTCTTGCATACTGTAAAAGTGGATTATAAACTTGCGTCCAAAGAGCTTATGAGTAACAAACAAGAAATTCAATGTTTTGTAACTGCTAACCATTTCCAAATGCTTGGGCAATAGAAAAAGTCTAAAAAGGTGTCTCTCCTGAAGGCAGCAAAGCACACACAATAAGGGATCCATTTAATGGTAGTCGGTGGTGCCACTAAATTCCTTCAGCAAACAAAACTCCACACTAAAAGGAATGTCATTTCACTATATAATAAGCAATATTCATATCCCACTTGTAGAGCCTACAATCATAAATTACATCTCATACCTGCAAATTTAAACTTATTCAGCAACTCATTGAACACAAGAATAGTAGAAGTTATCTGTGAAATGTTCTGGAATGTCTTAAATATTTAATTGGCATTTTCTGCACCAATCAGCAACAACAATATATTTCTGAAAAATGTTTTCCACTATATTTCAACAACAATATATTTCTGAAAAATATTTTCCACTATATTTAAACAGAGGCACCTCTTCTATATGGAATAAATGCTAAATACAAGATTGGATATAAAAGTAAATCTAAATGTCAATCGGGAATAAACTAGCAAGGCCTCATTTATGAGAGAAAATAGTTCAAGAATGTTTGGCATATTCAGAAGACGAAAGAACAATCAACAGCAGCACAATGATGAATCTCTTACATATATTGAAAAACACAAAAGAATCAGCCTATGCCCGTATAATCTAAATATACCAAATATAGGCAAATCATCAGCTCCATGATAGTAGTCCATGCCCTTATAAATTTATAATCTAAATAGATAGACTTGTTTCAAAGCTCATCTAGCAACATTTCCAATGAATATTTACATAAGGAATTTGATATAAAAATATAACTAAACCAAAGCAAGGATGCAAGCTATTGATCACCTGTGAGAATCTCCAAAAAGACTACCAACAATCATTGATTTAGAGCAACTGCCAAAATTCATGATAATATTAGCATCGTAACACTCTGCAACCAGTAAATATCTGAAGTGACAATTTACAGCTAACTTATATAGATATATGCGAGAATTGGAAGTGTACACACAATACTGTATGTAAGAAATGAAGAAATCTTGCTAATCAGTGCACTCGAATAACAGATAAAAATGGATCAAAAAACAGTTATATGCATATTAGTTAACGGCAGCATATTTATACAAGCATAAAAGGTTGCTTAAGCAGCTAATGAATAAAACAAAAGGTTGGTCAAACAAATTTGATATAGCAATATTGCCATTAGATGATGTGCGTGAGAGCAAGGGTTAGACAATCTCACAGCACACACATTCGGCTTCTAATCTAAACAACCATCATCAACTCTGGCCGGTTGTACACATTATTAGAGTCATCTTCTAAACTGGGATAAGCAGCTACCAGACCATCTTGAGCTCCAATGTAAAGTGAGTTATAAATCTTCCAGTAGACCTCACGAACTTTTCTTGCTGGGTGAAATAACCCTTGGAGACAGTAATTGAGAACCACAGGAGCTCCTAGAGCAACACGCATCCCTTCAATGGCTTCCATGACAGCATTTATGACATGAGGTGATGTCTCAAATATATTCGGCCATACATAATTTAATAGGTGTAGCAGAGCATCCTCACAGCCAAGCCCTGCAACACCTAAAGCCATATGTTTCACTGCGGAGGCTGCTGTTTGCCTATGCACAAGATCTCGGTCCATCAGTGCATCTTCAAGCAACGGTGTCACTGCATATATGTAGTCCTTGCCCATCTCCCCTATATATTCAAAAAGAAATGAAAGCGACTTGAGAACACCATTTTGAACATTCAACTCTGGCACCCGATATTCATTCATCAGGGCTGGAAGAACAGTAAATGGAGAACAAGTCTCTGCCACTATAGCAATAGCTACTGTTGTACAGACACGGTTCTGACGCTCCTGGACCTTTAAATTATTCAACAAAGTAGCAAGCACATCCTGTGGCCCAATTGCCTTTGCAATGTATCCAAACGTATTCACTGTTGCCCTTCGAATACCCTTCTTATGTGCTTTCAACATCTCAAGAAGTTCAAAGCAAATTCTCATCCATTCTCGAGCAGGTACAAATTCAGCTCCTCTGTCAGCAATTCTGCCCACAAGATCTATACAATTCTCCTGAACCTTTTCATGTCTATTTTTGAGGATTGGAGTCAAGCGTGGTAACAAATCTTTAATTGGAGGGGTCATCTTGGTCATACCAATGACATTTACTATAGCTTTCAATGCCCCCAAAATGGATCCCAACACTTCTGGATATTCTTCTCCTAAGTATTCATAAAGCACAACACCCAAGTGTCCCATGAGCTGCTCTTCTTGACACTGTTTCATAACAACAGCAATTCGGGATATAAGATCTGCAGCTTGCTGACGGACCTTTGCACTCTTGTTATTCAATCTCCACTTAATGGTACCACAAATTTGAGGCAAATACGGTTTGACCCTCTGACCTAGGGCATTCACTACAGCACCAAATCCATTCAGCATCACATTTGCGTCATCGCTGGTCTGTTCTTGGAAAGCATAAAGTATACCGTCGATAAGCAATTCCTCTAGGCGAGCATCAATATCAGAAGCACCCAAGTTGGCAACTACCTTTTCAATTGTCTCCATTACCATGCGACGGTACGGTTCACTTTCATCCTTCAGGTCTTCAACAGTCCTTCCCACAATGTCTGCAACTCCTACTTTGTTGGCTATCTCAACAGTTGTATCTACCAACTGTCTATAGTTCCTGCGATCCAAAGCCATTCTCCTAACCCAGAAATTTCGGAAAAATTCAGGAAGAATTTCTGCCCTGATGTAATCTGCTTCAACACCCTCTGTGCTAACACACTGTTTAACAACTTTCAGAACAATCTTCTTCATTTCTTCATCTGGAGACTGAAACTCACGGATCAAAATGCCCATGACTTCCTTTGTATAGTAGCTTGCATACATAGCATCCATTAAAGGTATAATAAACCCAATTGCCTTTAAAAAAGCTGCAAGAACTTTACCTCTATGTGATCGGATACCCTTCCACAGAGGTTTAAGAACAGAATCAAAACTCTCAATACCATAAGGTGCTGCAGCCTCTGCAAGTGCAGCAAGAGAGAGGGCAGTAATAGTTCTCACTTTCTGATTTTCATCATTAAGGCCGTGCTCTATGATTTCAACTAGTGATCTCAAATGTGGAAGAACAGCACAGCCCATGAGAATAGCTATTTGCTGGACAATCTTAATTCCAGTGTGTCGAGCTTGCCACGACTTCTTACTTTGACACACTGCCTTCAAAAAAGGCAAAAGTGCCGGAATTCCCAAAGCAGAAGCAACAACACTAAAAGCTCTTGCAGTTGTGTTTCGGACATATTCATCAATATTATCAATATCAGGTCTCATAGCAGCAATCATGGTGGCCAGCCCTGCAGCTTTACTCAAATTGGAGATGATTTCTCTCCCTTCTACACGGGCATAATAATCCTCGTCTATAAGAAGGGGTTCAATAACCACAAGAATCTTATGCACAAATGGCCTAACTAATTCATCTAATTTGTAAAGAACTCGATCGATCACCTTTACCAAGAGATGTCTCTCTTGATCTTCAAGTGTTGGGGACATCAGCAAAGGCAAAATCTGATTGAAAAGAGGCCCAGCACCAAACTCCCTCGCCTTATCAGTAAGCTGCCTTAGAGCTGTCTTTCTCTGAGGTGGAGTACCATTCTTCACCTTAAGCAACAACTTCATTATCTTGCGCTCTTTCTGTTCGTCAGGTGAAAGCTCCTCCTCATCCTCCTCATTCAACAAGACTCCGAAGTACTGATAATCTTCTGGTTTCATGAAGGGCAACCCACCGGGAACCTCTTTTGGAACATCAAACTGCTGACCCCGATTCTCTTCCGGAATGCTGTACAGTGGTGTCCCCATTAGCGGAGTGGGCGTCGCAATGAGCTTCCTTGCAGGCGTTCTAATAGGCACATACGAAGCAGGAGGCTCCAAAATCTTATATCCCTCCTGTGGAAACATCGCATCCAGCTCCTCGTCAGTCAGAGGCCTGTTTCTCTCTTCAATATCCTTCTCCCACCTGAGCAAATTATACTGCTCTGGAGTAAAGGCACCTCTCAGATTGATTGAAGTGGGCGTAGGTGTAGGCAGATCAATCCCTCCCATGGGAGTAACGCCTGGCGTATATGCAGATGGTGTCGCGCCTGCCATTGGTGTGGCGCTGCCCATAGTGGCTGGGGTCTCATCCCACCTGGACCTTTGCTTCTTGGGTGTTGGAGTGGCCAATCCAGAAAGTTTAGGGGTTGCATCCCAAGTCATACCTGCAGGAGTTGCCCCTGGTGTGACCCCTCCAACAGGTGTTGCATCAGCATCGGCAAGCCTCCCCGGAGTGGGTGTCTCATCCCAGCGATTACGCCTGCTGATTGCAGGAGTGGCATCGATATTGGCCCTCCCCGGGGTAGGTGTAGCATCCCATCTACTAATCCCAGGAGTGGCATCAGGGGCATCCCAGTCAGATGAAGAAGCAGAAACCTTGGTCCTTTTGGCGGCATTCTCCTGCTCCTGAGCCTGATCCCATCTGTTTCTCCTCTTCGCTTGTGCCGCATCCTGCTGAACAACCCCATCCTCCTTTCCCTTCTCCTTTTCCTCCTGATGTTTCTTAGCAATCAACCTCTTCGTTTCCTCCGTCTCCCTTTTCAGGGCCTCTTCCCGCATAACATCCGCATAGGTTCGAACCGCGGCATCCGGGGTTTTATCCCCCATGGCAAAGGCGTCATTTCTATCAGGAGAAATAATTCTATTAAGCCTCCGTTTTCTGTAATCATCCTCTCTGTCAACAATCCTCTGCGGCTTCTTAAATCCTATATCGTCATCCTCCCCGCCCGGTGGCAATTCCTTAAGCAAAGACCTAGGGGCCGTGTAAGAAGCCAATTTTCTCGCAATTTCTCTTTCTGCTGCGTCCCCTTCTTCCTCCTCCTCGTTATTTACTGGAATAGAACGTTCGTAACCCTCAAACCTGTTGTTTCCCCCGTATAAATCCTTGTCAAAAGTGACGGCAGAGAGTGCCGCCATTTCCTGTTCCTTCTTCCGTCTTTCCTCCTGAATCCTGGCTATATCTGCATCCAACGTATCCATTTTCCCGCCCCCGCAAATAACAATCCCTGCTAGATTGTTTCGAGTTTCTCAAAAACCAGGTCAAGTTAAACCAAAGAAAGAGAAAAACACCAATCCTAAATCAAAGATTGAACACCATGGAAGCCCTAATCGAATGATCGAAATGATTCTTTTGTTTTGAAACACAGAAACTCAAAAAAACCCTGACAACCCTATGGAAACCTCCAGCTGTTTTTGCTATAACGCACCGCTTCGAGATCCATACATATCTCTATATAAAAAAGAACGTCCATAAATATCTAAATAAATATGAGTATACTACCAGAGAGAAATCTATATAAACAAGGTTGCATAGAAACGAAGTTCCGGTCAAAATTTTGGTAGGATTGTATAAAATTTAGAAAAAAAATTAGAAGTTATATATATGCAAAGAGTTGAAAAAATTAGAAATATGTAATGTCTATTAATGTTAAATATATAGAAACATTGTAGAAGTTATATATATGCAAAGAGTTGAAAAAATTAGAAATATGTAATGTCTATTAATGTTAAATATATAGAAACATGTTAAAGTAAGTAATGTTAAAAGAAAATAAAGTTTTAGTTTAAATAACACATTTCCAATTAGAAAAAGTGTGGGTATGTGAGGGTGATGATATTAATAACTATTTATTTTATTTTATTAAAAAAATAAAATTCTTATTTTATTATTTTATTATTTTATAATTTTATGTTTTAATATTATATTAATCTTTTAAATCATAAAATAGTTATATTTTATAAAAAATATAATATAAATACATTTAATGTAATATATCATAATTATTTCTAACAAAAAAATGGTGCTCTGTTATGCTTGCTTCTGATTTTGCACAGTCGCTTCTCTGGAGAAACAAATTCATTTCTTTGCTAAAACCAAATATGCCCGTGGCATCTATGCTCCAATTCGACCCAAGATTCGAAATCACCATAGGACTGATGCTAAGTCAAAGATTTGCTCTGACTCTCCTTGGATCCCTGCATATATGCAAAATGCAAAAAGGGCCAAGCACTCGACTCACCACTTCAAGCACTTTCATCCATTCAAACCTCCCTCTCCATTCCCGATAAAGAACAGCTTCGCGGATCTTTGGCTGGAAGATCCCATCTCAGTTACATCTCATATTCCTGAGCCAGTTCAATCTATAGATCCAGTTGCGAAACTTCATAATTTAAATACTCCCATCCGCATAAGCACTCTAACAAAGGGCAGACTTCAGAGACGAGGGCAATGCAACATACTGGTAAGCAAAGGCGTATTCCTGGCAGTAATCCTATGGCTTACTCCTCCCCATGTAAGACTTCTCCCAATTTTGTTTTAGGTAATTTTTACTCTCCCCCTCATAGAAGAGGTACCCTAAATCAAGATAGTAAAGACTTTGCTCCGCACCCTTATAGACAACCCAATCAATTTCTTGATAATCCGGTCTCCCTAGAACTAGATATTAAAGATGGTTCTATAGAAGATATCCAAGCTATGTGTGCAGATTTTGGAGTAATTTGTAGATGGAACGGCTTTGGAGTGGCTCAAGAGGTAATCACATATTGGCTTAAATCTATTTGTCTCCAAGAGGTAACAATATCATTCCTTCCTAAGAATTTCTTCTATCTAGATTTTAGCTGTAAAGATCCCAAGAGTAAAACCCCAATGAATGGTTGCCCTAAATTCAGGAACATTGGTTTTTCTATGTTACAATGGACCCCCTTTTTTAATCCCAATAATCTTAAAGATTTTAAGGTATCTAGAGCAATCTTGCTTAAGAACTTACCATTGGAATTATCTTCAGAAGAAACATTAAGGAAAATAGGTAATTGCATTGGTTCTTATGTTGGATCCATAATTTCAGATTACTATGTTGCAGAAAAAACAATTATAGTCAAGATGAACATCAATATCAAATCAGTGCCCCATATTAAGATTCGCTATAAATCAGCATCCCACACCATAATGCCGGCAATAATAGAAAACTTTCTAGCGGAAGAAGAAGAGGATGATTATGCGGCCTCCCCAACCTCTCAGAATGACTTGTCCTTAAATTCAACTATCCCAATCATCAGTAAGCTGCCCGCCTCACCTATTTCGTATCCTTTGTCTGTTAATTCGAAGGTTAAAGTATCATTCTATAAAATAAAGGGGGCTTTGTGATCTCACCTGTTCCAACCTGTAATTTGTTCCCCCCCCCCCCCCACTAACCTGGCAAACAATAATCTTCAGGAGACATCCAAGTCTAATATCAACGCATGAAGTCCTTCCCCTACTTGTCTTAACTATCTGGATCGCGCACTAGTTTTAGACATCCCGGATCTTAGAATTCAGGCTATTGAGGATAAGATGCACCTAGTTGGGGGTATTATGGAAGACCTTAGAGAGGTGCAAAAGGAAATCAGCGAAGAACTTACATAGTGGCATAACGAGGATGTCATTAAAACAAGACAAGAAGGAATTTAAAGATATTAGTATAGCAAATCCTGCCCATCACATCTCAGCTTATTCTGAATTAAAAGCAACTAACCCTAAGCTTGGAATTATCCCTGTAGCCACCCTCGAAGATTTTGGTAATAATCTTATAGAATTTGAGGACTCGGTTGGTATCTTATGCAAGGACAAGAGGTTCTTGACCTAACAGTTTTAGTAGAAGGAGCACATTTGAACAACGATCTCATAGAAGATGATAATGATATCAGAAATTGTCTAAATGGAATTACAAATAGTGATAGGCAGTTAGATATAGCAACAACCATGGAAGTCTCTCTAGCCTGGTAACCCTTAAGATCAAGAAAAAAAGAGGTAGGAAGTCCATCAATGAATTGAGAGGTAAAGATGGTAATGCGGAAAATCAACCAAAACTATCTGAATTATTGAATGCTGGGAGGGGGAAGAGCCTTCCCCAGGATGAATGAAAATTACATCCTGGAATGTTAGGGGCTTGAATGCCCCTAACAAACAAAGGCTAATAAAAAGATATCTTAATACATTTGAGTCTGAAATTATAATATTACAAGAAACTAAGTTAAATCAGGAAGAAAGTTTAAAGTTTAGCCAAAAATTGGGGATTTGGAAATATGAAATCATTATCTCATTTGGAGCTTCAGGTGGGCTAGCTGCTCTATGGGACCCTAGGAAAGTAGTAGTTGAGGTAGTTTATAAACATAATAACTGGCTCCTTTTACTAGTCAATAGTCTAAATACTAACTTAAAATTTAGACTTATCAATATTTATGGTCTGATACCTAATGCTGAAAAGAGGAAACTGTGGCAGGAAGTCCATGATCAACTAACACAAAATCTAGAAGACATCCACATCCTGGGAGGAGATTTTAATGCTATCTTAGATAATAAAGAAAAATTTGGCAGATCACAATACGTCTCTCAAGCACAAAAAGATTTCAGCCAATGGGTATCAGATAATAATTTAACAGGTATCAACACTAACAATGGAGTATTCACCTGGAATAATCGTAGATCAAGTTTTAGTTACATAGCAGAAAGATTGGATAGATTCTTGATAGGTGGAGATTTAGGAAACTTTAATCACAACTTAAGTGTGAAAATCCTTACTAACGCAGGGTCCGACCACTTCCCAGTTAGACTCACAGTCACAGAGAACTATAAACCACTTAGAAGTCCCTTCAAATTTGAATTTATGTGGTTTCAAAATGATGAATTTATGTAGCTTCTAGAACAATGGTGGAAGTAGATTAAAGTCTCTGGTTCGAAGATGTTTTGCCTAGTTGTTAAATTAAAAATCATTAAACATAAGATTTTGGATTGGAATAAAGACAAATTCAATAATATTTTCGAACAAAAAAATAAGATAGAGGCTGAAATCGACAACTTAAATAATCTAGTCATAGAGCAAGGAATGAATGAGAGTAGCTATTTAAAAGAAAAAGATCTTATGGCCAAACATGCTGAGATCTTACTAAAGGAAGAAATTTTTTGGAAACAAAAATCGAGAGAAACTTGGTTAAGAGAAGGGGACTGCAATACGAAATTCTTTCACAACAGCACTAATAACAAAAGGAATATTAATAGAATATCCAAGATCAAAGACACTAATGGCAACATCATAGAGGATCCCATACTTATCTCAGAACAATTTGTAAAATACTATAGTACTCTCCTTAACAATTATGACTATGTCAATCTCAGAGCACAAAATGAAATGCTAGCATCTATCCCTAAATTAATTTCAAAAATAGACAATAAATGGATAAATAGTAAGCTTACTATTGAAGAAGTTAAAACTGCTCTATTTCAACTTCATCCTGAGAAAGCTCTAGGACTTGACGGTTTCCAAGCAGGTTTTTTTCAAAAATGTTGGCACTTTCTTGGTGAAGACATCTAGAAAGCAATAGAAGCTACTAGAAACTCAGGCTCAATTCTATCGAAAATCAACAATACTTTTTTCAGTCTTATTCCAAAAAAAATGACAGTCAGGAACCAGGAGACTGCTGCCCTATATCCCTATGCAATACCATTTATAAAATCCTATCTAAATGCTTAGCAAATAGGTTAAAATCCTTTCTTCCATTAATTATCTCGGAAGAACAAACTGGTTTTGTCTCGAGTCAGTCAATCCTGGATGGAATAGTGATAGCTCAAGAAATAGTCCATACAGCTCAATACAACAAAGAAGCTTGTATGCTGATTAAAATAGATATTCAAAAAGCATATGATAAAGTGGACTGGAGATTTATGTGTAAATGTATGGAAGCTTTCGGCTTTTCCAAACAATGGATTAATCTTATCTACAATTGTATTTCGTCGCCCAAGATATCCCTCTTAATCAATGGTACTCCAGAAGGCTTCTTTGAAATTTCAAATGGTATTAGACAAGGAGACCCGCTCTCCTCTTTCCTATATGTTATTATGGCTGAAGCCTTGGGTAGATCCATTACTAAGGCACACATAGAGGGCAAAATCTTGGGACTCAAAGTCATAGAGAATGTATCTAATACAACACACCAACAATTTGCTGATGATACTATTCTCCCTAGAGCAAGCACACGTAAGGAAGCAAAGGCATTCAAAGATCTTTTGGATGTTTACATGAAGGCTTCTGGGCAGAAAGTGAATCTAGATAAATCTGAAGTCTTCTTTATTAATACCCCCCTACAAAAATGCGTCAAATTTGCAATACTCTAGGATACAAGATAGGTAAGTTCCCATGCAAATATTTAGGAATCCCTTTAGATAAAGGTATACATTGCTCCAAATTATGGCAGCAAGTGATATCTAAAATCCAATCTAAAAAAGGGAGCTAGAAAGGGAAATGGCTCACTAAAGCTGGAAGAGCGACAATGATTAAGTCTGTTTTATCAGCCATACCCACATATCAAATGTTGATCCTCCCCCTCCCAGCTAATATAAAAGCTAGTTTAGATAAAATTCTGAGATATTTCTACTGGCAAGGCACATCAGAGGAAAAGAAGGTAGCTCTTATAAAATGAAACAAATTATGTAAACCAACCTCCAAAGGTGGATTAGGAATTAAAAACTTACAATGGCAGAACAAAGCACTAGGTGCCAAACTCTTATGGAGACTTAGCCAGGAACCCAATAGCAAATGGGCCTCTATCCTCCTGAACAAATATATTCCAAATGCAGACCCCATTAACATTTTTAGAGTCCACTCGCATACGAAAGGCTCCCAAATTTGGAATTTCATTATAAATACTAGAGAAGTGATCAACAACCAACTCAATTGGAAAATTGGATCGGGTAATAGGGCCCTCTTTTGGGAAGACTCGTGGGGAGGTTTTTCCCCCCTCACCAAATCAGGTTTTAGTCTAGAATTTATAGATAGATGTAAAGCTTCTAGGGGTATTTTTGTAAAGGATTTTCTCTCTTCAGTTGATAATCTAATATGGAAACCAATTGAGGATATCCCAACAGAACATAATGAGAAACAAAAACTTAAAGACATCCTCAAAGATAGAGTGATCTCTCATAAAAATGGGGAAGATAGATTGATATGGGCTGGCTCTAATAATGGAAATTATAAAGTCAAGGAAGGTTACAAGTCAATTATTCAAGAACACAACATGGACTCCCTGGACATTCCTCTAAATCTATGCTGGAATAAAGTCTACCTCCCCAAGGTAGGAATTTTCCTATGGGCAGCTCTCCAAAAGAGAATCTTGACCGCAGATAGACTTAGGAAGATGAGTTTTGAAGGGCCCTCAAGGTGCCCTCTTTGTGAATGGTAGGAAGAGGATGCAAACCATCTACTACTAAATTGTACTTATACACAGAACTGCTGGCGTTGGCTATATAAATGTTTAAACTGACATTCAGCGATGCCTTATGATATTGTGGACATGCTAAAAGCTTGGCCCTCTTTAAACAAAGGTAGTTTCTACAAAGATATATGGGTAATATCCCCTTCCATACTCTTATGGGAAATTTGGAAAGAGCATAACCAAAGAATCTTTACAAACCATAAAATGGAATGGAGCTCATCAACCAAGAAAATTGAAGCCGCAGTTATTGAAGTAACTAATAGCAATCTTAGAAATCAGATCAGTTATGAAAATTCCTTTAAGCAGTGGGATAATTACATGAGGAAAATATGGCCAAGACTGATTATTCCACCTCTATATGGCAAGGGAGGAAAAAGATAAAAAATTGATAGAAGTAATTGTAAGTGGTCTCCCCCTAAAGAAGGATGGTATAAACTCAATTTCGACGGTGCATCTTGAGGCAATCTAGGGATAGCTGGAATTGGTGGAATTATTCATAACTATAAAGGAGAAATCATCTCTAAATATGCTAACCCTATCAACCCTACAACTAACAATATGGCGGAATGCATGGCTGTCTTAGCTGGTCTAAAACTTTGTGTCCGGTTAGGATTGACAAAAATAATTATTGAAGGAGACTCTCAAATAATTATTAATGCAATCAGGACAAGGAAAACCCCAAATTGGAATCTAAACTCGAAATTAGAAGACATTATTAAAATTCTAGACACAATCACACATTATGAAGTCAAGCACATTTATAGAGAAGGTAATGTAGAAGTCGACCATCTTGCAAATCAAGGTGCAAATGGTGAAACTCTATAGGTAGATCTCTGAAATTTTAGACAAACACCACCTTCCCCCTTAACCCTATATTAATATTGCTTAAAATTAAATAAAACTGGTAAACTAACATCAACAACCCAACCTATCTATAAAATATACAATATTTAGTGTGCTTACCAGAAGTACCTAGTTTTGGAGAACACTAAAATTCACCTCAATACCTCATAACATTTAATAATGCTTTTAATAAAGGTTCAATCTGTATTCAAATAAAATCATGAGTTTTACTGATAATAATTCAACCTAACCACTCAACAATCATGAGATAGTAAGATCGATTCATGATCCCCCTCCCTACCTTCTGCCGAAGACCGTCTGCTCTTAATATAGCTTTGCCCCTATGTTCATTAGCTACATAATAAGCATATAAACCTTTGCCCAGATATTTTACCAGATAGGCTCTATTTTAATATAGCCTCATCCCAATTTAATGTTGTCTTAGAAGAGGTTCTTAGTAGGTTGTGTCATATATGTCAGGATAGAACCCCATCTTTCTAACATTATTCTTACCATTCTTAGTTATATAGCTCCTAAATCGCAGGTCCTTGCTACCTCCTCAATGCATATGTCCTTAAGCCCATGCAGGCTTAAAAATGGGCATAGGAACCCAGGGTAAGTTTAGTTTCCAGTTCTTCTTCTCTTCTTAGCACAGGGTCATTTAAACCGAATATGACTCCTCTGATATATATAGTATTTTATGCTCTCCTCATAGTAGCCTAGTATAATAGAGTTTTAAACACCTTGTGGTTTCCCCCTAGCATCCTTTGTCTCTCTGTTTCCCCCTTCTCATTCAAGTCATGTATTCAGTCCCCTCCCTGCACCCTCTTTCTTTAAACTTTTGATCCCTCCTTCCTTTCCCTTAGATCTCATATGAGCAACTATCAATCCAGCCCTTTCAATGTGCTTGCTCTTTCGCATCCTATTTAGCTATTTCTCTGAAACAGAGTCTAACCCATGGATCCAGCTTTGAGTCTCGACTTGACATAATCACGTGATAGCGTAGATCACTAATCAACCACTTATAATCATTCAAGAATATTGATCCGCTTGTCAAGAATTGAACATATGGACTATCATGACTTATCCCTCCCTCTCAGCATACCCTCTCATGATAGATTAAGGGGATCGTGCAACAACAAAGAATCATGTTTATACACTCTTAAAGGATGGTTCCAAAAGAGTAATTGACACACATTAATATAACCATGTCTAGAAACTTCCTCTGAATTCCTATATAACACTCAGGCCAGGATGAAGAATTTATCCTGCTAAGTTACATTTCTCACCTTACGATGGAAACAAAGCTAATCACCTTCACATCTAAAGGAAGTAGGGCTATGGCTTTCAGAGGCCACATTATGCCAGAATGGTGGAATCAAATCCTTAACCCGCTGTCAAATTCCTCAAGGAGAGCGATTGAAAAAGCCATTGGAGATCATTTCTTTGACAACACATTTACCTTCAGAACCAATGGGGCAGTTATAGGCCAGTTCATCGCTATCTCTGTCTTCACAGGGAGGAGGAAAGAAGACATCCTCAAGGTAGCCAACACAATTTTCAACCTAGAGCTTCTTGATGGCTTAGAAATAATGATCCTTTGTGTCGATAATCAACTTACCATCCCATACCCGGAGATAACAATGAGCACTGAGGTCACCAAACTAGATGAAATTCCACAAAGCCAGCGCGTCCCCATGCTAACCTTTAAGGATGAGGAGTGCTTTGATGCCCACTGGCCTGAAATGATCAGGAATTTGGATTATCTCTACAACGAAGTCCTCCAAGTAGAATTGGACACTGTAGAGAACCTCAAATACTGGAGGAGCAAGGGATTCAACATCCCAGATGAATTGGACAAAATTGAGGTGGCAAAGATTCACATCATGGCCCCTGAGATACAACGATGCACTCGACATATGAAGAAGTCTGCACCTGAAGAAGAATGCATCATTGTCATGGTAAAGGGGAAGAGCATTTGGAAGTGCGTGACGATCCAAAAAATGGTGCCAACTAAATAACAATTGTTAATATCTCCTTTTTGATATCTTTTAAAGGCATACCTTTAAACTTTGATTAGCTAGTATATGATCAGTAGTTATCTTTTAGGTTTTATTAGCCAGACCAATATGGTCTCCTTGTAAATTATTTAGTATAGACTCAACAGTAGACATCTATAAGTAATCAGTTCCTTACACATTATATTTGTAAAAAATAGTATGGTTCTTTAAACATACAGCTACTATACTATAGTTTATGAAGGACCTCCCTTAATATAGGTACTATTTTGTTATAATTTGATTCTTAGCTCCTACTTTCAAAACTCCTTTAATAGGAAAACATAGTATGATCTTTATTTGCAAGTACCGACTGACATTTCTTCAATAAAAGAATGTCTTACCCGTATAAGAATTCCTCTTCTTTCTGACTGCTTACATATCGACACTTGAAATGATAGAGTTTTAAAAAATATAAAGGAATAAATTAAAAAGCCTCTTCTTTTTGCCTCACCTCAAGTAGCTAAAGTAATGTTTTAGAGAGAGAGAGGTAATCCGAACAGCCATAGGCACCCAATAGGTAGGCCATTGAAAAAGGAAATCTTATATTTAGCCCATGCTCATATAACATTACTCATATTGTCCCCGCATGATACCAAAACTGTAGGCTAACATGGAGACTCCAATCAAGCTCATTTGTAGTAGGGGCCAGTTGGCATTTGAAGGAAAGCTTATGCCAAAACATGTTAAAAAGGTACTGAGAAATAAGCATGTCCTCATTATCAGAGCCTCCCTCCGTATTTTAGGTCCAGCATTTTTCAACTCTAAGGATAAACAGAGGGTCCTCACCAATATCACTTCCATGTTTTTAGCTATCTTATCATTTTGGGGTGTCCATAAATAGGAAACATGGAAACAATGTTGTAAAATCTTCAAACAAAAATTCATTGGCAACTTAGATATAACCTTACAAAACATTAAATAGGACCTTACTCTCATCGGGTCAGGACATTTTGATACGCTACCCTCCAGCTCGTCTTCACCTATCATTGCAACTCAGAACTTGGAGGCCTTCAATGATAGAGAAGACATAGTGAAAAGAAACATATTCTTCCTGTTGTATTACCTGCATATTCGTGAGCTCGAGAAGGAGGGCTGGTTCTACGACTATTGGCACCAAGATGAAGTTGGATCCATAGATATGGTGTGTCTCTTAGATCTTGAGTTGGGAAATCTAATCGACGTATGACTAGAGGAAGGTAAGGACCAGTTAATAAGACCTCCTGCTGCAGTTAGCCCCGATCCTAAAGACAGGGAATAAAGTAGATAACATATGACTAGATCTATGATACCCTCCCTTATAACTAGACTCTTATCGATCTCAATTAAGTTTTATTGTTTATACTAATCTATAGATCCAAGCACTATAGGAGCTAATGTCATTGTATTGGAAAAAGGAAAGCTTAGTCTTATCCAAATATTAACATTAAAATAGATTATGAGGATATAAGGCAATCACAATTATATTTGACTCGGTCTATTTAACAACATTGCTAATAAATTCTCTTCTGGCTTCCTTATTAGTCAACTTAATGGATGGATTATATGGAATCAGAAATGACTTTCACACTCCCCTTAGCACTATGTTATGAGCCACATAAGTATGAAGAGTTTAGGATCTGAGCATACTTCGCTGCTATCTCATAATAGCTAGGAAGGATATGGCAGAACATAGGCACCATATTCGATGATAAGATGAGTAGACTCTAGGTAATTCTTGATCAGTTGAGGATGCTTAACATATTCTTATGTCTCATTTAAAACCAATAGATAACTTGACCCATCCAATTAAATATCAACTCCACTATATAATCACTAAATATGCATTAAATTATCTGATCTCAAATATTCACCCCTAGCTTAAAACTAGATAGATTTTAAGTATAAGTTGAATTGGAATGAGCTTCTGCCTTTGCAATCAATGATACATCATCTACACAGTATTGATGATAATTTACTATCCCATGGTATTTTGGTAGTATAAGCTTAGGATTGATCATGATCAGTACCCAAGGTCCAGATCTCTTTTCATTTATAGATGTTTTGATGTCCTATTGAATTTTGATATGTACAATAATGTGGATTCAGGAATTCATCTAATGGGCCCTATCTGTTATTATGGATTCCAAGATCATTTTGATTATTGGTAGACTAATCTATTTATAATTAATGGAATTCATTGAAGATGTTTTGTTCAGGTTGATAGATTAAATAAATATTTCTAGAAGCTATGTTTATTATATGCCTATTATCTCTCTAAGATTGGAGTATGGATGACCCTTTGAAATCAGCCCTCCTATGAAATTTGTATATTAGATTACACAATTTTGGTTTTAAGATTTATGGATAAAGCATTGGTCCATTAAGTGCATTATTATAAGGGAGATATATTCAGCAATATATGTAGATAGCACTTTTCAAGATCGTATTCAGCATATAGGGATACAATTCCAACCATCTACGTTGAAACAGGTATCACAAGTAGAGGTATAAGTTTCTTCTCTCCTCTAAAGAAAATATGTCCTTTTTTTAATAATTTATTACCCTATTAATAGTTCTCCAAAGCTCAGATTAACAAAGATTATATGGTCATACTAACAAGGATAGTAGGTAGAACTCTGGATTGTTAGGTTCAAGAATCGCCTTTTGAAGCATCTCTCAGAAGAGCTACTAGGAAAGACATCCCTTCGACAGTTTCAGGATCTCACATAAGAGTGTCTTCAGAATAGAAGCAAGGGTCAAACTCAATAATTATATCCAAAGGAAGGCCTACAGGGACAATACGAATTCTGAAAAATATTATGTTTTAGAATAGTCTAGTACCAAGCACAACTTATTTTCTGTTGTATTAGATAATGGTGGGTATGCCCACCTAAAAATGTTATGTATCAGATTTTGGACCTCGGTCCCAGGCAAGGTTGGAGGTTTTCTCAACCTCGCTCTTTCCTACCAGCGCCTGCACAAAGCAGGACATCTTTTTGTAACTTTGATTTAAAGAATAATAAACTTTTGGCTTCGGCCTTTTACTGATTTAAAAAAAAATAAAATCATAATTACTTTAATAGAATATAAAAATAATAGTTTAAGTAAAAAATATATGTAATGTAATATATAGTAATGTAATATATATTATAAATCTTTTAACACAAAAATTGTAAATTACATAAAATAAAAAATATAGTATAATATGGTATATATAACAATGAAATCTGAAACAAGCATTTTGATGAGAAGTGATAAAATATAAAAATATAAAATATAATATTGGTCAAATTAAACCTTCAACATAGATAAATGTGGTTTTGATAGAATAAATTTATAATATTATATGCTTATAAATAAATTTATGAAATTTTTCAATATAAGTTTATAAAGTTTTCCACCTTATTCAATAAATATTTTGTCTTCAAAAGATTAGATAAATATTTTGTCTTCAAAAGATTAGATAAATATTTTGTCTTCCTTGATTGGTTGAAATTGCATATTTTAATAAGAACTAATAATATTATTTGACTACAAGATTTTTTAATTTAAAGGAAGACTTTATAAAAGCAAAGTTAGGTTTTATAAATTTTATTTTATGTCATATTGAAATCTTCACCGGAAAAATGCATATATTGAACTTTGCAATCAAAACAAATATTTCTGAGAAATCCACCCTTATCGCTCAAAGTTTTTCAGCCAATAAAATGAATGAAAAATACTTGTACAAATTAGAAAAGTTAAATATCTTGTAATTTACTTTATCAAATATTAAGATATAATATTATTTGAAAAATAGTAAATTTTGATTGGTTGAGATTTAGTTAAAGACATGTCGATGCCTATAATTCTACAGCCTAACTAAAAAGAACACCATAAATATCTTTAAAAACTGTATATTTCATTTTAATAGTATTTCCTTAAAATATATTTTAATTATACATACAACTTTATATTATACTATATTATTATATTTAATAAAAATAATAAAATATTATAATATTAATTTAATGTAATAATAATCAAGTTTACAATTTAATTAGAGTTAAGATTAGAATTAAATTATAGTTACTTTTACACTTATCATTAGGTTAGGTTTTGGTTAAATCTTTAATATAAGGTTACATTTAAGGTTCAATAAGAAATAGGGTTAGATTTAAGTTTAGGTTAGGTTAGATTAGGGTTAGTTTCAATGTTCTTAGATAAACATTAGAATTATCTTTATGATTGAAGACAAAAGGAAGTAAAGGTTAGAATTCAACTAGAATTATACTTAAAGACTCTAATATTATATTATCATATTATATTATTTTATTATTATATAATATTTTTCTTTTATCATGATATTATTATAGAAAAAAATTATTATTATTC
The DNA here is from genome assembly GCA_027943335.1 of Chamaecyparis obtusa. Taxonomy (NCBI): domain Eukaryota; kingdom Viridiplantae; phylum Streptophyta; class Pinopsida; order Cupressales; family Cupressaceae; genus Chamaecyparis; species Chamaecyparis obtusa. The sequence continues at coordinate 757,296 of BSBK01007014.1, read as the reverse complement.
TTATATTATAATTCTATTATTATATTATTCATATAATTCATATTTTATAAAATTATATTAGCTATTAATTATATAAATATATAACTTTATATTTATACTTAATAGTTTTTGTGATATTGCTATTAGGATCCAACTGTGTAGTTTTTTAGTCAAAGTCATTCACCTATTGACCCATGTTTCATGAGTACTAGTTCAAAAGAACCTATCTCTCATGAGAATGAATGGAACACTTAGCACTTATTGCATCTAGGTGATGCTTAGAGAGGTGAAGCACCAAGAATTCTTAAGAGGTCACCCATCCTAGTATTACTCCAACTCGAGTGTGCTTAACTACAAAGTTTTCCTCCATGGATAAGCCTACTTTTCTTGCAACCCCATTTGTTGGGAAAACTTCATAGTTAAGCGCACTTGAGCTGGAGTAGTACTGGGATGGGTGACCTTCTAGGAAGTCTCGATGCTTCACCTCTATAAGCATCACCTAGATGCAATGAGTACTAAGTGTTCCTTCATTCTCATGAGAGATGGGTTCTTGTGAACCACTACTCATGAAACATAGGTCAATGAGTTTGACTCAAAAACTACACAGTTGAATCTTGATAGCTATATCACAATTTAACTTGTGGAAAATATCTCCTATTTATTAATAGTTTTTTATTGTATAATACAATATGTTTTAATAATAATATAATTTACATATAATATTATATATTTTAGTTTGTATTATAAAAATATATATTATACAATTAATATAGTTCGTATTTTATAAAAATATATTAGCTATTAATTATATAAATATATAACTTTATGTTTATACTTAATAGTTTTTATTTTATAATATAATATATTTGAATGACAAGAGGACATAGTTACATCATGTGCCTACCATAATGTTGTTCCATTGAAGTTTAAAATGTTGTAAATTGTAGTGATAATATCATAATCTTGACACGGTTAAATCATAAGTTGGAATTCTTTTAATAATTATTGTAGCAATAATATAGTAAATATTTTGACAAATAGTAATGAAAAAAGTTTAATTTTAAAGCATTTACATTTAAATGTTAAAACATAAAATATTTTTTATAAGGTAAACAAAAGATGCATTGCATATAATTCCTTTCAATTATCAAATTTATTACATATTGTTTAGTTAAAAACAACATTTTAACAATAATTATTTATGCATGTAAGAAAAAACTAGATATGCATAGTAATGGGTTTGTAAAAAATAGAATATTTGAAACTGAAATTAAAGCTCCATATACAATAATTTTTAGTCACTAAGTTAAAATTAATGAATATCTATGAAAATAATAAATATATAATTATAAAAGCTCTGCCATGTATTCTATTTTTAGTTTTCCTGATAAAGAATCTTGCCTTTCCTTGCCTAGTTTCTAATTCTTGCATCTATCCACTATACTTCTAATTCTGCAATTTCTATTTTCTACCTTGGTTTTTTACACTTTTCTTGGAGTTGATCTAGAAATGGGAGAGTAACGATGAGACTTATTCTCTCTTCTACATCATAGTACTTTGAATGACAACATCTTTAAACAAGTGCCATGTAGTGGCCAATACTTGCCGGATTTAATTATAAGTTTAGTTGTAGATAAATTTAAATGTATTTTATTATATTTATTATAAATCTATGTAAATGTAATTCTAATATTAATAAATGTATTTTAATTAATTATAAAATTTGATGATAATAATTATATTAGTTTAAATAATTTTAGATGTAGCAATAAGTAATTCTTTTTTATTATAATTATTTTAATAATATAAATTAGAAATTGTAGTTTATATTATTTTATTCTAATGTTAATTTAAATTATTTTGTAAAGTATAGCAATAAACTTGATTTCTAATATAATTATAAGTAAAAAAATTATAATTTCAATATATTATAAATAATATTTTATAATTATTTATAAAATTAAACAAAGTTATTATTACAACTATAATTATAGTAATTTTATAATTGTTTATAATTACAAATTATTTTACATGTAAATTAAAATTAAAATTAATTATATAATAAAGTCAAGTATCTCACTACGTGGAACTTGTTTAATACTAGCCCTCAATCAACTTAAGACCTAATTAAAATATAACCCTAAATTACACTAGTCCAATTTAAATTCTAATTGTTGAAGTAAAACTAAATTTTATCATTTTTCTAGTCCTACTTGTAACTATATCAATAATTCTAACCATAATAGAATAGTAAACTACATCGTAATTGCATGCTAATTATAATTAATCCTTATTCTTAACACTAAATGAAACTTAATATAAATTAACATTGATAATTTTATATTTTTAATATATATAATATTAATCTAGTTATGTTCATGTTCACTTTTCAATTGTTATAATAATTATTAAATTATTTTTATATTTATAATATTATATTAATAAAATAAATTTATATTTATAATATTATATTTATTCAATTGTTATAATATTTATTAAATAAATTTATAATATTTATAATTACAAATCATTTTACATATAAATTAAAATTAAAATTGAAATTAATAATATAATTAAAGTTAAGTATCTTGTCAGTAGAAATACATCGACAAATAGGACGAAAAAGATGGAGTATGGAGGTAAAACAAAATTTATAAAATATTATGTTCCACAATGCGAGAAATCGTGTATAATAGTTCAAATGCATTCGTCCAATGAGATGATAAAAAATTAATTTTTAGATATTATAAAGTTAAAAAAATTACATCTATATTTTAGAAATGAAAAAAATATAATGAAATATAAAATATAATTTATTTTGATTGGTGCTCAAAAAATGATACAATAGTACTTAGCCTACCCGCAAGTACTAATAAATATCTAAATATAAAATGTACTATTACTTTAGGTCAAATATGAATGCTAATTCATTCAATTGCTTCAACGAATAAGAATTATTGAATAAGATTCGTATAATTATATTTTATATATGTTATTTATTGATTATTGGTTGATTTTAGTTGTAAAATAATGTCATTCACTTTTTATTAAAATGTTGTAATACTTAAGTTTTGTGGTTAAATTGGCAATCCTATTATTAGTACTTGCCGATAGGCCAAGTACTATTGCATCATTTTATAGATTTCTTCCATTAACTAGTAATTAAAACTAATTATTTGCACCAATTATAATTTAGTGTATTTATTATTTTGTTAAAAATAACACATATTCTATAGTCTAAATGTAAATTTTTTAAGTTTATAAATTGTAAAAATTATTTTTTGATGATATGTGTAATACCCCAAAAATGGGCTATAGGTTCATTAACTTCCTATATCAACATATCGAACGAAATCGACATCAAAGTCGTAACCAAAGGCACATCTGCATATCATCGAATCCTAATTGATTATCTTAAATTCTGCATCAGAGAATATTCCTAGTAATATTCCTAATCATCATAATTATCTTTAATTTAATGATTATTTGGCGATAAATCTTATTTATCCTAAAGTTTGATTAATTGAATATTCTAAATATTTAATTAATTAGATTTAATTCTGCCACTTAATTATTTAATTGAAGTGAATTCTATTTATTCCTAAATCGTATTATTTAATTTTGACAATAAATCCAAAATCCTATGAATAATTGATTAAATTCTTATTTAATTAATTAAAGCAAGTTGTCAATTTTTAATAATATTATTTTTGAATAAAAGTTTGATTAAATGATTGATTAACCCATAAATCAATTATTTTATTTTTCAAAAATCAGTTAAGTTGAGAATAAATCACTTTATTTATTTATTAATTCATAATTATCCATGTGCACAATCAAAGAGCAGTTAAACTCCAAATCAAAAAATCAATGCAAGTTATTGACTTTTTGGAACTCAACATCATTTTTGAGTTTTAAAGTTGATCTAAACTTCTAATTTGAGTTAAACTCTGATTTGCATATTTTTGTGAATTAAATTATTTTAATTTTAAGATAACTCAAAAATCAAGTTGAGTTTATTTGAGTGATTTATGACTTTCTTTCATGCATCCTCAAAGCCCTGGATTTCTATAAAATCAAGGCTGTAGCTCTTCACAAATCATCTCTCAAATCCACAAGAATTGCATAATCACGCTAGAGAATTGAAATTGGAAGAATCAAAGCTTCTTGCGAATCAACATTGTTGTGAGATCAATCTTATTTTTACATTCATTTTAGCTTCATATTGCATATTATTGTTAGATCATTTAGCATATCATAGCATATCAGTTTTTACATATCATAGATTCATATCAAGTTTTTATCATTTTTATTGCATCTAATATAATAAAAAATATAGATTAATTGCATTCATATTCCATATCCATCTTTTGCATTCAAATCTTTCATTTAAGTGTCGTCAAGGTCACTAATCTCGATAACAATCTGAGAACATCATACTCGCACCTATTAGAAGACAGTAAATCACCTGGTTAGTTTAGCTTTCAATTCATTGCACGATTTCATTTTTGCTAACCTCTAATATTTTACTGAAGTGTTGTGTCTATAGATTAGGTACAAAATTCACACACACATTTCTGGTGCCCACCGTGGGGCAACCCACCTTTACATGCTGGTTTTGATTTTTTTTGGAAGCTAAAGCCCTAAAGTTTCAAAGATTTAATTTTATCTCTCAAATGGCTTGGATTTTTGCTCTAAAATTTTTTTTGCAGGTTGGACACATATCAGGGAAGCTACAGTAAAAAATTTAGAATTTTCTGAGATGTTTTGAATTTTTAATAATTTTTTCTTGAAATTTTGGAAAAAATTAATATCTAACACAAATCAGCATATTTTTCAAAATTTTTTATATTTTCAAAAATATCTTTAAATTCTACAGGGGGTCCATTCTTTGTGTTTTAAATTTGGACGCAATATAATAGCTCAAATAGTCAATTTATAAAAACTAGTCTGTTTTGATAAAACGGGTCTCTAGGGCACAAATGAAGAGATTTTTCTAAAATTTTTACATTTTTGGAAAGCTCTCTATTTTTTAGCAGGGGTCTCTATTTTAAATTTCTATTTTTGTGGCCAAAATCATAAAAAAAATAAAATTAGATCTTGTTGACTAGGTCAAATGCAGCAAAAATAAAATAAAATTTTGTGATGGGTATGCACTTATTTTTTTACATGGTTCAATGAATGATATGAGTTGTCATTTGGGTTAATTGCTAGTTATTATTGCTAATAATAATTGATTTTTAGAGCTAACCCTAGGGTTTTCATAAGTTGAAGATACGTTGCATATCTTGTTTGCTTATTTTCTTATCGGAGAGTTTGTTGCTTGCTTGCGTGGGATTGCTTAACAAAGATAAAAATCAAGTAAATATCTACTAAGCGCATCGTGAGGATCTCATGTATTCTACTTGTTCTGATAATATTTCAATTTGGACTTAAAATAAATCTCTCGTGTGTCTAGCTCGAGTGCTTTTTTTCATGCTTTTGTTTTACACACTTGCATAATTGATACTAGGTTGTGACACCTTAGGTATTCATTTAAGCAGTCTTACATATCAAAGAGCCATGACATCTATTTTCCACGACATGATGCATCGAACTATGGAAGATTATGTTGATGATACTTTAGCAAAATCTATGATTAGAATTGAACATCTAAAGGACTTGAGCATGATCCTAGACAAAATGGAAAAGTTTAGTCTCTGACTAAATCCTAAGAAGTGTGCTTTTGGTGTCACTTCTGGAAAGCTCTTAGGATACATCATTTCAAAGAAGGGCATTGAGGTTGATCCAGCTAAAGTAAAGGCTATAATGGAGATGCAACCTCCTAAGAATATCAGTCAGATGAGGACATTGCAAGGAAGAGTTCAATCTATTAGAAGATTCATATCACAGCTAGCAGACATATCACAGCCGTTTACAAAAATATTACATAAAGGTGTGACCTTTGCATGGACCAAAGAATGTGAACAGAACTTTAACCATATCAAAAAGTATCTATCAAATCCTCCTATCTTGATGCCTCCTATTCATGGGAAGCCATTGATCTTATATGTCTCCACAACAGATACATCACTGGGGGCATTGCTAGCATAGCACGATGAGAACAAAAAGGAAAGAGCTATATACTATATCAGTAGAACATTGGTTGCATATGAGAAGAACTATTCAATGATTGAGAAAGCTTGTCTAGCTGTGATCTTTGCATCACAGAAATTGAGACACTACATGTTAGCTCATACCACATAATTGGTAGCTAAAATTGATCCCCTCAAGTACCTACTAAGCAAAGCTGCCCTCATAGGTAGATTAGCTAAATGGGTTATGCTCTTAAGTGAATTTGACATTAAATATGTGGAACGAAAAGCTATCAAAGGGCAAGTCATTGCTGATCAATTAGCAGAAGCACCATTGTTTGATGACACACCACTACAAATGGAATTTCCAGATTCCTCTATCATGCATCTTTCTTCTAGAGGATGGCAATTATTCTTTGATGGCTCCTATACATAGAATGGATCTGGAGCAGGCATGTTGTTCATAACTCCTCAAGGATACGCAATCCCAAAAGCATTCAGATTAAAGTTTCCTTGCACAAACAATATTGCAGAATATGAAGCCCTTTTGAATGGTATGAAACTAGCAATTGAGTGGAGAGTGACAGAGCTACACATTCATGGAGACTCTCAACTTTTTATTTATCAAGTCAATTATGTGTACCAAACTAAAGATGAAAAGCTCATTCCTTACAAGAGAATGGTAGATGATCTTAAGAAATATTTCATATCTATCACATTTGAGAAAATTCCTAGAACGAAGAACAAGGCTGCCGATGCAATGGCAACACTATCTACTTTATTACAGCAGCCTGAACATGAGCTATGCTATGAGTTCCTGGTGGAAGCACTATCTTATCCTGCATATGACTCCCCTAAAACCCGCATGATTTGCACCGTTGTAAGTCATGATTCATCAAGATACAAAAACCTATTTTCTTATCTCCAAGACCAAATCATTCCCAATACCTTCAACTGCCATGAAAAGAGATACCTTATCCGTAATGCCTCCTGATATGTCATCATTGGTAATGATCTATACAAACGAGGTCTAGATGGTACGCTACTTAGATGTTTAGAATGGGAAGATTCTTAATGTGCATTAGAGGAAGTCCATGAGGGTATTTGTAGGTCACACTCAAATGGTTTAACACTAGCTCGAAAACTTATTAGGGCAGGGTACTATTGGCCTGAAATAGAGAAAGATTCAGTCAAGTTTGCTAAAAGTTGTCAAAAGTGCCAAGTGCATGGTAACTTGATTCATGCTCCAGGGAGAGATCTAATTCCCTTCACAACACAATGGCCTTTTCAAAAATGGGCTTTTGATCTTATAGGTTCTATCTATCCACACTCTTCTAATGGACATACCCATATAATCACTACTACAGATTATTTTACAAAATGGGTAGAAGCAGTCCCTTTGACACAGGCAACTGGAAAGCAAATATCTATGTTCATATTGAACTATATCATATGCAGATATGGGATACCTCATTCCATAATCACAGATAACGGTGGACAATTCAAGAACAAAGACCTCAATGATCTATGTGCCAAATTCAAGATCACACAACATTGGTCTTCTATCTACTATCCTCAAGGGAATGGACAAGCTGAGGCCTCTAACAAAAATCTATTGAAAATCTTGCATAGAACAGTTAATAAAATAGGAAGAGACTGGCATCTCATGATCAATCCAACTCTCTGGGCCTACAAAACAAGTATCAAAACACCTATTGGGGCTACACCTTTCGCTTTAGTTTATGGGTCTGAAGCGGTATTGCCTATTGAGGTTGAAATCTCATCACTTAGAATTAGAATGCATGGTCTAGTAACTGATGATGACTACAGAGTGTCTAGGTTGCAAGAAATTGAACTACTAGATGAGTGTAGACAAGCAGCGTATGATCATCTCAGAGTATATCAGAAGAGAATGTTTAGAGGTTACAACAAGAAAGTCAAACATAGAGAATTTCAGGTTGGTGATCTAGTCTTGAGAGAAAATCCTAAAAATCAATCACATCGAGAACGCAAGGGGAAGTTTGAACCCAACTGGCTGGGTCCCTTTGTAATCACTGCTACTTTTGGCTCTGGTGCCTATCAACTCTCAACGACTGAAGGAGAACAGCTCTGAGAACCAATCAACATTCTCCATCTGAAGAAATTCTATGCCTAAAGCATTCAGTCTATGGCAAAATATCCTAAAAAAATTATAAAAATTGGAAAATATCCTGAAAAAATGAACATCTTGGTGAAAACCTAGCAATAGGCACCTTGATGATTCACAAAAAAAATAAAAAAATAAAAAATATCAAAAAAATTGAAAAAATGAAAAATACAAAAAAATGAGAAAAAGAAAAAGTGCCTTAGTGAAAACCTAGAAACAGGCGCCTTGGTAGCAAAAATAGAATCTCTGCCAAGATGGTGAAAACCTAGCAAATGGGCGCCACTTGTTTCAAAATGCTCCATCTATCAGCGCAATCTTGGTCTTTCCCAGTTTTCAATCTTGCTTTAGTTTGTACATATCTCTCAGTTTGTTTCTGCATTTCTAGTTTTCAATAAATCGGTCTGTACGCCAATCAACTCAAGCGTTTGTATCCTATCAATGTTCAAACTTGGGGGCAATCAATGTCATATCTTGTGGCTTCCAATATATCTTAGACGTATCATATCCAGTCAGAGTCCTTTGAAGCTTCATTTGAGTTAGTCAGTCAGTCTTGTCTCCAGAAAGGATTTTGCATCTACAACAACGCAATCAAACACAAACTGAAAACAATCTGTGCTTTTCATGCTTTTATCTCCTTGTATGCTTACTGATTCGCATTGAGATTTTTGCATATTGTGTCCCTTCGAGCTCTTCAATGATGTCCTTTATAGGATTTAGAGAGTGATGACTAGGGGCATAATCTTTTCTTTGTCTTCTACTTGTATGTGAAAATCTAACGTCTTTGGAAATTTTGGATTGAAATGGTGTCTGACTGTAAGAGCCTCTATCTTGAATTGGATGGCCATGCATACCTCGACCATTGATACCTAGAAAATTCAAGGAAGTTTGATCTCACTATTATCTTTTTGAGTAAGTTCTTTCTCCTATTGTGAAACGCGATCTTACCTAAGGATGTGAACGATAAAGGGTCACTATGGGTAATTCACACTGGATTTAGAATGATCTCTTGATTGTTTGATGTGTATGTTAAATGCAAATTGCTATATCAAAATGGACATGATACTCAGGTCATCTTGGTGCTTGTATCTAATCTGACATTCTGAAAATAAAACCAATATTCATATGTCCATGGTTGTTTGACCAGTGGGTGTTGTATTGGTTCTTGAGCGTTACAAATCAATAGTCATATGTATATGGTTTCATGGCTAGTGGGCATTGTATTGATTTATCTGGTTACCTAAAAGTTCAATGATGATAAGAAATCGACACATGATCAGTGACTAGGTCCTAGGTCTTAGGTTGCATTTCATACTGCATGTCTCTTTGCATTTTTGCATGTTTGCATGATCTCACAATGGCTAAACGAACTTCAATGCTTAAACAATTCTCCACTTGTCTCTTCAAATCTAACAAGAGCTGAATCTCACACGAAGGTTCCTCCAACGAAATAGCAAGTAGAATCCTTTTTCGGGATCAAAATCAAAATCTAAAATCATTCATATTATTAACTACTTGCATAATCGACCTTCAATCATCACAGAAATCCAGAATTCAACTTAATTGATTATCTTCCATCAAACTATCAAAATTTCAACTTGATCAACCATGGTCAACTCATGGTCAAACCTAGTCAAACTTGGTCTCTAGGACCTCTAAATGATGCAGAACACGTTCTTGAACATGTATAACCACTTTTCAAATCAATTAACATGCTTCTAAACTATAACATTGACTTTTCTTGTCAGATTTTAATTTTAATCCCGAAGGGGGCATGGTATTGCACATCATTCAAGTCTGTAAATCTAATTTTATCTGGAATCTGTTATCTTTCATTAGTAATCAAGACAACAACCATGTCTAGTTGCTGACTCATCAAAAGTCCTCATCGCTTGGGGCAAATCAATCATCGCTCAGAGCATATTAGATTCATCGAGATCCATATCAATCTGGTATTCTCTTAATCTTGTAAATTATATTAGTTTTTGCAACTATCGGTTCAATTGTGTTATTTTCTTGGTTCTTTGGTAACTAAAGGGTTCAAATGTGATACCTACGTGATTCTTCTAAGGACAATTGAGTCTGGAATCGGTCACTCACTTCTTCGCAATCATAATGTTTGAAATCAGGTGTTTTGACACTTTTTTTTCACAATCATCGGTTCATTTGCTGTTATAGTTAACATTATCTTTGGTCATTCAGGACCTATTATCTTCATATCAACTTCAATCATCTTCTGCTTCATATCAATATAAATTTTAAACATCAGTTTCTTATCTCTATCGTACACAGATTGTCTTTGAACCACTGCGCTTTGCACAACAATTCAAAGAGGGGCAAAATGTAATACCTAAAAAATGGGCTATAGGTTCATTAACTTCCTATATCAACATATCAAATGAAATCGACATCAAAGTCCTAACCAAAGGCACATCTGCACATCATCAAATCCTAATTGATTATCTTAAATTCTGCATCGGGGAATATTCCTAGTAATATTCCTAATCATCATAATTATCTTTAATTTAATGATTATTTGACGATAAATCTTATTTATCCTAAAGTTTTATTAATTGAATATTCTAAATATTTAATTAATTAGATTTAATTCTGCCACTTAATTATTTAATTGAAGTTAATTCTATTTATTCCTAAATCGTATTATTTAATTTTGACAATAAATCCAAAATCCTATGAATAATTGATTAAATTCTTATTTAATTAATTAAAGCAAGTTGTCAATTTTTAATAATATTATTTTTGTAAGGAAACTCAGGTGCGGAAACAACTTCCTACGCTAATCTCTATAGGAGAGTATTGTGCAAATTCTTATAAATCTTTACAATTTCAGATTCGTTAACTACTTTAACAAAGATATTGCAACCACATACAATGCATACAAAAAAATAGAGAATGACACAATGATATACCCTGGGGACAACCTTTCGGTAAAAAACCCCAGCACTCCAAAACCTGCACAATGTATTATCTTCAACACAAAGATTACAATACACTTGCAATGCAAGTTCTTTCAGGAAATGAGAGACAAAGCCAACAAGACTTAAATTTTGTTATATCTCTCCCATAGGATCAGCATTATATATATAGACTCCTCTGGACCAAAAATAGGCACAACCACTAAGACCCATGCACAAAGCCACATGTACACAGTTGTTACATGCAATCCCAAGAATAGGCGTCCATCCCTAAAATAGACTATGACAGCTTGTCATAGAATCCGCCAAAAATAACGGTCACAAGAGAAGTGTAAGAGAATCTATCATACCAACCTATTTTTGGCATATTCTCTTACACACACCAACCACTTCTTCTTGGGTGCCCAAATAGGCCCAAGTCATAAGATGCTCTTACACCTGTTATAGCACATTCCTTAAATAGTTCTTACGCGTCATAGGAATCTGTCATGACCGTTTCAGTCATAATCTCCTTACGCACAAGATGCCAACACATCAAGTGGAGTGACACATCAACATGCCAACTAGACATGTACACTCACACTTAATTACATTATTTGCAAAAAATACATTTACAAAACAAATAATAAGAATAAGAATTATCCAAGGTTGAGACACCTTATTCCTAACATTCTCCCACTTGTTGAACACCTTGTAAGAGCAACAGGAACATAACAGGAACTTTAACCGCTATAGGCCAAAAGGCCCATAGACTCCGAACACCATCTGAACTTCTTAGTGCCCACTGGTTTTGTTAATGCATCTGCAACATTCTTCACAGTATCTACCTTCTCCAAATTTACCTTTCCATCTTCCACCATATCTCTCACAAAGTGAAACTGCACATCAATGTGCTTTGTTCTGGCATGGAAAGTTGGATTCTTTGCAAGGCAAATAGCGCTCTGACTGTCACACCAAATAGTAATCTATTCTGCATCAACACCAAAATCAGAACATAATCTTCTAAGCCAAATGGATTCTTTACAAGCATGAGTAGCAACCATGTACTCAGCTTCTGTAGTGGACAAAGCAACCACAGGTTGTCGCTTACTCATCCAACTGATGGCACCACCAAACATAGTGAACACATAAGCACTAGTGGATCTCCTGCTGTCAATATCACCTGCCCAATCTGAATCCACAAACCCACGAATACAAACTGAATGCGGAGATCCAGAAGAGTTACCATGATAACATATGGAGTAATCTGATGTACCCCTCAAATATCTGAATACTCGCTTAACTACATCCTAATGTACCCGTCCAGGATTAGCCATAAACTGACTCAGGACTCCCACTGCTTGGGCAATGTCTGGTCTAGTACAGACCATAGCATACATAAGACTGCCAACTACACTAGCATAAGGTACTCTACTCATGTCCTCCACCTCACTAGGAGATTTTGGACAATCATCTACAGATAACTTTGTTCCCATAGAAATAGGAACACATAGTGGTCTACAATCTACCATGCTGAACCTGTCCAACACAGACTTCACATACTTACTTTGACTCAATCAAAGTTTTCTGTTAGACCTGTCTCTACTGATTTCCATACCCAAGATGTACCTAGTTGCCCCAAGATCTTTCATCTCAAACTGTGCTGACAACTGAGATTTAAAATCAGAAATCATACCCTTACCCTTCCCAAACAGCAACATATCATCAACATATAATGCAACAATAAGAAGGCAATCATTTTCAACTCTGAAATAAATACAATGATCTGATTTTGATCTTACAAATCCAATTGACAACACAAAGGCATAAAACTTAAGGTACCACATTCTAGGAGATTGCTTCAAACCATATAGAGATTTCTTTAATCTGCAAACTAAGGATTCTTTACCTTTAACAATGTAGTGCTCAGGCTGTGATATATAAATCTCTTCCTCCAAATCACCATGAAGGAAAGCTGTCTTCACATCCATCTGTTCTATCTCTAAATTATATGATGTAGCAAGAGATAACATAAATCTAATGGATGTCAACTTTGCAACAGGAGAGAATATTTCACCATAATCTATTCCCTCTACCTGTGAATACCCCTTTGCAACCAATCTAGCTTTATACCTTTCAACACTGCCATCTGCACAAAATTTTTTCTTGAACACCCATTTACAGCCAACAGATTTTCTCCCGTTAGGAAAAGGTACAAGGTCCCAAGTTTTTTTTTTCTCCAATGAAGCCATCTCATCATCCATAGCCTCAATCCAGGAACCTGCAACTTCCATGCCCAAAGCCTCTTTCACAGATCTAGGGTCATTAGTGTTAGTAATCAAAGCAAAGGCACAATTGGAATCTAACATAGAATAACCAAACCTTTCTGGTTGCTTTCTTTCTCTCGTGGATCTCCTCAAGGGTTGCAGTTGAGGTTGTTCTTCCTCTTCTTCTGAACTATCAGAGCTGCTAGAGCTCTCCTCATCATTAGACCCAACATGGTCTCTCTGTTCAGTCTTCTCAGGGGTAGGAGGCAACTAAACAACATCTTTTTCCTTTTCTTTTTCATCTGGTTGTAGCACAATAGGAGAAGATGTTAGCTCTCTGAAAATAACATTTCTACTATACAACACCTTACTAGTCACGGGATCCCAAAGCTTGTATCCTTTCACACCAGCACTGTATTCGATGAAAATACATTTAACGGATTTGTTTTCCAACTTAGATCTTTTCTCCTTTGGAACATGTGCATAAGCTTCACAACCAAAAATATGAAGATGTCTAATTGAAGGCTTCTTACCAGACCACACCTCCATGGGTGTCTTACCAACAAGGGCTGATGTAGGAGATCTGTTAACCAGATAGCAAGCAGTGGCTATAGCTTCGGCCCAAAACCTTTGTTCTAAACCAGCTCCACTAAGCATACTCCTAGCCTTCTCCATCAGTGTCCTGTTCATTCTCTCTGCAACTCTATTTTGTAGTGGGGTATAAGGAGTTTTCTTATGCCTCTCGATACCTTGTTCTTTACAGAACTGTTCAAACTTTGCTAAGCAAAACTCACCACCATTGTCAGTTCTCACACACTTAATCTTCTTACTAGTCTGATTCTCTACAAGAGCTTTAAATTCCTTGAACCGACTAAAGACTTGTGTCTTACTTTTAAGGAAATAAATCCACATCCTTCTACTGTAATCATCTATGAAAGATACAAAAAATATAGACTTGGAGATTGAAGGAACTTTTACAGGACCAAATACATCAGAATGAATAAGATCCAAAACATCAGAAAATTTGTGAGAACTAGAGTAAAATTGAACACAATTTTATTTACCATAGACACAGTGTTCACAGAAGTCAAACTCGAGATTGCAATCATTTAACCCCTCAATGAGATTTTTATTTTTTAGGGTTCTGAGACCCTTTTCACCAATGTGGCCAAATCTCATATGCCACAACATTGTCTTTTCTGTAGGAAGCTTAGCTTCCAAAGTGTTTGCACTACCATCGAAACCAATAGCCATAGACTTCTTCACTGCTTGTTCAGATGGTGAGGATGAAGAACTATTACATAGAGGAATACATGCATCTAGCTGAAATAAGGTACCTCTCCTAGTACCCCTTGCAAGCACTATCGATCCTCTTATCATCTTGCATCCTTCTTTCAAAAAAATAACTTGCACACCTGCATCATTCAGCATACTTACAGATAATAGGTTTCATGCCAAACCCAGAATGTGCATAACTCCGTTGATTCCCTTTACTCGTCCATCAGGAAATTTGATAGTGACCCTTCCGCGTCCAACTATCTTTAGGTGGGAATCATCACCCAAGTACACCTTTCCACCATCGAACTCTTCATATTTTGAGAACCAGTTTCGATGAGAGGTCATGTGAAAAGATGCACCCGAGTCAACCAACCACACATCATCAGATGCATGGGCTACCAAAGCTGCGATGAATGCATCGCCATCTTCTTGAGATCTTTCTGAAGCTGAATCTGAACCTTTCTTCTTCTTCTTCGGCTCTTTGCAGTCTTTATGGAAGTGCCCAGATTTATCACAGTTCCAACATTTTGCCTTGGACTTATTGGAAGTCTTTGACTTCCCATGAGATTTGGATCTACCCTTATTGTCAGACTTATTGTCATTTTTCTTCCCTCTTTCAGTGGATCTCCCACGAACAACAAGGGCTTCTTTTTCTAAAACAGAAGCCTTTCTCCGCATCTCCTCCGATAGCAGTGAAGACACCACATCATCCATTTTGAAGTTGACTAAAGTGCTTTCGAGAGCCATCACAAGATGGTCCCATGAATCCGGTAAAGAACACAAAAGTGTGTAGCAACGATCCTCCTCCTCTAACTTGACACCAGTTGATGTCAATTGTGCAGCCAGCAGATTAAATGCATTTAAATGATCCGTTAAGGATCCACCTTCCTCCATTCATAGAGAGTACAACTTCTTCCTCAGGAACAACTTGTTCACCAGAGATTTGGCCTGATACATGGCCGCAAGTCTTTCCCACAAACTATTTGTGGTTTTCTCATCTAGAACATTCAGAAGGACTGCATCGGTTAAATAGAGTCTTATGAGACCCTTAGCTTTACAGTCTTTGATATCCCAATCTGCTTGAGCTATAGTTGCTGGTCTTGTAGCACTTGAAGTCACTTCCCATAGGTCATGATCTTCCAACATGTCTTCCATCTTGAGTTTCCACAACTCGAAATTAGTGCCATTAAATTTCTCCACCTCCATTCTTCCATATGATGAACTTGCCATCTCAATCTGCAAATAAGATTCAGAATGCTCTGCAAAAAACTCCCACTCAAACTTGAGATCAGCTCAAAAAACCCTACCCAACAACTAGGATCAAAATTTGATCAAGCTCTGATACCACTTGTAAGGAAACTCAGGTGCGGAAATAGCTTCCTACGCTAATCTCTATAGGAGAGTATTGTGCAAATTCTTATAAATCCTTACAATTTTAGATTCATTAACTGCTTTAACAAAGATATTGCAACCACATACAATGCATACAGAAATATAGAGAATGACACAAAGATATACCCTGGGGAAAACCTTTCGGTAAAAAACCTCAGCACTCCAAAACCTGCACAATGTATTATCTTCAACACAAAGATTACAATACACTTGCAATGCAAGTTCTTTCAGGAAATGAGAGACAAAGCCAACAAGACTTAAATTTTGTTATATCTCTCCCATAGGAGCAGCATCATATATATAGACTCCTCTGGACCTAAAAATAGGCACAACCACCAAGACCCATGCACAAAGCCACATGTACACAGTTGTTACATGCAATCCCAAGAATAGGCGTCCATCCCTAAAATAGACTATGACAGCTTGTCATAGAATCCGCCAAAAATAATGGTCACAAGAGAAGTGTAAGAGAATCTGTCATACCAACCTATTTTTAGCATATTCTCTTACACACACCAACCACTTCTTCTTGGGCGCCCAAATAGGCCAAAGTCATAAGATGCTCTTACACCTATCATAGCACATTCCTTAAATAGTTCTTATGCGTCATAGGAATCCGTCATGACCGTTTCAGTCATAATCTCCTTATGCACAAGATGCCAACACATCAAGTGGAGTGACACATCAACATGCCACCTAGACATGTACACTCACACTTAATTACATTATTTGCAAAAAATACATTTACAAAACAAATAATAAGAATAAGAATTATCCAAGGTTGAGACATCTTATTCCTAACAATTTTTGAATAAAAGTTTGATTAAATGATTGATTAACCCATAAATCAATTGTTTTATTTTTCAAAAATCAATTAAGTTGAGAATAAATCACTTTATTTATTTATTAATTCATAATTATCCATGTGCACAATCAGAGAGCAGTTAAACTCCAAATCAGAAAATCAATGCAAGTTATTGACTATTTGGAACTCAACATCATTTTTGAGTTTTAAAGTTGATCTAAACTTCTAATTTGAGTTAAACTTTGATTTGCATGTTTTTGTGAATTAAATTATCTTTATTTTCAGATAACTCAAAAATGAAGTTGAGTTTATTTGAGTGATTTATGGCTTTCTTTCATGCATCCTCAAAGCCCTAGATTTCTATAAAATCAAGGCTTTAGCTCTTCACAAATCATCTCTCAAATCCACAAGAATTGCATAATCACGCTGGAGAATTGAAATTGGAAGAATCAAAGCTTCTTGCGAATCAACATTGTTGTGAGATCAATCTTGTTTTTACATTCATTTTAGCTTCATATTGCATATTATTGTTAGATCATTTAGCATATCATAGCATATCAGTTTTTACATATTATAGATTCATATCAAGTTTTTATCATTCTTATTGTATCTAAAAGTAAAAAAAATATAGATTAATTGCATTCATATTCCATATCCATCTTTTGCATTCAAATCTTTCATTTAGGTGTCGTCAAGGTCACTGATCTCAATAACAATCTGAGAACATCATACTCGCACCTATTAGAAGGCAGTAAATCACCTGGTTAGTTTAGCTTTCAATTCATTGCACGATTTCATTTTTGCTAACCTCTAATGTTTTACTGAAGTGTTGTGTCTACAGATCAGGTACAAAATTCACACACACAATATGATTCGCTAATACATCTGAAGTCTTATTGACCATTTTTTTAGGAATAAAGAGCATGGATAGATTTTCTAATAATTTTTTAAGGATTTTTAACAATTTAAAGAATTCAATTATATTACTCTTTTAAATTGCTTTATTTATTGTTAATTAATTATTAATTATTTTATTTTTTTTAATTTTAATTGATTTTCTTTATTTTTTTTAAATAATTCTTTTTAACAATTTTTTTTAACCAAAAGTCTAATGTGTAATTTGTGTCATATTATATTAAGATAATATTGGCTATTTTTATTCTATTATTAAAATTGAATATTTTTTGAATTTATTTTAATATATATTATATAAATTTAGATTTAATATTATAACATTATAATATTACTATTATGATTTCAATTATGTACTAAAAATTTGGCCTAAATAATTCACTTTAAAATGAATTATAAGTAAAATGTTTTACTATTTAAATTAATTACAATTTATATTTTATAATTATTTATAAAATAAAATAAAAATATTATAACTATAATTATAATTATTTTAGAATTATTTAAAATTAAAAAATCAATTTACATTTAAAAATAAACTTAATCATAAATTATTAGAATTAAAATATTTTTTATATATAAATTAAAATTAAAATTAAACTTAATTATAAAACTAAAGGCAAGTACTAGCCACTACGTGGCACTTGTTTTTAATAGCAATGCATAATATTGTAGATGTGACCAATGGCAAAATAATTAAAAATTTGAAAGTAATCTTACCTACAATTTAACAATTTACAATTATTTTATTGATTTCAGTTATTTATTTGTATTGTGCATTTTTCACATTTGTTTGCTTTTGTTTTTGATTAAGGAAAATAGGTTTTAAAGGGGCCCTGAAACCCATACAGTTTTAAACATAAACATAAATATAGCAATTACAGTTCACAAAGATACAATAGCCAAAGCAAAAAGAAAGGCGAGACCCAGTCTGCCAGTAGAACAAACAAAAAAAGCCAGAGAACAGGAAATAAAAAAAGCCAGGCTAGGCCAAAAAAACTAGGGGAGTAGCTCAAGCAAACTCCCTGAGGATCTCTGCCGCTCAAATCTTGAGCTCAGAAGCCTTGTCCATCGTGTCCTTAAGGTCAGCCAGATCCTTGTCAGGTTCCTGCAAGTCCTTCTTCATGGTACTGGACCTGGTTCTCTTCCTCGACCCTTCCTCCAGAGATTTATCTTTGCTACTATTAGGAGAATCCTCCTTGCTGCTCCTGTGTTCCTCAAATTTACTAATCAAGACTTTTATATTGTCATTTGAAGCTTTGAGGATGCTGTGGCTCTGCTCCATAATTTTCTGTAAAGTCCCCTCCAAGATCTGCATTCTCTTTTTCACTTCCTCCATTTTGCTTTCCATGTCATTCTTCTCCTCCGTTAGCATGATCTTTCTGCTATTACCCTCCCTCTCCAGCATTCCCACCCAAAATTTTAACTCCTGAATTTCATGGAATGACCATTTGGTGGTTTTGTAGCTATCAATGACACTGTTTTTAGCGTTATTGAGCACATCCATCTGAGGATGTTCTTTAGTGATGTCACTCAGAATCACCAGGGCAGGGTCTATGATATCCTCCATTTGGATTTTTCCTTCCTTGTTTTCCTTAACCAGGGTTTTCATCATTTCACGCTTTAGGCCCATCCTGACAGACATATTGTGGAAGTCTCTCCAAACCACATTCATCTCTTTATCTGTTATCTTGCATGTGAACTGGTTAGTCCCTTGATCTTCACCAGCCTGCACCTGTTCGTCCTCTCTCTCCTGACTCTCCTCTTCATCTTCGCTATCTTTCCCCTCCTCTTGTCCTTCCTCCTTATTCTCCTCTTCCATTTTCCTCCGTTTCCTCTGCTTCCTGCCAGAATCCGTAACCTCTTCTCTGAATGCAGGCATTTTAATAATGAATTTTCTCTTCCCCTTCTTATTCTCCTTAGCATCCTCCTCCTCCCCGATAGTATCTTCTTCTACTTCAGCGTTGTCTCCCTTAGTGTCCATGCCTTCTGCCTCCTCATCATAATCCTTGTCGGAAGAAACCTCAATGCATTACTTTGGTTTAGGTTTCTCCCCTTTTTCCCATTTTTCTTTCTTACTCTTCTTTTTCCCCTTTCTAGTATGAGGGGAGGTGACAACATCTAAGTCCGAATGCATATCTTGGCTCTCCTCGGTGTTTGAAGGGATGTACTCTTCTTCCCCAAAGTTGAGCTCTTCATTAGTGCCCTCCTTCCCCCCTTTCCCCTGCTTTAATTCTTTTCCTATGGTTTTGGCTTTGAAAAACTTGTAAATCAACAACAACAACCCCTCGTGGAAAGTAGGATTTCCGATGGGCTTCTCCCTATAATCATTTATATTTTCATTGATAGACGAGTAAAGATAAAAAGGGATAGAGATTTTAGTCTCATACCTAAAATGGTTGAGGAGCATGAAGTGATAGGAAATTATACGGTCGAACCTCATGTCCAGGGATATGTATTTGATTATCTCCCTCAGGATAAACCTCCACAGAGGTTTGATGGACCTCGGCAGATAGTAAGTGCCATGCTTCTCAAGGGCCTTCTTCTCCTCCTTTCCTTTGGTAAATTCCGCCATCGCTTGACCAGAAATGCGATGATCTCTGTAGAACTTCTTCCCAACAATGGGGATGCTCGTCACCGTAGAAATGACCTCCTCCGTCACATTAAACTCAACCCCATCAATTTTAACACTCCCCTCATTCCAACTTTTAACCATTGTTTTGGTTACTGAGGGTTTCCATCCATGTAGTCTTTCAATGAAGGAGGTCACCTCCCCTTTGCTCAAAATGCCCCACACTTTCAAACGCCTCTGTCATTTCTTTGCCTCATCCTCAGGTTCCCTTCTATGTTGCTCCCCCACCATTTTCCTTCTCGTTCTGTAGCCAAATCTTCTGGTCTCAGAGCACTTTGAGAAATGGGGCAAGTAGTTGGTATGAAAAATGTTCTCAATCCTTCCCTTAACATTCCGCAAAATGAGCACAGAACTAGCCCTTAACGTGCAAAGGTGGCAGTTGCCTAGGTGATTTGTACTTTGGCTCGTGTTCTTACACATCATATATTGGCACAAATTCCCTAACACATAATCTTTCATCATTAGATTTTAATATTTCTGAATCTGCTTGAGATTCTCTCACTTTCCATTAATTCCTTGATTTCGATCGGAATTAAATGGCCTTCCATCCATCTTTTCACCTCGTTATTTCTGATAGCCCAGTTGGCCAACCTGTCAGCAACTTGGTTAGCCTCCCTGTACTCATGGGCCATGTGAATTCTTTCAAAAGACTTGAGGAGCTGGACGCTTTCATTGATTAAGTTGGTGATCATCCAGGTCGGCATATTTTTCTCATTGAGATAGTCGATTATGTTCTTTGAGTCGCCTTCCAACCACAAATTCCTGATACCAATATCAATAGCCAGCTTAATGGTTTGATGGGCCGCAGTCGCCTCCGCAACATGGTTGGTTTGCACTCCCAGAGGGGCTAAGATGGCGGCAATGCCTTTCCCATGTTCATTTCTGATGATGCCACCGATCCCAGCCTGGCCAAGGTTGCCTTTCGAAGCCCCATCAAAGTTGGCTTTGCACCATCCCTCAGGAGGAAGAGACCATCTGCAATCCTCCCTCTTGCTACAATCCTTCTCCTTAGCTTTGAGAAGCGGGTTATAGCCTTTGATGATAGTGTAGTTTTTGACTAGAGCATTAAGACTTTTGTGGAAAACCACCATAGCATTAGTTTCTTTTTCTCTGAATATACAATTGTTCTGCTCCTTCCACACCCCCCAGCAAAGATGAGGGAGAGACCAGGTCCATAAGCCTTGACACCCATCTCTAGCCACCCCACTTTGTCACTGTTGGAAGAACTCCATTATGTTGCTTGGAAAGACCTAGGTCTACTTGAAAAAAGCCAGGAAAGAAGATCATAAGTTCCTGGTGAAGTGGCAATGGATGAAAAGGTGGTCAACACTTTCCAGATGCATTTTACAAAGGATGCATTGATTAGGAATCTGATGGCCTCTCTTGATAAGGTTGTCCACCGTCAAAATTCAGTTTTGGAGCATCATCCAGAAGAAAATGTTGATTTTGGGAGTGAGGCCGGTGAACCAAGCATTAGCCTAGACAGGGACATGACCATTGTCCCAAGCCATAAGCGGGTACTTCTTATTAGTTTCCAGACCAGCCCATAGAAACTTCTTCTGGATAGACTCCAAAGTATCCGCCACTTTGGAAGGAATAGAGAAGAGGCTGAGAGCATAAATGGGCAAGTTTTAAAGAGTAGACTTGATGAGGAGCACTTTACCTACTTGACTCAGGATAATGCCCTTCCAGCCAGCCAACTTTCTACTGAACCTATCAATTAAGTTATCCCAAAAGAGGTCAAGAGGTCTAGTCCCCATAGGGAGGCCCAGATAAATGGAAGGAAGGGTCCCTATGCCACAACCCAAAATATTAGCTATTTTCCTTTGTCTGCCCTCAGGAGTATTGACAAAAAAGACTGAGCTCTTGTTCCAATTGATAAGCTGACCCGTGGCATTGGAGTAAGAATTAAGGATGGCCTTCACCTGTCTAGCTTCCTTAACCAAAGCTTCTCCCCGAAGGATGGTATCATCCACAAATTGCTGGTGATTGAAGACTAGGGGTCCACAGGAAGGTTTCAAACCAACTAAATCACCTTTGCTCCTTTTTACAAGAATAAGTCTGCCCAAGCATTCTGCCAAAATAATAAAGAGGATGGGAGAGAGGGGGTCCCCTTGCCTGAGCCCTCTGGAAGATTTAAAGAAATCCATGGGAGAGCCATTAATCATAACTGCAAAGGTGGGGGTAGAGATCAGTTGAGATATAATTTTTTAAGTGTTGTCATTAAAACCAAAAGCATGCAGGACCTGATCCAGGAACAACCAATCCACCCTATCATAGGCCTTAGATAGGTCGAGCTTGAGTAGGAAGCCATCCTTTTTTCCTTCCTCTAGAGAGTGAATTACCTCATGAACAGCTATAATAGAGTCCAAAATTTGTCTACCAAGGACAAATCCTGTTTGTTGCGGGGAGATGATCTCTGGGAGGATTTTAATCATTCTAATGGTTAAAACTTTAGAAAAGATCTTGTAAAGAGAGTTGCAAAGGCTAATAGGCCTGAAAGAGTCAAAAGAGTCCGCACCTGAAACTTTGGGAATGAGAACCAAGAAAGTGGCATTGATTTCTTTGAGTAAACACTTGGCCCCAAAGAATTCCTGAATGGCTTTAACACGATCAACTTTTATAACTTCCCAATACAGCTGGAAGAAGAAGGTGGGGAACCCATAAGGGCCAGGAGCTTTCTTAGCGGGCAAAGAGAAGACAACCACCTTAATTTACTCCATATCAGGAATGGCAGCGATGGCTCTATTCTGACTAGCCTTAATAACTCTGGGGATGGAATTGAGTATATCCCCTTGGTCCTCAACACCCAAGTTAGTCTCTTTGGATAGGATGGAAGAGTAAAAACTGATAGCTTCCTGGGTGATCTCCTTATCTTCTTTAAGAGTGACATCCCCCTTATTAATCACACTAATTCTATTAGCAGCCCTATGCTTCATAGTTGAGAGGTGGAAGAATCTAGAGTTTTTGTCCCCTTCCTTAAGCCACACCGATCTAGATCTCTGCCTCCAGAACATTTCCTCCTTGCTCACAATGTTGTGAAGATCAACCAAAATAACCTTTTTAGCATTCAATCTTTCCTCATCATATCCCACATCTTGGACCTCCTCCTAAACCCCAACAAGGTCCTCCAATATCCTATCTTTAGCCAGAAAAATATCACCAAAATGCTTTTTGTTCCATTTTCTGATTTCCATTTTGACATTTTTGAGTTTCTTTGCCACTTTAAACATAGCCATACCTTCCACATCAATGCTCCACCAGTCTCTAATTCTATCATACAGACCCAGGTGAGCAGTCCACATCTTCTCGAATCTGAACGGGAAAGCCTTTTTCCTATTGCATTACTCAAGAGAGAGGGAGATCAGGGAATGGTTCGAACCAAGTCTAACCAAAGTGGAAAGTTTCTAGTGGTAAGAGTTCATCCAATCCATAGTGATCAAAGCTCTATCTAGCCTAACCTAAATGCACTCCGAACCAATTCTTCTGTTAGACCAAGTGAACTTCCCGCCATCTAGTTCAACATCAAGGAGAGCTAGCTCGCTAATAAACTCCGCAAGGTGCTATCTACTATCTAAGTCCAGAGGGAGCCCACCTAACTTCTCAGTAGCCAACAGGGGAGTGTTGAAATCTCCCATAATGACACCCTTAGACCCTCCCAACAAGGGCACCAGGTTGCAAATTTTACTCTAGAAGTGCTTTCTACCATTTTTAGTGTTAGGGGCGTAGATATTCATCACAAACCAACTTTCTTGGTCCTTAGAATTCATGAATTGAATAAGAAAAATGTTCCCTTCATTAAAGATGATATCCGCTGTAAGGCTGTCCTTCCATATCACTAACAGCCCTCCAAAAGCTCCAGAAGAGTCAGTTGCCGCCGACTTCATACTTTTGCTAAAAACAATACTCTCAGTCTTCTCCTTCTTCATCTTCATTTCCTGAATCAAAAAAATATCCGGCCTATGATCCCTAATCATATTCCTAACAACCTCCTATTTGTGGATCCCATTGAGTCCACGAATATTCCAAGATATGATCTTCATATTTTCTTTTGAGGGTATGTATCCTGGATGGTTTTTTGGGTCCCATCTGCTATGTTTCTTCTTGTTTCCTTTCTAATTTGATGCTTGTTCCACCTACCTGGGGTGCTTACTTTACCCCCTGTATCAGCTTTGGCCCTACTTCTTGTAGTAGCCGGAGACACCAGCGATGGGTCCCTACTATTCTTTTTTTTCTTGACAGATATCCAAGGACCAGCATTCTCATCTTTGCAACTCTCAAACAGGGCTTCCATTCTGGAGATTTTCCTTGGGGAGGAGGAGGTAACTAGGTCAATGATTCTATTGACCTTGCTTGGGGAAATAAGCAAGCTCCTGCTAAGGATAGATTCTTGGGAGGGGCCTCCAACCTCCTCAATGCCCTCGAGCTCCTGGGTCTCAGGCACTAACAAATCCTCAATGATTTCTTCCAAGATGAACTCCCCATCCAAAAGAAGGATCCTACTTCCTTTATCTCCCTCCTCAGCAGCAAAAGCTTGCATTTTAGGGCAGCCATCGCCTTCAACCTTATCCCTGTTGCCACCTTCCTTGTGGGACTCAGGCTGAACCCTATTGTTGAGGTTTTCCTTACTCTCTAGACTCCTTTGTTCAAGAGGGGTCATTGAAGGGCCCATGGGTTTTTCCCCTTGAGGATCCACCCCTTGAGAAGTTCTCTCCAGAGCTTTCTCCTTCCACACCTTCTTGGGTCCTTCATCTTGATTCAGGCCTTTTTGCTACTTCTGGGTCTCTTTTTTCTTTCCTTGCTTGATTTGGGCCTTACGTACCTTTTCCTTCTCAATGAAGATAGGGCACACTTTGGCCTTGTGGCCCACCTTTTTATAGTGGAAACAAGCAAAAGGCACATTTTCATAGTTGATCTGCTGCACCTGCCTTCCCAGCCTAGATTGAAACTCTATCACTTTAGGCATATCCTATCCTTTGACTACCTCCACACATATTCTAGCATACGTAAGTCTTTTTTTGGTAGCAGTGACATGATCAATGGATAACAGCTCACCAAAAGAGCTGGCAATGCTGTAAAAAATGTCCTCATGCCAGTATTCCAGAGGCAGCTCAGGAAGCGTAATCTAGACCAGGGCTTGGGTCAAGAAATCATTGTTTAGATCCAGATTGGAGGTCCATTTTTGGAGGATTAGCGTGGATCTCCCCATCGACCAATTTCCCACACAGAGAATCTCAGAAAAATCTTCTAAGCATGAGAACTCAAAAGACATGAAGCCCTTGGCCATAGCCGTGACTTTAACCCGTCCTTTTAAATCCCATTTTTTCCTGGAAAAGGTTCTAACCAAATTGATATTTGGTCTTGTGCCTATGAACTTGCCAACAAGCATAGTAGCCATACTTTGAATGTTGTGATCAATAAGCTCTGAAGGCACTTCCAAAGCAAAAGTACCTTTCTCTTTGTTGAAGATGTTTTTGATCTTAGGGAAGGAGGACTTACCCGAGGGTTTAACTCCAAACAGATTAGTCCAGCATCCCAATAGGTGTGAAACAAGCCCCAATGAATCACCTAGATCCGGTTTCAAAGCCCATGGGTCCCCTTCATCTGTCGAATCTTTCTTTCCACTGTCCTTCTCCTACATCAGGCCTGCATCCTGATTAGGCAGTCCCTTCTCTGCATGTTTCCTGCTTGAATTTCCATTTGAATTTTTTCCCCCCTCTCCACTCTCTCTGCTCGCCATAAGATGTCACATTTATTTGTTCAGATTTTGAATCTTGAAGTTAAAAGCTTAAAAAAATCCTAACCTAAATAGGCTATTTGAAAAAAGTAGCAAGTTATAACAAATTAGTAAACAAATCCTTCTTTTGGGTTGTAGACTAATTTTTTTAAGATTTATTGAAAGTCTTTGAGTCTTTGATACCTTGATTTGCTTTAGGATAGGAGATTTGATTTTCACCTATAAAACTCTATGTCACATGAAGAACAAATTGTGATGAGGAAAGGACCAACAATTTCATTTTGATTGTTAGAAAACCTTACAATATATACTATCATTTAATTTTTCATTTTGTTTCTATATACATGATTACAACATGACATTTGGTGTATTGCTACCACTATAAAATCCCTCTTAACGTAATAAATGATAGTGGATTTTAGTTTTGCAAACTATTACATCAATGATTGGAGTGAGTCTTGAAAATTTCAAGCTATAAGATATACCTTGATTTAAATGTTGCTCCAGTAGTTAGAGTTCATAAGATATACCATTTACTATTCCATTATGAAAATATGTTTCTCCGTTCTCCTCTTCAATACCACTTTGAGTTTGGACACACTACTCATCCTTATGAATTTAAGGTGTCCTTAAAATTGCTCTGTCATTTGCCATCTATGTCAATGATGGTCTCTGTCTCTCCTTGCTATGGAAAACATATTTCTATTGTTTTATCATTAATACACATATTTATGTTCATTATATATGACCATTTATCCTCATAGTACAAATCATATCACTCCTATCGGCTCATCGTTGCACATACAAAAATGTGCAACTGCTAGTTTTAGGAAAACTAAGTATGCAATCTTTTAGTGTAACCCTCTTGCAATTCAGACAACCCCCATACCAACCAATGATCTTACCTCCAAGGATTGTGAACAAGGTGATTGGATTGAAGTTAAATCCAGAAGGACAAAGAAAAACTTTCGGGCAAAGTAGTCTAGGTTGGAGCAGCCACGCCTCTGGGAAATTTTGATCACAGGAAATTCATGCTCAAAGGCCACAAGAGCTAATCGGGTCCCTCTTCGAAGATCGGTACCATAAAAGCCATATCAAAGGGAAAACTCCTTCCTCCCGTTACAGAAAGAATATTTACCAACAATGGTCCATTCAAGAAGACCTAGCAAATTCACTAATACGAGAGTATCAAACATCAAAATCTCCAACTTGGTCCCCTCGACAAGAAACAATAATAGCAATCACAACACCCTGAAGCTGAGAGATGACTCTAACAATAAAACCCTAGAACCAGTAAAGGAGCTATTAGTAATTATCTGGAGAAACTAACCCTTGAGATCAAAGGTGGAGTGGTGAATAACATCTAGCACCAATGTCATAAATATGGGCTTTTCGCAAGATGGACTGGAATGGGAATGAAAGTCAAAGAAATAACAAGATGGCTCAAGGTAACCTACAATAAGAAAATAGGCATTGCAATCTTAGAACATGATTTTATGTACATTGATTGCTACAATGTAGATTTAAAAAATAAATTCCTATCAGGAAACTCATTGTCTTTTAAGGGTCAACCATTCAAAGTTTTAGATTAGCAACCCCTTTTTAATCCAAATAACCTTAAATCATTATGTGTTGATAGACCAATCCTTCTTCCCAACTTACCAATTGAAATGTTAGATAGAGAAACACTTAAAACAATAGGTAATAAAATGGGAAAATTTGTGGCCTATGAGAAGGATGAATTCATGTATTCAAGTCTAGTGATTATAGTTAATATGGATATCAACATTAAAACCCTAAAAAACCTAGAAATTAAGGTAAATGATCAAACCCTAGTTATATAACTGAGGTTCTTTAGAGGGCATATCAAGGAATGGGAGGAACCGAGAAAATATGTGGTTGTACCACATTTAGAAATTCCAATCCCAAACCCGAACATCTAATTAATCTTTAATTCAGAAGGAGGAGGCTTTACCTTAGCAAGGAACCTAGTAGGAGATGATTTAGAAGAAGGGGAGATCGGGGATGAAGGGTGAAAAGCATCACCAAAAGTAGGGTTGGGAGAATATGTAGGGGAAATTGAAGAAAGTTCTAGGACAAATAGAAGAAAAAAACACACTGAAGCTATGGTGGAGAACTCAAAGGAGGAAGGGAGGAAGATAAATTTTAAGAACAATAGTGAAGATATGAATGAGGACAAGGAATTAAAT
Source organism: Chamaecyparis obtusa (assembly GCA_027943335.1). NCBI lineage: Eukaryota > Viridiplantae > Streptophyta > Pinopsida > Cupressales > Cupressaceae > Chamaecyparis > Chamaecyparis obtusa. The sequence continues at coordinate 728,952 of BSBK01007014.1, read as the reverse complement.
TAATTAAGAACAAATAGTCCCTCTCAAGAGACATGGAATCAGACACCATCAGACAATGAAAAGGACAATCGAAAGGAGGCAACCAAGAATGATGATAAAGAAGATCCCCAACGAGTGGAGGAGGAGGTTAACATCATCTCTGAATAATTAAGTGATATGGTAGTTAATGAGATAATAGATAAATTCATGAATGAAATTTGTGATGAGGAAGAATTAAATCGACAGAAGGAGCTCCTCATTGAAAATCTAACAAGTGGGGACAATCTTGAGATGATGGGGGAGGTAGAGGAGCTAATGAATGACCTTGAAGTATTAGAATAGGGGAAACAAGAAGCCCTAGGGATAGTAGCAACACAACCAAGAAATATTGCTCCAGATTGTGCAAAAATAACCCAAAAAAGAGGCATGAAATATTTCCTAGAATTAAGAAATAAGGATGGAGAAGCGATGGGACAATCAAAACTGACTGACATTTTATATGTAGGGAAGGGGAAGTACCTTCCCATGGCACCATGAATATCCTAACTTGGAATGTTAGGGGCCTCAATGTCTCTAACAAGCAATAACTCGTCAAGCATTGCATATCTAAAACAAAGGCTGATATTATTTTAATCCAGGAAATGAAATTAAGCTCAACAAAGATGCAAAGCTTGAGAAAGAAACTAGGATTCAGTGAGATCTGAGATTATCTAGCTACTGGGGCTTCAGGGGTATTAGCAATTCTATGGGACCCTAGGAATATCTCTATTTCCTCCTTGGAAAGTCATCAAAATTGGATCTATGGATTAGTTAAGTGCTATATTAGGTTGACACTAAGTTTCAGAATAATTAATGTGTATGGGCCTATCCCAAACAGAGAAAAGACTAGGGTTTGGGAGGAAATATAAGAGAAGTTAAAAGATCACAAAGAGGAACTCACTATTGTGGGAGGATATTTAAATGCCATTACTAAGACCTCAAAGAAATAGGGAGGCATTAACAGACTATATAAATTAGTAGAGGACTTTAAAAATTGGATTAGTAGGAATTATCTCCTAGAAATAGAAACATCAAAAGATTCATATACTTGGAACAACAAGAGGAATGGATTCGGTAATATAGCTAAGAAGTTGGAAAAATTCTTTATATATGGAAGCTTATCAGATACTTCTTTTACTCTAGAATCAAAGGTGAAACCAATCTCGGGATCAGACCACTACCTAGTGGAACTAAAAATTGTAGAAGATAAGAATCCCAACAATTGCCCCTTCAAGTTTGAACAAATGTGGCTCAAGGATGAAAAATGCCTCAAATTGATAGAGCAGCAGTTGAAAGAAACATAGGTGTTAGGCTCAAAACTCTTTAAAGTTGTTAGCAAATTGAAAGTCATCAAACAAAAGTTAAAGGAATGGAACTCTGAAAACTTTGGCAACATATTCAAGACAAAGGCCTCCCTAGAAGAAAAATTGGAAGAATTAAACAAAGAAGTAATGGAAAGAGGTATGGATGAACCCTTATATATGGAAGAAAAGAACCTTCTTCAGGAGTATTCCGAGGAGGTCCTTTCTAAAGAAGAGATCTTTTGGAGACAAAAATCCAGGGAGACACAGCTGAATGCAGGGGATGTTCTAGGAAGGTCCATATACAATGGAGTAATAATAGCACAGGAAGCTATACACTCGGTTAAAAATAACCTAGAACCCAACATGCTTATCAAATTGGACATAAAGAAGGCATACAATAGAGTGAATTAGAATTTTCTTTGTAAATGTCTTGAGGCTTTTGGTGTTGCAAAACAATGGATCAATCTGATCTTTGAATGCATCTCAACACCAAAGATGTTCATCCTTGTAAATCATTTTCCTAGAGGTTTCTTTGAGATAACTAGAGGATTGAAATAGAGGGACCCTATCTCCCCCTTCTTGTTTATCCTAATGGCCGAAGCTTTAGGAATATCAATAACTAGTGAAAGCGAGGAGGGGAGACTCAAATGAATTAGCATTACTAGTAGCCTAGAATCCTCAACCCATCAATAATGTGTGGATGATGCCATGCTATATGGACAAGGATCAATTGAAGAAGCCAAAGTATACCAAGAAACCCTCAGTTAATACACAAGAGCATCATGACAATAAATTAACCCTAAAATTTTAGAAATCTTCATCTTCAACACCCCTCTAGAACTAGAAAACTAAATTTCTCAAATCCTCAACTTTAAAAAGGGTAGCTTACCATGAAAATTCTTAGGCCTCCCCTTAGACTCAGGTTGTAGGTCCTCCAAAATTTGGGATGTCACTATTAAGAATATCAAAAATAAAATGGAGGCTTGGAAGGGGAAAGGGCTCTTAGCAGTAGGTAGAGTAACCATGGTCCAAACGGTCCTATCAACACAACCTATTTACCAGCTATCATGTATAGATATGCCTATGAATAAGAGGGAAGAAATCAACAAACATCTTTAAACCTTCTTTTGGAAAGGGACAAGGGACAAGAATAAAATATCCTTAATGGATTGGGACAAAGTATGCAGGCCAAGAGAAGGAGGGGCGAGTATTAAAAACATTAGGGCACAAGAGAAATCCTTGGGGGCCAAATTAGTATGGAGGATGTTTATATATTCACACCTCAAATGGGCAAGAATTCTGATTCACAAATACCTAAGTAATTCAGACCCAATCAATATTTTTAGGGAAAAATCTCCACCCAGAGGTTCAAGAATTTGGAATTTCATGTTAGACTGCATAACCATTATTATGGATAAACTCACATGGAACCTTGGAAATGGGGGGAAGCCCTCTTTTGGTCAAACTCTTGGGGGGATACAAGGCTTTGGATAAGGAAAGAGATTAGGAACAATCTAGGAACATATTGGAAGCTAGGTAGGGAAATAAGGTAAAGGATTATGTCGAGTCTGAGTTAGAAGGGACATGGTGGAAGTGGAAGGACCTTAATGACTTGGACCTCCCTCCTTTGGAAAAGGAATCACTATGCATAACCTTAAAAATGTAAGGAAAATAAATTTTAATTTTGACAAGGATAAACTTGTTTGGGATGGGGGCAGGACATGAGAATACACTTCCAAGGAAGGGTATAAATATATAACCTCTAATAATTTAAGGAATAGGCATAAAATTCCATTGAGACTTTGCTGGGACAAATTTTGTTTACCCAAGGCAAGCATATTCACATGGTTGGTCCTTCATAAGAAGGTTCTCACTACAGATAAATTCACGAATATGGGATATCAAAGCCCAAGTAGGTGCCCTCTCTGTGAGAAGGAGAAAGAGTCTATAGATCATATATTCTTAAACTTCCCACTCTCAAACCATTGTTGGAAATGGCTAAGCTCCCAATTAGGACGGTCTTCAGCTTTCCCTAATTCTATTATAGAGATGCTCCAAACTTGGCCCCTCCTCCGAAAAGAAAGTATCTATGGTGGATTATGGATCTTTTCCCCCTCGATTGTAATTTGGGAGTTATGGAAGGAACACAATAGAAGAATATTCTAGGGAAAAGAGATGGACATAAAGTAACCAATAAACAAGATGGAATCTTCCATTATAGAAATAATAAATAGTAGAATTATGAATAGGAATTTAATAGATGCAGTGATGACCCACTGGGATGAAAAGATGAGAGGGAGGTGGATTGGTCTTAAAATAACTCCTATGTGGGATCAAGACCAAAATCTAAAATGGACAAAAGAAAAGGATGTAAATGATAAACTCTGAAACAGGGGTGGTACAAACTCAACTTTGATGGAGCATCTAGGGGAAACCCCAGGGTGGCAGGAATTGGTTGTTGCATTCATAATTCATAGGGCATAGTGATTTCCAAGATAACCAAACCTATTGTTATAGAAACCAACAATTGAATAGAACTAATGGCTCTTGTGGAAGGATTAGAAATTTGCAAAATCATGGGTTTAAGAAAAATAGAAATTGAAGGAAACTCGTCAATAATCAACAACACATTAAGGAAATGATCACTTATGAATTGGAGACTAGATTCCATCTTGTCAAGAGCATTAAATTCATGTAAGTCTTTTGACAAAACTATCTTCAACCACATTTACAGGGAAGGAAACCAAAGAGCCGATGAATTGGTAAATATAGGGGAAAATGGGAACTATAGCTCTTGAGTTTGATAGTTTACTCTTACCCACCTCATGTCTGTGTGCCTTCATTTAGGCTCCTTTTGATCCCTAGAGTCTTTTATGGCTCCTCCAGTTTAGAGTGTTTCCTTTCCTTAATCTCAACCCCTTAGGCTTCTCAGACATACCTTTTCTATAGGGTAATTTCATTCATTATTAATTTTGCTCTCATTTCTCCCACATTTTCTTCTCAAGTCCGTTCAAATCCCTCAACCTTCATTGGCTCTAGGGAAATTGAGGTCACCACCTATTAGCCTCCATAGCATCCCTTGGATTAAGCGATGTCACTTCCCCTACCCTTCCTTGCAGAGCGTATTAGCCTATTAAGAGCCACTTCTTCTTCTTCTCTTAGGTGACCTCCAGGTGACACCCCATGTTTCAAATTATGGATACACCCATCAAACTGAGAGGCCCGTGCCAACAAATAGCATTAAATGAATCGATTGATGGACACAAACTGAGGAAGCTTATTCTTACCTCACATTTCCTTGTAGTTAGAGATGTCTTTAGAATCTTAGGAAGAGAGTTTATTAACAACACTGATAGCATGAGAGTTAACACAGACATCCCTGCAATGTTCATTGCATCGACATTGCAAGTAGAGCCAGATAAGTTGGCCTTCAGTCTTCTTTGTAGAAGATTCTTCAAGAATTTGTATCTGGATGATCTAGACAAGGTGTTAAGTAATATAAGGGGATACCTCATGATTCGAAAGCCTCGCTACTATGACTCTCCTATTATGGGTGGAAGGCCAGTACCTACCTACCCAATTTTGGATGTAGAAGATTTGGACTCATACATCAGTTGGGCTCCCTGAATAAAGAGAAATGTGTACATTTTATTCCACTCTCTGCATGTGATAAGGCCCCAAGAAATGAAATTGATTGATATTTTTATCTTGGAAGATCAGGTGGGGCATGTGAGTGGGAACTAGAATCCTAGCTCAACCCCGAATTACATGAATTCATCTTTATTCTAGATCTGATGGATTCAAAACCTCAATAGCTGAGACTTGTTGTTTTTTGTGTATATTTTTACACTTAGATGTTCTATTTGTATAGGCCCTCAGTCATTACTACAATGTTTGATCTACCTCTAAAAGAAGATTCGATGATGATAAGACTAGTTTATTACCTTGTAAGCCTTCTTAATAATGTGGATTAAGTGTACCTATGTTTGTTAGTTACTATACATCTTAAAATGGACACACTTCTCATTTAATACCTTTTAGTTCTTATCATTTATCAAATTATTAGACCATGGATGGATTCATGCTCAATCACCTCTTTCTCTTGTTCATTCCCATATTCTCCCTTTTCAACAATGTAGTTTATGAGACCTCAACGTTAGCTCCATGTGCGCCAACCTTGGAACATGTCAACCTAAGTCAACATGTTCCCTAGGGTTTGTGAACCTTGGGCCTAGTGTTGTCTCGGGGATTTAATTCTCAAAATAGGGTGACCCATCAACTTTCTTTGTTTTCCTGCCCGAAAACTAGTATAAAATGAAGCCTAGGCACCTTATTTTGCAAGCATGAGAAAAGAAGCATGAAAAAAGGAGAAAAATGATGAAAAAGAAATGAAGCAAGAAGACACATTGATGATAGAAATCTCATGATCAAGTATTCAAGCATTCAAGTCTTCAAAGATTCAAGGATCCTTTGTGGGCATCTTTCCTCTTCAAGATCTAGCATATTGTTGGCCATCAAGGGAGGATATATACATTGAGTCATTCATCATCTTCTTCATTTAATGCACACTTACATCTATGGATCCATGAAGTGATTTTGGTAGATCTATAGCATTTGTGGAGATTTCCAACACTACAAGTTCATGATCAACATACAAACACAACAAAATCCTTATTGACAAGAGTTTCTTCAAGAAAGGTGAATATTTATATTTGTCTTGTTTCATTTACACATTTATATTTCAATTCAAGGTCGATTCCTCAATCTAGGGCTTGACCAAGGCAAGCCCTTATCCACCCCAACCCCAAAACCTAGTTTTCTATGTGCAAAAGTGGGATCTCAGAATTGTAGGTACAGATCTGGAAGTTGCAGACATAGATCTATCATAAAAATCTAGGTCGAATTCACAAAAGTGCCTCGAGAACATAGTGACTTAGATCAACATGTTCTATAACACGGTGACTTAGATCGACCTATTCTAGAACATAGTGACATGGTCTACTTGTTCCCAATAGCTTGAGATTTTCAACATTTTCTAGGTTTTCAATCGTGATCGTAGATCCACAGTAAAAAATTTAGTTATAGGTCCATAATAATAGTTTTTAGAGTAGAAAAGCATAATCCTCTTCATACTTCAAGGTGAATACTTCATTATATATTTCACATCTTTTCTTAGATCTACTTGTGTGCTAAAATGTTGATACACTTCTATGAGTCATTATATCCAAGATTGCTCAAGAATGAGGTCTCAAATGGTGACTCATAGCTCTTTATTCATGAAGTGCAAGGGTTTTTAATGGAGGTCCTCATATTGGATCTAGTTTGTGCCCATGAAAGTACACCATAAAATGAGAGATTCAAAGAGAGAAAACAAGAATGCTAGTCTCCATGATCATCAAGTATGCATGAAAATGAAAATGAAAGCTATTCTATATGATAAAAATGCGTGAAAGCAAACTAATCTATGAAAGGAAATGCTTATGCAAGATTATTATATGAAAGGAAATATGAATCTAATCTAATATGAAAATAAAAGATTAATCTAAATGGATTGCCATGGAGACATGAGAGAAGAAGATAAGAAAAGAGAAGTTGCAATATCCAAGCTCAAGTGCTCAAATTCTCCTCCAAAATCTCTCTCCAAACCTACATAACAATAACATAAATCTTGACCTCTAAAATCTCCATGCATAAAATGAGAAGGAGAGGGCCCCTTATAAAGGATTTAGAAATGAATGGGCGGTCAAGATTAAGAGGCAAAAAGAAATGAGCAATGGTGGAGATTAAATCTTGGTTGATCCATGTGCTCAAGATTCTCAAGAGGCAAAATCAATGGACATGGTTAAGAGGAAAAAATATGTGTGGAAGAGATTAAGAGGCAAAAGGAGATTTCTCTCATCTTAGAAAGTGTGCATTCAATGTGTAGACAAAAAGTCTTTTTCTTTTTCTTTTTATTTTATTATTTATTTATTATTTTTAGCAAAGTGGTTTTCATTAATTAATTAAAAGATTTTTTATTTATTTAAAAGAGATTTGTTCTTTTAATTAAATGCAGTTTAGGATAAAGTGATTTTATTATTTAATTAAAATATTTTTTTATTTAATTAAAAGGGAGCATGTTCTCTTAATTAAATAAAAATTAAGATAAAATGATCAAACCTTAGGAAATATTAAAATAATTAAATTAATTATGATTTGATCAAGGAAATTGATTTGAATTGAAAATATTGCAAGACATTGATTCAGAAAATTGATAAATTGATGAATGGGGGCCCAAAGTCTAGGCGACCATTTTAGGGTGCATACATTTGCCTCTCTTTGACTAATGCATGATCTTCATGAGAACACATGTAGTTAAAGAATGAAGTTGAAATATGAGATCGATTTGGGATCACAAAATAACTCAGACGTGTGATCGACAAACGGGAACACATCAGGACAAAGATAAGCTGATTGAAAAAGACAAGGCCAACACTCCTGTAAATAGGTAATTGTCAAGTCTCAAGCAAGGTTTCCCCAAGTGAAGCAATTGATAGGATATGCTTAAAAATGTTGATATGGAAAGGAAGATGGAAGAGAAAAATGGAGGATAAGGTTTTATGTAAAGCGAGTGAGGTTGGAAGATAGGAGGAATAGGCAAATGAGAAAAAAGGATAGAAGGTAGACGGATAATGAATGGAAGGATTGTGAAAGGGTAGATGGAAAGGAAGGAAAGATCAACATAAACACACACCTTGAAGGCTGGCGAGAGGATGGAGGAAACGTGAATGAAGGAATATGTGAAAGAATATGGTGAATGGATAACAGAGGTTGCGGTTTAGGTGCATGGAATGGAAGAATGCTTTTGGAAGAAGGTGAAGTGGAAGCCTTTGTAAGCTTGAATGTCAACTTCACTTGTTGCTCAATATCAGACTCTTTCAAGAGAGACTTTGGAATCTATATAGCTATAGGATTTTCATTTATTTTTGATGATTTAGAGAGAATATCTTCAATGATGGATTTTGGAACCCATACTTGTCTTGTAGTTTTCTTCTTAGATATCTCTTTTGACTTTATGCCTCCATGTCAATTAGAGAAGACATGGTGATATTTTTTTTTGAAGGATTCTTGTATTGTTTCTTTTTCTTGTATTGAACATTTAAGTTACTTCCAAAATACTTGGGACTTGTGGAAGAAGGAGGATATGATTGGTTTAGATGGGTGGGTGGATGAAAAGGGTTCAAGGGTATGCATCTATGTTGATCTTGAGGAAAGATAGGAGATAGAGGGACATAAGGACCTAAGATGGATGATGAATTAGGAGAGTTAGGAGGGGAAAGTGAAGAGAAATAAGGGCCTAAGATGGAAGGAAGACGTGAAGCCCTTATTATTGGTGGAGGAGGTCCAAGGATGGACGTGGAAGATGCAAAAAGATAATCAATAAGTTCATAAACATCTATATGAAAACTAAGGATATCAGCATCTTTAGAGTGAGCATTAAGATTTGCAATAGGATCATGAACATCTTGAATAGGAGCAACTTCTTTGATAGGATTTTTCAGAGCTTGAAAAGACTTAGGAAGAGTAGAAAGTGGAAGCGAACATGGAGTGGTAGAACAAGAAAATGGAAGACTTTGATCTTGACAAGGAGATTTGGATAGCATAAGCATATAATTTTTCTCTTGATTTTCAATAGGCTTAACATTGGAAGTAACAACACTATTTTTAATAACCTTAATGGAAGTATCATCTTTGAAAAGCGCAAGTGTAGTAAGGTTATTTTGATTGTCAATAAGCTCAATGGTGTAAGTAGTATCTTGATCTTGCTTAGGAGAATACTTAAGACATGGTGGAATGAATGAGAAAGGGCGTGCAGGATCAAAAGAACCATGAAACAGATAAGAGATATCATGAAAAGGATTGGATGACATGGAGGGTTCTTGATCTTGATCTTTCTTTATGTTCTTTTCTTTATCATTTTTAGAGTCCTCTTGACATGGAGCCACTTCTAAGGACAAGGAAGCATGTTGGAATTGTATGGAAGACTTTGGAAGAGATGGTGAAGGACTAGCTGAAGTAGGCATTATATCATATAAAAGCTTAGGATCTTTAGGTTTAGCATTATTGAAAGTATTTGTAGCCAAGTGAAGGTTAGCTTGAGTTTCTTTAAGAGGTAGCCCTTGAGGACAACTATAGGGAACCACATGAAAAGTATTAGGACCTTTATTGGATGAAGGATTTGTGAAAGATTTGAAAGACTTGGAAGCTTTAGGAAATGTATGGGTATTGGAGGAAGTAGGGGATGGAAGGGAATTGTTAGAGTAAAGTATTAATTATATTAATTAACTTTACTCCCTTCTTAAGATGTCAACACTTTTATTTTTAGTTGTTTATATTTAAACACACATGCACTAGTTGATTTAAACTTATGCACTAGTTGTTTTAAATATAAACTTGCATGCATTAGTTTTATAATAATTTAACTAATTATTACATACACTAGGGTTTTCCTTTCAAGGCTTTTGATCTCCTTTATAAGGATGATCCATTGTACATTTAATTCATTCATTATTTGAGAATATTTTCTTCTTCATATTTTTGAGTCAAACCCTTGCCCTATTCTTGTCTTTACTTCCTTGTAATATGTTTTTGTATGCAGGTGATCTTCAGGTTTTGTAGATTTGTATTGCTCAAATCCTACATGGTATCAGAGCCTAATCTGCTACAGCTTGTTCACGTTTGAAGGATTTAGATTATGGCCTTTTTTTTAATTGAAATTAGACAGTCTCTAAATTTTGGTACACTTTGAGCTCAAACAAACTTCACCGTTGAGCTCATAGCACCCAAAAACCCCTATTTCGATATAAGTAACGTCCAATTTAGACAACTTTGCATTTTGGACCTTTTTTTTGGGTACCATAAGCTTGACACGCTTCACGAGGTAGAAATTGTATGGATCTACACACTTCTCGAGAAAAATTTTATACAAATTATGATGCAAAATGAGACAAAATTTTTTCTATCTGATACACAAGTCAAGACAAAAAATTTGGCACGCAAATTGAGGTAAAAAATCTGAAAAGCTTGCCACAGATCCTGAGGCGCGCATGTGATTTTGGAAAAAAAAAAATATTTTGTTTTCTTTTTGAGTGGTGATAGCCATTTGGCTGTCAAATTTAAGCTCATCATTTGATGATGTCAGCATGCATCATCCTCATTTACACAATTTTTGGGCTCTCTCGTGCACCAGTTGGTATTTTGCTCATATCTTGAGCATAAGATGTCAAAATTGGGAAAATGAGATATCATCGAAAAGCTAGTTTTGAGCTCTATCCAGATCTAGAGGTTTGAATTTCTAATTTTGATTTTTTGATGAAATTTTTTTACTGTCAAAGCCAGATGTTCAATTTTGCACTCCAGAAGCTCTATCTTGCGCATCCGAACTCCATTTTGGAAAAGAAAGATATCATTGGAAAACTTGTTTTGAGAGATTTCTAGTTCTATGAGTCATTTTTCTAGATTTTACTCCAAGTATATTTTATTCAATTTTTTGCACTTCTGCACTCTGGTGGATATCTTGGATATTACAGGTCCTGGGATCTCTTCCCTTTAAGGGATGACTCTTCTTAGGCTGTTCTTTTGTTTCAGCAGCCTTCTCTCTTATTTTAATAGTGTATAATTCACTTTTGTAGCATTCTTTTATGCACATGCACTGAGATAAAGTGTCATTTTCTTGCATGCTTGAAATCTTGAACATGTTTGTGCTATTTGTACTCGCACTCCATTATAAAGTGCCATGGGGGGGTTTGATGTTTGCCTTTGTTTTCCATCTACCTTTGTCAAGTGAGTGTTCCTTCCATGACATTAGCCTTAGGGTATCTTTATTTATGCTTGTGCTTTCTATGCACCTTCAATGTTCCTGGTTCTTCACGATGCAGTTCTTATTGGCACTCTTTTCAGTGTACCTGTTATTACTCCCTTGTTAGCAGTATGGGGGGGTTTCTAATGTTGGTTCTACTACTTCCTTGGTTTGATAGTGTGAGCTATGTATTCAGTATTTGATTCTATGTATTAGGCGATTGCAGTGGCTGGGTACCTATGCATTCCAGTGAGATGGATCATTTACCATATGGATACTCTCTTCTTTCCTATTTTTTGGATGCACTCTTCCATCTTTGATTGATCAGATCTTCAAACTTTTGGTGTTTATGCCATCTGTATCTTCGAGTTCAGGTGTTTGCCTTTGTTTGCCTCATGATTCGAGTAGTGTTATTTGAGGGCATTAATACAAATTACAGTCTTCTCTACCTGGTCATATTTCTGTGGAGGATCTTCAGATCAGCAGTTACTTCTTGACAAAGTTTGCATCTTCTTGCTTCAATGATGTTCTACATGTTCATTCTTGTTCCTATTTTTTGGAACATTCCTAATTTTGGAGGCTTCTTCAGTCTTTCAGATTAGTTTTTATCTCTTTTTGGAGTAGAGTTTTTCCCATGTGGTTTTCTCTATTTCTCTGCTTTATAGAGACTCTTTTTTGTACATGGTACCTCATCAGGCCATGTTGCCGGGACCCATTTTATGCTTTTAGCACTATAGTTTCCTTTGCTTTCTTCTTAGCTGCATTGTTGCTCATCTTAAGGGGGGGTGTTAGAGTAAAGTATTAATTATATTAATTAACTTTACTCCCTTCTTAAGATGTCAACACTTTTATTTTTAGTTGTTTATATTTAAACACACATGCACTAGTTGATTTAAACTTATGCACTAGTTATTTTAAATATAAACTTGCATGCATTAGTCTTGTAATAATTTAACTAATTATTAATGTACTAGGGTTTGCCTTTGAAAGCTTTTGATCTCCTTTATAAGGATGATCCATTGTACATTTAATTCATTCATTATTTGAAGATATTTTTTTCTTCATATTTTTGAGTCAAACTCTTTCCCTCTTCTTGTCTCTACTTCCTTGTATCAGGTTTTTGTATGCAGGTGATCTTCGAATTTTATGGATTTGTATTGCTCAAATCCTACAGGAACCATCACAAGACAAAGGTCCATCATTAACATAATCTTTCTCGAGAGTGTAATCTTTATTTTTAGCATGAGAGTTCTTAGAGGAGAGATTCTTATAGTATTTACATTTATAATCAGCGCAGAAAGCTTTCTCTGCCTCACTAGAAGTAGATGTATCATCTAGGTATTATTCACAAAAATCATCAAAATCTCTTTCAAAATCAGAATCATATGGATCACCATCACGATCTATCCAATGTGACGACCCATTTCCAGTAAGCACGAGCACACAACTAGGAGGACTCTTAGGAATAGAGGTGTCATAGGTATCACTACATTGTCCATTATCATAGTCATCAAAGATGAGCGTGTCACGTTGCTCATTATGGTATGTCTTGAGAAGAGAAGTAAGACTCTTGGGAGAAGTAGAAGAGGAACAAGATCATAAAGAAGAGGAAAGTGAAGACCTAGGAAGAAGAAGATTTGGATAATGAGGAATGTGAATAATGTCTAGAAGAGTCATGGTAAGACTTGGAAGATGAGGAATGATGAGAAGACTTAGAAGATGAAAAATGTTTTGAAGAAGGAGGTCGTGACAGGATCATGCGTATTATCCTAGCAAAGGCATTTGATTCAATCAATTTTTATTTTATTTTTGTCTTAAGTTTATCACCTGTGCAATATCTAGAAGGACTATTGAAGGAATAAAACTCTTCAAATTGAGAAATAAATTCAAGATCATCTATTTTCAAGAGAGGTTCCATAACAAGATAGTTGAAATTCATGGTTCTAGAAGAGGAGGAATCAAGCATGGAAGTGACAGAAGAGATGAATAGAAGAAGGTAGACTAGATAATAAGAGGAAAATAATCAAGAAGACGTGAAGAGTTTAGGAAGAAGCGTGAATGAAGAAGAGAAAGAATGGAAATGGGAGACTAGGAAGACATGGGAGATGTGGAAGAAAGAAGACCAAGAGTCATTTTGTGCAACTTGATACCATTTAAGTTCATTTGGATGTTGAGAAACATGTCATAGCACTTTTGGGGAGATCTTTGAATTTTTTATCACTCGGGAACTCATATTTGTTTGTTTAATGTGACCAACTAGATGCACTAATAGATTTTTATCACTAATCAGACACACTAGACAACAATCAAAGAGTTCAAGAAAATAATTATCTTCAAATAATAAGCAAGGGACAAAGCAACCTTGCACATGAACAAGAATAGTGACTTAGTATGCTACTCCTTAAAGATTCTACTTGTGTATGTTCTCAAAATATTTTTCCAATCATGCACATAGTCCTAGCAAATAAAAATTTGGTTGCACTATGGTTCTTAGTAAAGGTTTGACTCTGCAACTTTTTCAATCTCAAGAGGGAAAATTCTAATCTAGGCACACCAGGGTTTTGACACATTCTGAGAATTTAATCAATCGGAGATGCTGAGGAGATCTGACAGCCCAACAAAAAACTACACCCGTGGAGATTTCTTTCATAAGGACATTTATATAGCGGTTGTTGCTACCATGGCGAAAATGGCTATTAGCGCTTGAGGTTCCATCCACATGGTTTACCCAATAAAGGGAATGTCCACTATGGTTAACCCTCTCTAACAAGGTGACTCACAAAAATGACCACATGGGGACTTGGTTTAGATTCAAGGATCTGAGTTTCTGGTACTACCCAAAAAGGGAGTAGAGCATAATCCTCTAGCCTCTTCACTTCACCCAAACATAGCAAGAAAGTTCATTGACACACTAATATTGAAACCACCTCATCAAGGTTCATAATGTCAACAACAATGTCTACTGAGCTCTCTAAGTGGGACCAAGAGAGAACGTACCAATCAACGTTGAAGACCAAACCAAGTAAGACCGTGAGATAGTAACAATATCCTCCCTACCTACAAAGGGTTCTATCATTAAGAAGAGCTTCGTAAGAATCCCACTCTCTCAAGAATGCCACAAATAGTGTTTATAGGGCCTAATTACTATGTGAAACAAATATGCAAGAAAGAAAATCTAGATTCATTGTCTCCTTTATAGAAAAATTGAAGTGTGATCTATGAAAACAAGAAATCACTCAAGTAAGACACATTAGAGGTTCATTTGATTCCCAAAATTCAAATGTTATAGAGATGCAACAAAATACCTCAAGTCCAAAGCAACGCGCTTAGTAGATTTTTGTTGAGCTTTTTTTTGTGCAAGCAAGCCACGAACTCTCCAACAAGGAAACGAGCAAACAAGATATGCAATGTATATCCAACTTATGAAAACTCTAGGGTTAGATCTGAAAATAATTGTTAGGAGCAATAATAGCCAACCAATAATCCAAATGACAACTCATATCATGCATTGAACCATGAAAAATAAGTGCATACTCATCACAAAATTTTATTTTTTTTGCATTTGATCTAGTCAACAAGATCTGATTTTTTTGATATGATTTCGACCACAAAAATAAAAATGCAAAATAGAGACCCCAACTAAAAAAAAGAGAGCTTTCCAAAAATATAAAATTTTTAGAAAATTCTCTTCATTTGTGCTCTAGAGACCTATTTTACCAAAATAGACCAGTTTTTATAAATTGACTATTTGAGCTATGATATTGCATCCAAATTTAAAACACAAAAAATGGACCCCCTTGTAGAATTTAAAGAGATTTCTGAAAATGTAAAATTTTTTAAAAAATATGTTGATTTGACCTGAAAATTAAATTTTTATGAAAAATAAAGAAACAATTATAAAAAAAATCAAAATACCTCAAAAAATTTTGAATTTTTTATTGAAGCTTTTCTGATATGTCGTCAACCTGCAAAATAAATTTTAGACCAAAACTCCAAGCCGTTTGGGAGATATGATCAAATCTTTGAAAATCTAGAGTTTTAGTCTCCAACAAATCTGCACAAGGGGGTTAGCTCCAAAAAATAACCAAAACACGCATGTAAAGGTGGGTTGCCCCACGGTGGACACCAAAAATGTGTGCTAAAATGTTGACACACTTCTATGAGTCATTATATCCAAGATTTCTCAAGAATGAGGTCTCAAATGATGACTCATAACTCTCTATTCATGGAGTGCAAGGGTTTGTAATGGAGGCCCTCAGATTAGACCTAGTTTGTGCCAATGCAAGTACACTATAAAATGAGAAATTCAAATAGGGAAAGCAAGAATGCTAGTCGCCATGATCATTAAGTATGTATAAAAATAAAAATGAAAGCTATTCTATATGATAACAATGCGTGAAAGCAAACAAATCTATGAAAGGAAATGCTTATGCAAGATTATTCTATGAAAGGAAATATGGATCTAATCTAATATGAAAATGCAAGATTAATCTAAATGAATTGCTATGGAGGCATGAGAGAAGAAGACAAGAAAAGAGAAGTTGCAATATCCAAGCTCAAGTGCTCAAATTCTCCTCCAAAATCGCTCTCCAAACCTACATAACAATAACATAAATCTTGATTTCTAAAATCTCCATGCATAAAATGAGAAGGAGAGGGCTCCTTATAAAGGATTTAGAAATGAATGGGCGGTCAAGATTAAGAGGCAAAAAAAAAGAGCAATGGTAGAGATTAAATCTTGGTTGATCCATGTGCTCAAGATTCTCAAGAGGCAAAATCAATGGACATGGTTAAGAGGCAAAAAGATGTGTGGAAGAGATTAAGAGGCAAAATGAGATTCCACTCATCTTAGAAAGTGTGCATTCAATGTGTAGACAAAAAGTCTTTTTATTTTTATTTTTATTTTATTATTTATTTATTATTTTTAGCAAAGTGGTTTCCATTATTTAATTAAAAGATTTTTTATTTATTTAAAAGAGATTTGTTCTTTTAATTAAATGTGGCTTAGGATAAAGTGATTTTATTATTTAATTAAAAGAGAACATGTTCTTTTAATTAAATAAAACTTAAGATAAAATGATCAAACCTTAGGAAATATTAAAATAATTGAATTAATTATGATTTGATCAAGGAAATTGATTTGAATTGAAAATATTGCAAGACATTGATTCAGGAAATTGATAAATTGATGAATGAGGGCCCAAAGTCTAGGCAATCATTTTAGGGTGCATACACTACTTTCATATCTTAATTGAGTTGATTGTTCACATTTAGCACCTAGATCTCTATTGCTTATCTTGCTAAAATAATTAGTTCAATTTTAAAAGTGTTAGGAATAGTCCCAAGAGATAATTGAGAGGGGGGAGGGGGGGGGGTGAATCAGTTATCTACAAGATTCAATTCTTTATCCAATTAAGTACAAAAGAACATTAAGTATAAATACAATATGAGAACACTTAACACAACACCACAATTTTGGTTACGGGGAAACCCAAATAGGTAAAAACCCCGGTGGGAATTAACACCCATTATGAATTGCACTAGAGTATAATGATCCTTATTAGAAGATCTTACAACCCTGTTAGGAGTTGATCTTTACAATGCATTAAGTACAATGACCTGGTCAAAGTTTAGACCCTGTAAGGAGTCTTTTACAATTAACCCTATTAGGGGTGAGGACGCACTGTCCGGGAGCACACTGTTCAAAGGGGCGAAGGCTGCAATCTTCTACTTAACATATACACACTATATCTGGATCTTGGTAAACTACAAGTTAGACCTATTGTCTTGATTAGTTCCAATGAATAGAATATACCCTCTTCTTTGTCACATAGACCTTCTATTGATGGCTCAATACTTTGCACCTTCTGTTCTGCTTTTTTCTTTCAACTATCTGTCATACTTAGTGATCACAACTGACCGGCTATAAGTATCTTTCTCCAAATGATATAATCAAGTCAGCCTATTAGAACTTCCTTGAAATCATATTAGAGAAACAATATATCTCTCCAACAACATCTCCAATGGCTATACTAAGCACGCAACACAAATTAGGACCATGCAACTCCATATGAGTAAACGCGTCGCTTCACACTGTCGGCTCCACAAAGTTAATTGAAACTTTCTTCTCATGTTGAAATACGTTATGCACTCTTAACCAAAAATTCTTAACTCTTCTCCAAACATGAATCTAAACACACATATCAAAATGATAGGTGCAACTACTACAACAATATAAATAATGTCGGCTCCATTAGATAAACTCAGGAAACTGTAAATGGCAACTGGAAACATCATAACTCAACTTGTACTGCATAATTGACTTTGTGTCCATGAACATAGCTTCACTAACATGTCTACAATATAAATATAAATGCACAAGGCTCCATCACAATCGTACTGCAAATCACATACAAAACTCTTCTTGGGACTTGACAGGAACACTACTGATATAATCAACTGTATAACTATCTTCACTCAGAATCAACCTCTGTGTCTATGATATCATGCTAATAACATATCTATGAACCATATGCTCAAGGCTCTCTCCATCTAGCTTCCACACACGCTGCTTACCATATGTTGTCATCAATGACAAACATACAGTCAACATTGGCTTGCTGGTAAATTTCCAACAATCTCCTCCTTTGGCATTGATGGAAACATATGAAATGAAAAACACCACCAATCCAAATGTACAATTATTTTATAACATTCTCCATTTCCTCAACAAAACTCCCCCAAGGAAGAATCCTCTATCTACTACTGAATGCTCTGAATATCAACTGCTATATCTCCTTACTGTATACTCCCCCTTACTTCATACTCCTCAATTGTATATACTCTCCTTAACTATTTTATTTTTTATGACTATATACTCACTCCCCCTTTGACATCAATGGCAAAGGGAACCAAAATAAATAAGCACTGGTACTACTCCTAAAGTAGAGTAGTCAAACATTCATTAGTCACTAAGGACTGATGCACTCTTGCAAACTCTAATCAGATCTAGGGAAGAGAATTACTCCCAGCTTCTCCCTGAGATACTCAAATGCATCCTTTGGTAAAGGCTTTGTGAATATGTCTACTATCTTTTCTTTTGTGCTCACATAGTCTAATTTTACTTCTTTCTTTGCAACTTTCTCTCTTAGGAAGTGATATTTTATCTCAATGTGTTTTATCTTTGCATGCATCACAGGGTTCTTTGACATATTGATAGTGCTAGTGTTATCACAATGAATAACAATAGGATAATCAATCTAAATTCCAAAATCTTTTATCATATGCTTGATCCAAACAATTGTAGAATAATTTAATGCTGCTGCAACATACTCTACTTTTGTTGTGGATTGAGAAATACAAATTTGCTTCTTTCTTGTCCAAGTAACAAGTCTATCTCCAAGAAATACTGCTCCTCCCGAGATACTCTTTCTATCATCCACGCAACCTGCCCAATCTACATCTGTATACACATGAAATTCTACATTTTCTGAATTAGGATACTATAAACCATAGTCTATAGTTCCTTTCAAATATCTGAATATCCTCTTTACTGCCATAAGATGACTTTGTTTAGGTTATGCTGCAAATCTTCCAACTATACCAACTGTATTAGAAATATCAGGTCTAGATTGAGTAAGATATATGAGTTTACCAATCATAGACTTATATAAGGTTATGTCTACTACTGTAGAATCATCTTCTTTTGAAAGCTTGCATCCTGTTATCATAGGGGTACTTACTGGCTTGCAATCATCTATCTTGAACTTCTTCAATATCTCTTTCACATACTTAGACTGATTAATGAAGATACCTTTGTCTGTCTGTTGTACATTTATTCCCAAAAAGTACTTGATAGGTCCAATCATGCTCATTTCAAATTCACTCTACATCTCTTTAGCAAATTTTTCACTAAACTTGTCATTGCCACAAAAAATAATGTCATCAACAAATATAGAAACTAACAATAATCCATTAGGTGTCTCTCTTATGAATAAGTTACAATCTACTGCTCCTTTTTTGAATCCAATCTTTGTCAAGTAACTATCTAGTCTTCCATACCATGCTCTAGGGGCTTGCTTAAGTCCATAGAGAGATTTCTTCAATCTGCATACCATATCAGGTTTGTATGATAAAGTAAATCCTTCAGGCTTCTCTATGTATACTTCTTCCTTCAAATCTCCATTCAAGAATGCTGACTTGACATCTATTTGATATATTTTAAAGTCTTTGAATGTTGCATAGGCTATAAATAACTTTATGGCTTCTAATCTTCTTACAGGGGAAAATGTATCAGAATAATCAATTCCTTCTCTTTGCGCACATCCTTTGCATACTAGTCTTGCTTTGTTTCTTACTATTGTTCCATCTTCATTCATCTTGTTTCCGAATATCCACTTAGTTCCAATCACATTCTTATCACTAGGTCTAGGGACCAATTCCCATGTGTCATTCTTAACTATCTGATCTAGATCTTCTTTCATTTCTTCATGCCAATCTAAATCATTACATGCATCTTCAACACTGAAAGGTTCAATTTGTGAAAGTAAACATGCCGCTTCATCAGCTGTGGAACTTTTTGCTTTAGATCTTGTCATGACTTTTCTGTTATGATCTCCAATGATATCTTCTTTTGAATGGTATCTAGATGTGAATTTAGGAACATTAGGTGAGACTCTCTCATCTATCTTCTGTGACTTTTCTTCACTTGTTTCAGGGTCATTAAATAATACATCAATGTTGTCAAACATTTCATCAACAATTGTTTCTCTACTGGTAGGTCTAGGTTCTTCTTCAATCATAGGTGCATAATCATGATATCTTTCTTGAATCATAAATTTCTCATCAATCTTTACATGAGCACTTTCAATAATCTTCTTTAATCTTAAGTTAAAACATCTATAAGCTTTTCTTTTAGTAGAGTAACCAAGAAAAATACCTTCATCACTTCTTGAATCAAACTTGCCAATAGCTTCATCTCTCTTGATGTAGAACTTGCTTCTAAAGATTCTGAAGTATTTTACTATAGGTACATTCCCAAACCATAGCTCATAAGGTGTCCTTTTTGTGCCTGGCCTTAATTGAATTCTATTGATAGTATAGACTATAGTATTGACTGTATCTCTCCAATAGGCGTGTGTAACTTTTCCTTCAATCATGATGGTGCGTGTTGTGTCAAGTATGATCCTATTTCTTCTTTCTACAATTCCATTCTGCTGAGGGGTTCTAGGTGCACTTAGCTGTCTCTTTATCCCATGTTCTTTGCAAATACTCATAAAATATGTCAAAGGTGAATTCTCCTCCTCTATCTGATCTCATACATTTTATCTTTAATCCATACTCATTTTCAACTTTAGCTTTGAATATTTTGAACTTCTCAAATGCTTCTGATTTGTCTTTTAAGAACATAGCCCATATCATTCTAGAATAATCATCAACAAACAAAATAAAGTACCTTTCACCATAGTATGATCTTGTTTGAGTTGGTCCACATAAGTCTGTATGCACTAGATCCAATTTGTTCTCTATCAAATTATGCTTTCTTTTGAATGAATTCCTCACATGTTTTCCCATCACACATTCCCTGCATGTTGTATCAACTGGTTTTGCAATGCTAGGAAGTTCTCTTACTGCCTTTACATTTCTTATCTTTACTATGTTGTCAAAATTCATGTGACATAGTCTTTTGTGCCATAACCAACTGTCATCTACTTTAGCAACAAAACAAGTTGCTTCTAAATTAAGCTGAAAAATATTACCTTTTATCTTTGAGCCTGATGCAATCATTAATCCTTCCTTGTTATTAATGATGCACTTATTGTCTTTGAATTCCAATTGATATCTTTTGTCAAGCAACTGTCCAACACTTAGTAGGTTATGCTGCAAACCATCAACATATAGAACATCATCAGTGTTATTATTTCCATCCAAGGTGATAGCTCCTCTACCTATGATAGGTTTAGGAGTGTTGTCTCCAAATCTAACCATGCCACCTTTGTAATTATCCAGATATACAAATCTATCTTTGTCTCCTGTCATGTGATGTGAAAAACTACTGTCAATGATCCAGTCTGTTCTGATGTCTGCTTGTGAAATTAATGCTAACTCTTGTGCTTTCTTTTCATCTTCGAGATCCATCTCATCAAAAATCTTCTCCATATCTTCAATAGAAATGAATCCAATTTCATCTTTTGCTGAATCTTCATATGATACTCCATCTCCAACATAGTAACATTCTTTTGTATACTTAGGCTTATAATTAGTTTTGAACTTCTTGACTCTTGTAGGACACTTAATTGCAAAGTGACCAATCTTGTTACATGAAAAGCATTTGAATGGTAACTGACCTTCATATTTTCATTTTCCTTTTCTTTCTTTCTTAGCAATCATAGAAATGAAATCATCTAGTTCTTTATCTTCATCATCATTATCAAAGTTACTAGAAGTGTTCAAGGATTTCTTACCATGGACTGAAGCTTTGAAGGCTGTTTCACTTTTAGGCTCTGTCTTCAAACTTGATATCTCAAATGCTAAAATCTTGCTTATTAAGGACTCTCTTTTGAAGTCTTTTTAAAATTGCATAGTCTCATCTAGGATGTTTATCTTGCTTTCATATTCTGCTGTCAGAGTAGTCATCAACTTATCCATTATGTCTTCTTCCGAAATTTCTCCACCATTGTTCCTGATTCCTGCAACTGCTTCATTAATTCTTTGATTGTAGGTTCTGATGTTCTCTTAAGGTATCATCTCCAATGTATTGTACTTTTTCTTCCATGTCTTTCTGTGTGCATTCTTAGCTTGGACATCTCCTTCAAACATGTCTTCTAGATACTTCCATATCTTGTAGGATTTATCTACTTTCTTGATCTCTGAAAACTCACTGTCAGACAAGGTGCTGATAAGGGCTTCTTTGGCAATAACATTTTGAGTGAACATTTCCTTCTGCTTAAGAGTTGCATCTTCCTTTGCAAGATCTGATAGAGGGAATTTGAACTTCTTTAGTAGCCACTTCAAAAATCTCAAAAGCAATGCACTGCAAATGTGTCATCATTTTGTTCTTCCAATCTAGATAGTTCTCTCCATCAAACTTAGGACTTTCTTTTCTAAAGAATTCCATCTGATCAACCTCAAGTTGTTAAAATTTCTCTCTGAGGCACTTGGCTTTGATACCAATTGTTAGGAATAGTCCCAAGAGATAATAGAGAGGGGGAGGGGGGGGGGGGGGGGTGAATCAGTTATCTACAAGATTCAATTCTTTATCCAATTAAGTATAAAAGAACATTAAGCATAAACACAATATGAGAACACTTAACACAAAACCACAATTTTGGTTACGGGGAAACCTAAATAGGTAAAAATTCCGGTGGAAATTAGCACCCACTATGAATGACACTAGAGTATAATGATCCATGTTAGAAGATCTTACAACCCTGTTAGGAGTTGATCTTTACAATGCATTAAGTACAGTGACTTGGTCAAAGTTCAGACCCTGTTAGGAGTCTTTTACAATTAATCCTGTTAGGGGTGAGGACACATTGTCCGGGAGCACATTGCTCAAAGGGGTGAAGGCTGCAACCTTCTACTTAATAGATACACACTATATCTGGATCTTGGTGAACTGAAAGTTAGACTTGCTATCTTGATCAGTTCCAATGAATAGCATATACTCTCTTCTTTGTCACATAAACCTTCTATTGATGGCTCAATACTTCACACCTTTTGCTTTGCTCTTTTCTTTCAACTATCTGCCATACTTAGCGATCACAACTGACCGGCTATAAGTATCTTTCTCCAAATGATATAATCATGTCGGCTTGTTAGAACTTCCTTGAAATCATATTAAAGAAATAATATAACTCTCTAACAACATCTCCAATGACTACACTAAGCACACAACACAAATTAGGACCGCACAACTTCATATGAGTAGACGCGTCGCTTCACACTGTCAGCTCCACAAAATTAACTAAAAATTTCTTCTCATGCTGAAATATGTTATGCGCTCTTAACCAAAAATTCTTAACTCTTCTCCAAAGATGAATCTAAACACGCATATCAAAATGATAGGCGCAACTACTACAACAATATAAACAATGTCGGCTCCATCAGATAAACTCAAAAAATTGTAACTAGCAACTAGAAACATCATAACTCAACCTATACTACACAACTGACTCTATGTCTATGAACATAGCTTCACTAACATGTCTACAACATAAATATAAATGTGCAAGGCTCCGTCATAACTGTACTACAAATCACATACAAAACTCTTCCTGGGACCTGTTAGGAACACTACTGATATAATCAATTGTATAACTGTCTTCACTCAAAATCAACCTCTGCGTCTATGATATCATGTTGATAACATATCTAGGAACCATATTCTCAAGGCTCTCTCCATTAGGCTTCCACACACGCTACTTACCATATGTTGTCATCAATGACAAACATACAATCAGCACTGGCTTGCTGGCAAATCTCCAACAAAAAGTACATTTACACAACCTTAATCAAATCTTACATTGCATGAAATAGTACTTGCTTGTGTACTTCCTTAATATAATTTGGGTTTAGCATTGGCATATATTTATCTCTTTGGATTTCACTAATCTAAGTTAGGTTATATTGAGAGTTATGCATGGAAGCCCCTCTTTCTCTTGTATTTTGAATGTTAATGTGGAAATGGTTAGTTAATGAATACATCTCACATAGTTTATATTACTAAATTCATCAACACCATTTACCCCCTAAACAGTTACGTGAATGGAAACCATCTCATGAATAACATATTTTTACAAAATCTTATGAGATGCAGATTATAATGGACTCCTCTACTCATATAGTTTGTCTTTAGGTAATTAGAAGGAACCAAACTTGATTTAACATTGGATTAGCATGCAATATCTAACCTTATGAAAGTAATATGGTCAGGGCTTAAACATATTATTAAAATCAATTTCAAGACTAACTAGATGAGCAGTATGGTATAGTGGTTCCTTGTGGTGGTTGGAGTGTTATGTTGTTTCAAAGGAAATAGAGAGTTGAGAAACAAGGGTTATGAAGGACAAAGGCAAGCAAAGAAAATTGGATCTAGCTCCAATTGATTTAGCAAATCAAAAGATGGGAATGAAAGAAAGTTATATCGGATTCATGGATTAGTATTAATACATTTTACAACATGTATTTGTATTGTAAAATGGGGCAAGATTGGAGGTTTTCTCCACCTGACTCTTTCCTACCAGTGCCCCTTTGAGTCAAGTTGTACTACTTTTTTAAATAATAAATAAAACTTTTTTTGGCTGCGGCCTCTTGCTTATCAAAACAAAAACAAAAAAATATAATTATAATAGCTATACAAATATTATTATTAACTAATTAAATATAATAATAATTTTAATATGCTATATAATTGAATGATAGTGTATTTAATGGCAAGGTTAGAGTTCTTAGTGAGTCTCAAAGGAGACCCATTTTATATAACATTGAAATGCAAGTCTCTGTTACCATTAGATTGAATAGGAAAAAGTTTGAGGATCTGCTAAAATTTGGAATGGTTGGGTTAGGACGATGGGAGATTGTACATGGTCATACATGGGTCAAACGTACCAAAGAAAGATCACAGTTCAATATTGCACTTTATAACTTCATGGTCGAGTTGAACTAGTAGAGAGAGAGAGACAAGGCGGAGGGGATCCGACTCCAATAGCTATTATTCCCCTTGTTGTCATTCCACTAGTCACGATAGATTCTAGTGACTAAGAGAGTGATCCATCCTTATGCTCAATAGATTCGGGATGATAAAGTCATCATCTATGGATGGATGGATGGTCAGTTCAGTTGGGTGGCATGGGTGGATAGGGCTGGTAATGAGTAGTAGTATAAGTCAGCTCACCTTTTTGTATATGATTTTTATACCTTCACACAACATCGTTAATGGTTTTCTAGTACAACAACATGTTATAGAGGCACAACTCTATGCTTTTTTTGTATTAGATATTCTAGGTGTTGATCACTTAAATAGGATGTTATTTTAATTATTTTGTATGTTGTAAACTGTTATATTATGCTATGATCAACTTACAAACGATATGACAATGTAATTTCAAACCTTTTTTATCTAATACAAAAAAAAACTATATAATTAAAAAAATTAATGTCTCGATGCATCTTAATGTATTTTATATATAGATTATATATTTGCTAGTAATTAAATAACTAGTATCACGTATAATTATACATATAATTGTAAGGAAACTCAGGTGCGGAAACAACTTCCTACGCTAATCTCTATAGGAGAATATTGTGCAAATTCTTATAAATCCTTACAATTTTAGATTCGTTAACTACTTTAACAAAGATATTGCAACCACATACCATGCATACAAAAAAATAGAGAATGACACAATGATATACCCTAGGGAAACCTTTTGGTAAAAACCCTAGCACTCCAAAACCTGCACAATGTATTGATCAAAACTATTACAGCTTACAATACACTTGCAATGCAAGTTCTTTCAGAAGATTTCTAAACCCTTGAAGACAAATCACGATAGCATAAAAATGTTCCAACAATACACTCACATCATTACTCTTCGCAACCCTAAAAAAGCTTATATCATGCGCTTCACTTTTTAGGGCTACTCCCAAAGATAACCGTATTAGGGTTTTACCATTCTCCGAGAAAATAGGAACCCCAAAATTTTTTCCGGGGCGATGCCCCGAACCCCACGATTGAGGAAGAGTGTACAGTACTCAAATTTATCAGTTGCCACATGTCTTCGCCTGTCATTGAATCTCCCTGACATAGCTCTTATGTGTCATAGGAATCCGTCATAACCGTTTTAGCCATGATCTCCTTACACACAATTCAAGATGCCGATACATCAACATTATTTGCAAGAAATACATTTTACAAAACAAATAATAAGAATAGGAATTATCCAAGGTTGAGACACCTTATTCCTAACAATAATAACTTATTATCATATTCATTATTATAAATATTAATTATTATTTAAAGTAATGATTCTACTATTTATTATTAATGATTATATTATAATAAGTTAATTATTCAATGCATATTTGTTAACAAATTGAAAATATAATAATAATTACCATAAGTAATATATCACATATAATTATATATGTAATAATTGATCTATATAATAATGATAATCAACATATAATAATAACTTCTTATACTATTAGTTATTCATAACACCTATTTTTATTCATTGTAATGATCCTACTATTTATTATCAATAACTATATATTTTTATAATAAGTATTAATTATGTAATTATATTTATTGTACATATAATTAATATATTATAATTATTTCAGTAATATGTGTAAAGTATATTACATTATTATTTATTAGTTATTAGATTATTTTTTAATAATTATATTTATTATATAATATTATATAATAAAATACGATCTTATCATTACTAAATGAGTTCATTAAAAAGCACATTGATTTTTTTTATGTTGGTAATTATAATTGTAGATATTTGTTAAATTATTATTTTAAAAAATAAGTGATTTTATCACCCAAACATTTTCAAAAGAAGTAGGACAAAAATATATAGTTGTATATATTTGTTAAATTATTATTATAAAAAACAAGTGAATTTATCATCACATATTGTCAAAAGAAATAAGACAAAAGGGAATAGTGAAATGACTATTGTATGAAAAGGAAAAAAAAATACAAATATAAGAAAAGTTGTTCAATCTATTTTAATTATTGCTTCTCATTTGTTAATGTTTTGACCTTTAAAAGACTTATGTCATCCTGACTATATAATTATGTTATCCAATATAATTATAGATAAAATAATTTATATATTTTAAAAGAAATTTGAAAAAACTATTTAAACTTTAGAAAATTTAGCAAACCTATTTTAATTTTGTATGGTGATTGGTTAATGCTTTGACATTTAATTGAATTTGGGTGAATGCATAAGTATTCTTGGAGCTAATAATATATTTACGTATAATATTATATATTTTAGTTTGTATTATAAAAATATATATTATACAATAATTATAGATTATAATAAATTTATATTTAATGATTCTTAACATAAAATGTATTTTTTTAATTTTTATTTAAGCTTCTACCTTTAAGGGCCTGTTTGGGTGCTGGAATACCAAATGCCAATTCCAGTCAATTCTGGAAGATGCTGCAATTCTGGAAGATACAAATCCTGAAAATAATTTTCGGAATATGGGCTGACCCGTTTGGTTCACCCAAAAGATGACTAAGAAGATGCATAAAGAATTTTAATTCTTTATTTTTATTTCTTTAAATATGGTGTGTATATGTCTGTATATATACACATATACATGTGTGTATATATATACATATGCACATGTGTATATATACACATACACACATGTGTGTATATGTGTATACATGTGTATATATACACACATGTATATACACATATGCACACATGTGTATATATACACACATACACACATGTATGTACATGTGTGTATATACACACACATACACACATATACACATATATACATACACACATATACACACACGTGTATTTATATACACACGTGTATTTATATGTACATATGCACACATGTGTATATATACACATACACACAAGTGTGTATATGTGTATACATGTATGTATATACACATATGCACACGTGTATATATACACACATACACACATGTATGTACGTGTGTGTGTATACACACACATACACACATATACACATGTATTTATATATACACACGTGCATTTATATACACACACGTGTATATATATACACATACATGTGTATATATACACACGTGTGTATGACACATGTAGACACATGTACACATGTGTATACATACACACATACACATGTGTGTATACACACACATACACACATATACACATACACACACATGTATTTATATACAACGTGTGTATATATACACATACATGTGTGTACACACACACATATATATACATACATACATGTGTGTATATATACATATGTTTACACATATACACACATGTGTATATATATACATAAATACACACATGTGTGTGTATATACATATACACACATTTATGTATATATACACATATATACACACGTGTGTGTATATACACACATGTATATATACACATCCTTATAACAATATAATATATATCCTTATAGTCACGAATCCCACGAAATGTTAAATTTGGTTTTATAAAAATTGGAATTGGAATTCGAAATTCTGATTCCACCTATTTGAGTGCAAGATGAAATGCCTATTTTGAGGACAAAATTGGAATTTCAAAATTCCAATTCCAATTTTTTGGATGGACACAAACATCAAATTGACATTATCTGGAAATCTAATTCCGAAATATGGACTCTAATTCCAGCATCCAAACGGGCCCTTAAAAATAGATCCCTTTATATTGATATAAAAAAATTGGTACATTCGATAAAAAAATAGTAATGATTCCTTCACTTAAAACACTAATCCTCTCCATCTGAGAGGCAGAGAATAAATATCCATATAAACCAACATAGTTGGCGAAGGGAACAATAGCATCATTGTCAAGCCCCTCCCGATACAACCCGAGAGCCTCTGTTATCTTTTTTCGTTCCAACCACCTCTATGTCAAAAATATCAGCTATATATCCTTTCTTTGGGTTGGGTCAAATCGTTTGTAACGTAGTACTAACTGCACCTTTGAACTGTTCTCACTGGATTCTATTGGCCATCCTTATTTCTTTATATTGCATACTCGTCGCTTAAACAATGATGGTGAAGAATATGCTCAAAATTTTACCATCATGTTTGTGACTTCTAGAAAAGTAATCTACTCCAATAATACTATGGACTACCAGTAGAAAATAGTCCTCTTCCAATCCGAATAACCTCTTTAACTGCTTGTTTATGTCCTCCTCCAAACTATTGCAAACTAAACTAAAGCTCACGCTGCTCACCATTATGTACACTAAAACCTACAAAACAACCACTTAAATTCTACCCAAATCGACATCCTATCTAAAGGCTCAATCTGGTATATAATCACCCAGAATGATCTAGAACCCTTCTCTCTAAAACTCAAGGATCTGCCTTTTGGCAAAGATATTAAGTTATCATGCTGAGTCCAATCTAATCAATACTTCTAATATGAGACAAATCCTTCACTGAATATATTTAGTATAGAAGTGTGATTTCTCGAATTACCAAATCTGAAATCTAGTACCACTATCACT
Organism: Chamaecyparis obtusa; assembly: GCA_027943335.1. Taxonomy (NCBI): domain Eukaryota; kingdom Viridiplantae; phylum Streptophyta; class Pinopsida; order Cupressales; family Cupressaceae; genus Chamaecyparis; species Chamaecyparis obtusa. The sequence goes on along the minus strand of BSBK01007014.1, from coordinate 699,549 downwards.
ACCTTTTTTTGAGCCCGAGGTAAACAAGCCATTATCTATTCGGCCAAACAAAACTAATAGCATCTAAAAAATCCTTACAAATCTCTAACGACGACCAAATTTTATCATTTATATCAAGTTGTACACCCATATTGGCAAGTTTATCGTCTAGTTTGTTTGCTTCCCTATATACATGGGATATGGACACACTATCCATTTTGTTGATGTATTCCTTAATAATTTTCAACCAATTTTTCAACTTACAATTTTGAATTTCATTTTTACAAAGTACTTTTATACAAATTAGGGAGTCCTCCTAAATATCTATATTCTTGATACCTTTTCTTGTACACAAAATCAATCTACATGGAAAATTTTTGAATTTGCTTTAATTATTTGTAGCTAGACCCACCTTTCTAGTCAATGTCCAAATACACTACCATTTATCATTTTTTATTATACATTCTACACCCACTAGACCTAAAATCCCTCTTTTTGCACTATCAAAATTTAATTTGAGTCTTTCGTGAATAGGAGCCTTCCATCTAACATTCTTTCTATCCTTAACCCTATTTGGAGCCAATAAGGTTGGAGGCTTAATCCTTTTCCATTTCTTTTGTAATTCAGAATCCCATGAAATTAAAAATAAATTCTTTTTAAACATTTGACTATAATTAGCAACCTCACAAATGCCTTCTTGCATTGTATTAATAATCTTTGCAATTGATAATACCTTATCTTGAAAAATTATTATGCTCATCTCTTTCTAAAGGTGCCAAACCACCATTAATGGTATTATAATCCAAATATCACTCTGGGTATTTTCTTTATCCCTACATGGCCATCCATTTAAAAAATATCGCAAAGGATGGTGTCTCAAACTAGTCCATCCCAAGGAAGATATAAGCCAATCCCAATATTCACTAGCAAAGGGAAAATTTAAAAGGATGTGATCCATTGATTCACCACTACCATAGCATAAAGTAAAAATAATTGGTCCTTGCATGCCCAAATTTTGCAAATAGTCTCCTACCAAAATACGCCCATGAAGGGTTGTCCACAAGAATGTTCCCGCCGTGGGTAGCACAATTGAATGCCAACATAAGCATCTAGGCCATTTAGAAATGTTTCTATACACATTTTGAATGTGATAGCCCAATTTCACCAAGTAGTTTTTGGACAAGGCTGCACACCCAAAAAACTTCCTCCTCTTCATTTGTAAGCAACTTTTAAAAATTTTTTGTAGAGCATTATTCAGTGTCTCTATTTCATTAATTAGAATGCCCAGTTGCTCCACATTAATCCTAGAAAAGTAGCTTCTCACCATTCTTGTCTCCCTCTCCAAACGTAATCCACTACCACTTCCTCAACTCTTTTGAACAATAACCTTTGGAATCCAATATGACAATGCAACTAAATTGATTAAAGGTTACATTCTATTCCAAGAGTGTATCGAATTTTTTTCTTTTTACTATCACTTGGTTTCTATGAAATATGACTATTAATAATATGATGACTCTCTCACATAAATCTCCAAATCATCGACGAATCTCCAATTTTTCCAGGGAAATAATTCTCAAAGAATCATCTTGATCTAAATATTTATTCTGGTTGATCTTAGTCCACATTCTATCATGTTCCTTATAAATTTTCCAAATTAACTAGGCTCTAAGGGCAATATTTTGTTTTACCACTTTCCTCAAACCCACACCTCCACTTTCTTTGGGAATTGGCAAGCCCAATCCCATTCCAACAATAGTATTTTTATTTCCTCTTTTGATCCTTCCCAAATAAATCTCTTCATAATTTTTTCTCTAATACTACAACTTTACAAGTCATTTTGAAGCAAGACATCACATAAATAGCACTGCAACCAATACTATTTTGATGATCAAAATCCTTTCGGCTAGGGTCAACCATTTAATTTTCTATAAAGAAACCTTATTTATGCACTTATTAATTATCTCTTCCCAGTAAACTTATCTACATCCTCCACTAATCAAAGGTGCCCCCTAGTGCTTTTCAATGGAAGATAGGCAATGGTAAGACCTAATTCGCTATTTATCCTCTTTTGATCTTTTTTGTTTGTATTGAAAAAGTAAACTTATGATTTATCCCTATTTAAGATCTGACCGAAAGCTAAATAATACTTATCGAGGGCACCCTCGACGATCTCAACTTCTCTCATCGAATCCTCTCTAAACAAAATCATGTCATTAGTAAACTAAGAATGAGAAATAATAATATCTTCTGACACTTGAATACCTTTCCAAATCATGTTCTCTCTTGGCCTTTTAAAAATTCTTCCCTTTTCTTCTATCATTATCACAAACAAAAAGGGGGAAATTGGGTCACCTTAGCAAAGGTTGTTAGTAGCTTTGAAAAAACCACATAGCCAACCATTAACCATCAAATAAAAATGAGGAGAGGAAATACATGCTCTAATAATATCAATCCATCCAAAATCAAGTCCAAACTTCTCCATGACCACAAATAAAAATTCCAATTAACACGATCATAAGCCCTTACTAACTTATCAAGTTTGATAAGCATACCTTTTATTTTATCCTTATTGATCGTATGAATGATCTCATTAGCTACTAAGATGCTATCAATAATTTCTCTCATTGGAATGAAGCTATTTTTCCTCTTTAGAGATGGGGTTTCTCCAAAATATTTATGTATCTATTTGCCAACACCTTTGTATTATCTTATATATTATATTAAAAAAGAAATCGGTAGGTACAATCTCCAAACTTTTTGCAATATTTCTTCTTGGGAATAAGAGTAATATTGTATTTTTCTAATCCTTAACAAATCTCTTTTTCTTCTGAAATCCTCTATCACCTTTTTTCACATCCTAACCAATAAATTTCCAACATTTTTTGGTAAAATTTTATCAAAAATCCATTTGGTCCAGGTGTCTCTCTAGATTTAATTGAAAGGTAGCCACTTTAAGTTCTTCCAAAGAGAAATTTTCCATTAACATCTTATTTCCTTCATCACAAATGCAAGCTAGAATGCAATCCAATAGTTACACCTTCTTGAAGAGACATTGTTAGTTTTGCTATCTAAATATTGTTTTAAATTATTCTCTTCTTCCTCCTCTATCCTATCTAGTTCTCTAATCAAGATCTAATATTCACTTTGTAACTCCTCAATTTTATTCCTATCTCTTCTTCTCTTGACTAATGCATGAAAGTACTTTGATTTGAGATCACTGGTTGTCAACCAATTCTCTCTAGTCTTTTCCTACCAATATATTTCTTTCCTAGCCAAAAAGTTTAAAGTGTTTTTCATTCATTTCTCTTTCCTTTATTGAAATTCTCAGCATACATTTCCCTTAGAATTTTTCTTCTACTTTCTCCTTTTCAACAAAAAATATTTATAGAATGCTCTACATTCAAAAAAATTAGTTTTTGTCTTAAAAAATATAAACTCTTCATGAAGAAAAAGGAAAGCATTCCCTTGAATATGTTACTATATATCCTTCCATCAATCCCTTAATTGATCCTCCAAAGATTACTTTCTCCACCACATATTAGAAAATTTTAAAAATCCAACCTTTGGTCTCTCAATAGATTTTATTTGAAATGAAACCAGGAAATGATTAGAAACTTAAATCAGTAGAATGCTTGATTCACTATTGAATTGATCTCCCATCCAACCATGGTCCACTAAGAATCAATCAAGTCTTTCTTCAATGTTCGTGAAGCCCACCTTCTGATTATTCCATGTAAAAACACTATTCTTTGGAATGCAATCCACTACATCCATTACAACAATAAAATCATGAAATTGATCATTGCTTTATTTAATCCAAATATACCTCTACTTTTTTCACTAGGATCCAAAAGAGTGTAAAAATCCCCCCCTATAATAACGAGTTCATCATGAAATCTTTGATTTCTTTTAATAATTTATTTCCATGTTTAAATTTTTTCCTCATTCTTCGTTGGTCCATATATATTAAAAATATGAAAGCTTTTATTTTCTATCTTGAGCACTACCTCTACACAACATCCATTGAGTAGTATGGTTAATGAGTGAAATATCAATCTTATTAGGCTTCCACAAAACCCCCAAACCACTTGGTGAATCAATAACATTGGTAAAAATTCCTTCCAATATCCTACAATATTTTACAAAGACCTCTTTAACAAATGCATTGGTTTTAGTTTCTTGTAGAAAGAATATGTCCACCATTAGTCTCTCCATGTGATGCCCTAATCAAACTTTTTTTGTTAGGGTAGAAATACCACTAACATTCCAAGTTATGATTCCTCCCTTGGATTTTTGTTGAAAATTGTTTGCTACTTGGTAAACTTTTTTCAATGGCCTTTTCCTCCTTCTTTTGTTTGTTGGTCTTTCTACCCCTTACCTTACTAAGATAAAAATCCATAGTTTGACTAATGTATCTAGGATCAATTATTCCTAGATCATCCATATCGATTTGGTCCCTTCCAAGATCCCAAATTCTCCTCTTCATGTGTCATTCTTTTTTTGTTACATCAATTTTAGAGATATTAGCCTCATCACATGTGTCCTTGCCTTTTGACACCATTGTCTTCTCCTTGGGTTGATCAAAATATTTTTCAACACCATTTTTTGAGAGAATTCAATACTTGCTAATTTACTTCTTATGGTGACATTTTTAGAAATATATTTCTTCTCTTCCATAAATGAATATCTAGAATTTATGTTTTTAAGAGAGTTTTAATCTCCTAAATCTTCCTATAGAAACTTATCATAAATCCTCTTTGATCCAGAGAATTCTCCTCCCTCCCTTGATAGTTTTAGTACTTCCTTGAAACTACTTTCACTCATTTTTTTGGCATGAATTTTTATAGTTGAAGGATCTCCTTGTTTTCCTCAAAACCCATTTCTTCTTCTTTCTCGAATCTAATTTAATCTTAGATTCTATATGATCTCTACTAAGACATTTGAGTAAAAAAATATCTCCTCTTCTATTTCTATTTATCAAGCATCTTGCATTTTTTTTGAACACATAATCTTATCTCTTTTGGAATTTTCCTAACCACCGCTAATTTTATTCTAGCATACAAATAGGAACCTCCATTTGCCAAATCTGCAACAATGTCTATTATTTTTTCTTAATGATCTACCAATCTTCTCCAAACATTTGTTTGACCAATATTTAATTAGTAGATTATACAGTCTGATCCAAATTGTATATTCATATAGATTTAAAGCATGGGATTGAAATTATCCCGCCAGCTTTGCATATACAAAGGGTAATCCACATCTCTAATAAACCCCCTTGTAATTTTTTTCCCTATCCTCCTCCATTGCAAAAATCACAATACATAAACTTTTAGGCATAAATTTCAACATATACTCTAACTTCCATGAATTCTTAATGTATTTTCTAATGGATTCTCTATCCCTCCTTGGACCAATGAATCTACATATAACTAACAATTCTTCCATTAGGGCTTTTCAATCAATACTTCCCCTAAAACATCAATGGATGTGATCTTTCTCATCACAAGAATCCTCCTCAACCAAATTATTCACCTCTTCCTTTTGTTTTCCTTCTCCATTTTGTTTCTCTCCCTCTCCTTTTGCATATCTACCATCTTTTTCTAATATAAAAAATAATATAATATAATAATACATATAATTAATATTATTTTAATAATAAAATTATAATTCTAACCCACCTTAACCTTTTACTAGTTAGACATGGGGAAAAATAATGGGTAGAGTTTGCAACAAAAATATTATAAAAATCCTCAATTAATTCAACAATTTGCATTTATGGCTAAACTGTGGCTGTAGAATAGCTGTGTGTGGATGACAATGACAACAAGATTTTTTTAATTGACATTTTACATTTAACGTTAGTGATTCACATATGTTTATGAGATTTATGGTCATGTTTTTATAGACACAAATGATTGAGGTGTATATGTCTGATTATAGACAATAATTAACACATTGTCTTAAATATAATCCATATCGAGAAAGTTGAGGGATATCTTAAATATTAATTTTGCCTAATTTATTAAGTTAAATAATATAATTTTAATAAATCTAACTAAATTATTTAAACTAGCGCGTGCACACACACAAGTAGAATAAAAAAAAATTAAGGCCTTGATATCTATCGACTTTAATATATATATATATATATATATATATATATATATATATATATATATATATATATATATATATATATATATATATATATATATATATAGTAGTAGCATCCACATTGCAAGTAAAAGAAATTAAATAAATAAAATTTATTATTTCAACAATTTATTTCTTATTAATTATTTACATAAACTCTTCAATAATTTTTTTAATTTTTAATTTATCAATAAAAGGTTGAGACCATAATTAATTTTATTAATTATTTAAAGTAAGATACATGAGTCTCCATTCAGTGCGGACATTGGTAGGAAAGAATGGAGAAGAAAACCTCCAGTCTTGCCTAGGACAATTGTCCAACACATATAAAATAGGGTATTTCCCTATTTATAAAGCTAGAGAGATAGGGGCATTCCCCTAGTTACAAAACTAGAAAGATAGGGGCATTCCCCTATTTACAACTCTTGATCTAGAGGGCATCCCCAAATTAAGATCTTATTGAAGATTTCTCTACATGATTACATAATATAGGACACATAGGCTGTTGCATAATTCACTACATGATCCAATCAATTTTTCATGACACCTTATAAGATTCAACAACTATCCCTAAAGATAAGTCGAGGTAGATAGTCTTTAGCCAGAGTTTCTTTGTGATTTTATCATGTTCAAATCACTTCGCCTTTCCTGAATTCACATGTTAGCATGATTTCCAAAATAATGATACATCTTTTATTATCCTTAGGATGTCAAGGAAATATAAATCCCATATATCTAGAGACTAACTAACTAGATAATTCTTTAAGAAAATCTACTATAACTATTAAAAATGAAACCTTTGTGACTTACCCCCTTTTCATGCATTCACCATCTTGTTAGTACACATGAGTAGGGTTTAACAAATGTCATATCATCAAATCAAATCTTTCATAGCATATTATACATTAGTAGACAACCTTGGTTAGTGCCCTAGACTAGTAACTAGAAGAATTACTACTTTTAGCTGAGCAAAGAAGTAATAACATGAAAGGATATGTCTCTAATATCTTCCTTTGATAATTACACATTCTTATTTTGAACAACAAAAAATACCTATTTATGAATGTATATGTATATATTTAATTCTATGACTTAAGTCTCTTGAATATGAACTTCATATCTTTATGGGATATGAATGTTTGAAGATATGTAGGAATAAATATATTTATATGTGTATACATAAGTATATTTAATGCATATAGAGTGTTTATATATGTGTGTTTGAAATGTATATTTCCATTTATGTGTATACATGTATTGAAATATATATGTATATGGATTTATATTTATTTATATTATTTACTGGGTATTCAAGTACATAATTTTTATTATGATAATTGAAAGTATGCCTAATTATAAATATGCCTATAATTTTCTATAGTACAAAGGTGACGACTAGTACTACATAAACTTCCATGATGTTGGGATAATATCAATCAAAACCCAATTTGGACCAGAACATCCCATCACCATAATACCTATTATAAATCACTATCGATCATCATCTTTGCTAGCATGTTAATAAAACATCAAATTTAGTTAAGCAATTAGAGCAATTATTCTTATCCCAATAATGAGAAACCATCATCATATAAAAAGAAAAGTGGTTGTCATGGTTATATCCATGAGTCCTAATAAAATACAAAAGAAAGCTCAGAACCTTACCAAGGTAAAGAGTAAGCTTCGAATCAAACATCTTATATTCCTATCAATATATGAGTCTTTATATCAATGGAGGATGTTGGTCTTATATATATATATTGTTAATATGATTTAGAACAAAAGAGAGGGGGGGTGAATTAGTTGTTCTTAGGTCCAGATGTATAAAAATAAACTTTAAACTCTTCAACAAATAAGATCTAATAACCAACACCTACTCGGTCATTACTGATTGCATAACAGAAACATATAACAGTGCAGTCCACTTATCCAATAGCATCTAACTTGTAAAACACATAAATGTTCAAACCAAAACATTCACACAAGTATCAACACTAGGATTTATAGTGGAAACCCAATTTGGGAAAAACCACTTTGTAACATGTTACTATTATGTTCACTCTTTTGAAGTGAGCTCGGTGAAAAGCCAACCCTATCAAAGGTTACAAACACACTGTCAGGTGTGACTCGGTTAAAGGATTTAAACCACTCTGTTAAAAGTGCGCCTTGTTATAGGACTTACATACAATCCATTAGAATGAAACCTTGTTCAAAGGATTTATACCTATGACTGTTAGGTCAACCTCTATTAAAAGGATTTTGACTATTACAATGGTTAGAAAGTAGCAGTAGTATTGATCTGAAAAACATACAACTCACTTTACAAATATCAGATCCAATTTCGTATACATATGCTGGCTTACTAACTGTGAACCTTTTCCATCTCCATCATTGATATGCTCTAAACTCTCTTCAAGTAATCACAACACTTCTCCTTCAGCCTTCTATGCTTAGACAGTCAATAACATCAACAATACTTCCAGCATCTACTCCCTGTTTCAACCTCTCGCTTAGGTTTCCTTAATACTACCTCTATTAGTTCAATACATCTTTTGCCACTTAATCTCCTTCGTAGATCTTAGGGTTAGGTCAGATTCATTGAATCCATCCTACATTATGTTCTTCAGCTATCCTTCTAGAAATATCTTGAATCTCTTAAAAGATTTACAATAAAATGTTTTACAGTGCATTAAATGCTTTCATACAATCAATAAATAAAGTCAACACATTTTACATAATCTAAGAATTCAACAATGTCGGCTGAAAATCTAAATTCTTCCTCAAATGCAAAATACTGACGCTCGGTCAATACTATGTTCAACTTCTTGGTCTTCTCTAGAAAGCTTGGTCACCACATAAATTGTTTCCTTGGCTAACACTGTCTTCCTCGGCAATTAACTGGTGTTCGGTCAACACTAATTTTACTTGACATATACTAGCTCAGTCGACACAAACAACACTCAGCTTAAATTATATTTCTTCACTTTTGCTTGGTTAAGCCTACCAGTTTAGTCTTCATTCTTACTTAGATAAACAATACATTGTCTTATCATTGTGCCACATAATCAATTACTCATTGAAGTATCAAGGTAACTCAACCTTTCCTTAGGTGCTGTTGTTACCAACCTTGCCTGTCCCCTTAGAAACACTCAAATAGATATAGTACTTTCTCAAATAGCAACAGTCTTACCAGTTAAGGTTTGACATCAATGAAAATACAACAATTGCTTCAATTGTAGTTTCCAACAATCTCCCTCTTTGGCATTGATGGCAACACCATATTGAATAGAGGTAAAATTGAATCACCTCTATTTAGTTGTGTATGTTGTATGATGTGTATGGTGGAAATATGAGATCCACTCCTAAATCCAAATTCCCAAAGGAGAGATCCAATTTGATCAACCAAAAGGCTAATGCAAAATCAAATCAATCTATGGAGAATATGAAAGAGAGAGAAAAACCCTATATTTCCCTATGGTTGAATTGAATGTTAGACTAACTGAGAGGGGGGTGAATCAGTTATCCAGTGTCCCAAATCAAAATGTATAATCCAAAACAATTCTACTACTTCTGCAAGTCGGTAAAAATAAAATATTCTCACTATCTATGTATTTACCGATTGACAATCTAAACTTTGTGACAATTAACAATTAAATCTAACATGTAATATGGAAAGTATGATAACAAACAAATATCACAATCAACACATAACACAAGAGATTTAACATGGAAACCCTGTAAAGGGAAAAACCACTTGGGACCGGCAACCCAGAATTGTTCATTCTTTTGAAGTGAGGTCGGTGAAGACCCAACCCTATTAAAGGTTTACAAACACACTGTTAGGTGTGACCTTGTTAGAGGATTTAAGACTAGAAGTTATCATCCAACTAGCAGTCACTCTGGGGTTGACAAGATAACAATGTTCACTCTATGAATGAAACATCAAAAGACTTTCATAGTCCACTCGGTTAAGAGATTTGACTGTGTACAATGGTTAAATATGTAACAGTAGATGATCTGCCCAAATACAACTTTAGTTTGTAGTTTATAGATCAATGTTTAGCTCATTCAAATATTTTTGATCAATATAACACTTCAGATTCAATACTATATCAACTTACTATCCTTCGGTAATAACTCTCTGTAGCTCGGTAATTGTTCTGTAGCTCGGTTCTTATTAACCAGTATGATCAAAATGCATGAAAACTTCTCCATGAGATAATTCTGTAGCATCTTCTTCTTTCGGCATATGTTTCAAAATGAAACCAATGTCTCTTATATAGATGAGTAAATCTTTTTCTTTTCCTCCATCAGATTTTGCCGCTTAATCATATTCATAGGTTTTGTCGCTTTAAGCTCTCTTGGCTGATGTGTCAGTAACACGTTTCAATCTGCTCCATTAGATCCTTTTTGATTTATGTTAGCCATAGATCTTCATAAAAAACATTATCTGTTACCTCGATTTCATACACTTTACAGCTCATCACTTTATCAGCTAAACTAATCATTTAATTCCTTTCTGTTTTGCTCGGTTAACAAAGAAATGCATCGGTGAACACAAGCTTGGTTAATACTACGCTCGGTATACACTACACTTCATCGATGTATACTGAAGTGCTTTATTTACTGACAATACTGCTTTGTGTCTTTCAGCTCTATTCTTCATCATAGATGAATGCAACATAATAAAGTCAATTTCATCAAGTCATAGACTCATTAACAAGTTACTCAGTGTATTCCTTATCCTCATCTGTCATATACATCTTCCTCATGTAGATATTTATGTTCTTCATCTCTTTCACCTTCCTTCAGATGTGTTGGTATAGTAACTTACAAGATAAGTACTGTCAAGCTAGTTGACATCAATGACAACATAATATTGATTTAATTATCTTGCATATCTAATCATCAACTCCTCAGTAATCTCAAATTATAGATTCTTTATTCTGGTTCTAAATCAGTTGTAGTTCATCATTGAAGTGTTTAGAATTTGAAATAATTGAAATGCAAGTACTAACCTCAAATTAGGGTAGATCTGGAAAATGTCAATTTCTGATGTATGTGTGTACTTTCGAGCAATTTTGCAACCTATTGTAGACTGGAAATGCTGAGATGGAGAAAACCCAAAAATATTTTTCCAAGATGAGCTCAGGTCAAATTTGACCCTCATAAAAGGTCAAAGGCTAGATTCTTTATTTGAAGATCGATTCTGACTTTGTTCGCAGATCCTGGAAGTTTACCAAAAAGGAAATCCAAATCTACTCTCAGATTTGAAATTCTGCACCTGTACCTACAAGAAAAAGAGGATTTTTGTTGTTTGTTTGAGGGGTTTACCTTGGTCAAACCCTGGTTTGGAATCAACCTTAATATTGAAATTGAAATGAGAATGCTAGCAAGTAGTAGAAATGGATCTAACAACGAAGCTACGCAATTCAATAGATATGTAATTGTATTTCGAATGTAAACAATTATATTGATATGAAAGCTTGAACACAACAATCGTAAATGTAAATCAAAACCATGAAAGTAAATACAAAAAATCCATGCTTGTATGCTTGGAATCCACCTTGAGGGAAGAATGAATGGATCTTGAAGATGAACAAGAGGATCTTGAAGGAAGATCACACCATCATGATGGCTAGATCTAGGGTTTTGAATAATGAATCTTGAGTACTTGAACCAAATCCCTTCAATAGCTTGAATACTTGAATCCTTGATCTTCAATGGAGAACTTGGATGGAGAAGAGGAATTGAATGATTTATTGATCACCTTGAGAGCTTGAGAGCAATGAAGATATGAATGATGGATGTGAAAAAGAGAGAGGAAGGCCTCCTTTTATAGTGAACTAGGGCACAATCCTCTAGAGGGGCCACCTTAGAGAATTAAATCCCAATTAGGTCATAAACTTTAGAAAATATACCTAGATTAAATTCAATTAGAGGATTTACCATTCCAAAACCCGAAATGGCCAACCCAGAGGCGGGAAAACAAATATCCCCGAAACCCGATAACCGGAAATCAATGAATTTGGAAATTTGAAAGAGGGGGAAAAATCAAGGTTGGGACTAACCTAGTCAGGTTCAAGCTCAATCCTGACCTAGTTAGGATCAACCTTGAATTTGACCTTGTGGGCCCAGATCCAGTCAGAATTAGGACAGGAGGTCCCAGGGATGCCCAGAGACCTAGAAATGATACCAGAATGGGATAGAATGCCAGGGATAGGCATAAAATCCTATGATGACTATGATGAAGGCTAGGAGGACCTATTTATAAGTCCTACCTAGAAAATAGAGCCATGGAAGAGGGAAATTAAGGAGAATCCTCAGGATCTTAACCCTAATTTCACCTAGAATGAAGCATAAAAGAAGTGGAAAGCGGGGAGAAAGCCAGATCAAAGAAAATATCAATTCAAGGCATCAGATATAACCCCAAACCACTTACTCAGAGGGCTAAACACTCTTAACATGGAAGTGCTTCCATTTTAAGATGATACATTAAGCCCCCACTTTAGCAAGAGTATGGACTCAATGCAAACTCTTGGTAAAGGAGAAGAAAGAGAAGATCCAAGTGGATTCAAAATGAGATAGAATGACACTTAGTTAGGGACACCAGCTCCCAGGCTAAGGATTCTAACTCAACATACATGCATGAGGGTATGAAAAAAAACAAAAGGACACAAAAGAGGGGTTAGTACTAAAACAAAGCCAAATCAAATAGCACAAGAAACCTTGCCAAGAAACATTTCTTATACTAACATCATATTTGGAAAGCTATCATAGAAGCATAAATGTTTACATAAGAAAAATATGAACAACACTATAAATAACATAGCTTCATGATCTAGTCCTACTAGCATGAAAGAAAAAAGAGAGAAAGGGAAAAGAGTGATTACCTCGCCTAGTAAGATGCCCACCTTACCATGAATCACCCTAGAGGGAGAGCCCAACAGGGTCACCCATAAACTGCGCTTGTAATTGCAATGTGTCTTCTGATGACTTCTAGAATATTCATAGATCCACCTTCTTGTATCACTATGAATATAAAATGTGTGTCTCCTCAAGATTTAGCAACTTATGTGCGTTACCTTCAGAAGATTTAGCATATAGGTGCGTGTCTTTTCAGGATTTAACAACTTATGTGCGTTACCTTCCAAGATTTAGCATATTTGAAATTGGAAATGCGTGTCCTTTTAGGATTTAGAAACTTATGTGTGTCACCTTAAGAGGATTTAGCATATTGAAAATTTTAAAAAATGCGTGTCTCCTCAAGATTTAGCAACTTATGTGCGTTACCATTAGAAGATTTAGCATATAAATGCATGTCTTTTTAGGATTTAGCAACTTATGTGCGTTACCTTCCAAGATTTAGCATGTAAAAATTAAAAAACTATAGTACAAGGGAGGCCCTATATATGCCCCCCTCCTTAATATGGCAAAAACATACTATTTTGACATGTTAAGGAAAGAAAAGAACAAGGATAATGCCTTCTTCAACATCAAGACAATATTCACAAACAAAACCCAGTCCAAGCCAAGAAAGTCATAGCTCCTATGAGGCCATGGAAGGGATGAATGTAAAGAGATATCATGCAAGAAGTGAAAAGAAAGTAACCCTTATGAGGGATAGCACATTGTTCAGTTTCCAAGGTGAGAGATATATCAACCATGGAAACCCAATGTCAAACAAAAAAATAGGTTGTGATCAAGGACAAAGATCCTCAATGCAAACCAAAATTTTGATGTATGATTGGATATCACATAATAGATAAATACTACTTACCCAAGGAAAGAGGTGAATCTCAGAAAGATAGAAGGAGATGGCATCCTTGCCCCCCATGTGTAGGAACAAAGATGTAAGAGGATACCTACTTCACAATGCAAGGAGACATCTTGTTTAGCAAAAATGTACACCATATCCTGAGTGAGGGATATTGACCCCTACATCCAAGAATATAGATAATTGTGAAAAGGATATGTCACTCATGGAAAAGGATCCTCAAAGAAAGAGATCTTATCAACAAGAGCCCCCACCAAAGATAAGTGCCTTGGATAAAATATCATCTTTCAATAGTGGGAACAAAGATTCAATCATCAAGCCCCTTGCAAAGAAGAGGAAGAGGAATCTTTGGAATGAGGGAAACAACTCTAACACCAAAGTAAGGGTGAGAGTTTATAAAGAACATAATTTGTAAAATAGAGAAGAAGTGATGACTTTAGGACAACAACTTCTCATATAAAAAGGTTATCCATAGTCAGAACATCTATCAATATGTTGAAATAATATTGCAATATAAACAAATACCATTAAGCTAAGGAAAGTTTCTCCCTAGACAAAGAGAAAGAAAGAGGTACCTTGCCCCCCAGAGATAAAGACAAGGGATACCTTTGCAAAAAAATGTCTTAGAAAAGATATCTTGAAAGATTCTATGGATGATTAAAAACATAATGCAAAACCATAGAAAAATAGGAGAGAAAGAATACCAATTAAGCCCCAATAAAAAGACCTAATGGATCCTAGGAGACTGGATGAAGATACACCTCTTGCCCCCCAGTCATGAGACAAGAGGGGAAGAACATCTACATTATATCTAAAGGAGGGGAATCCCCTATATCAAAATTATGAAGGAATTGTAAAATTGCACGAGAGTGAGATATAATTCATAAAGCAGCTCTTTCTCTAACATATAACTTGAAATGTTTACAATCAACAAGTAAATGTTTGTTACTATAATGAAAAGGACATTTGTATTTGTGTAAAGCATCTATCGGCATGGTCTAAAGATTTATTTCTTGGATTTCATTAGCTCAACATATACCTTCTTAGCCACTTCTTGATGAGCATTAATGTTGTCTAGGATAGGTGTGGGGAGAAGAATATGAAGAGGAGGACAATGTTTAGCATCACCTACCTTAACTTGAGATTTTGAGCACCCAACACCATGCATATCCGGTGTAGTGGGTATATGAACCAGAAACCTAATACCATGCTCATTAACTCCTAGCCCTAAACATTTATAACCTTGTTTAGTCACCATATTATATCCAGTAGTGTACATATTATGTAAAGCTGCTACAGGAGGTGAGTGTTTATCATGTTCATGAGTAAAGGTTGCATAAGGTGGGATAATAGGTTTTGAAGAAGTTTCTTTACCCTTTCCTTTAATATCATCATGAATTGGAGGAGAAGGTAATTCAAATAAATCTTGCACATCCACATCCTGAATGATAGCTTGAATCCCATCATAAGTATGAGAAGAGTGAGGATGAACAGATGGAGAATTAGGTATCGAATGAGGATTAGGAATATTAGGATTAGGATTGATAGGATTAGGATTAGGAAGAGTAGGATTATGATTATGATTGATAGGATTAGGATTAGGAAGAGTAGGAGATGGTGTATCATTTACAAAAGTCTTCACATAATCCAAAAGATTAATAAGGCTACCACATAAATCTTTAACGAAGGTTTTAAATGTAGGCAGACTAGTGTTGGTCATCTTCACAAAAGCATAAGCAAGAACAAAGTGAAGGGTCATCAACATAATGAAGTGAATGATACTCTCATAAACATCATAGGTATTATAAAGAGATGCTAAAAGAAGAGTAATAAAGAACATAACTACACACCAAAGCATCTTAACAATCACCATAGAAAATGAAATGAAGGAAATATTTTTGGATTTTATTGATTATATAGATTTTTTTTGGATTTTTGAAATTTTAAAATGCAAGAGCATAAACTAGATCTAAAAGGAAATCTAACACCAAAAAGAAAGAGAGTAAGCTAGTTGGGTTCACCAAAATGAATAGATGAAGGTGAACACACACACAATAAGACAAAGGGATATCTAACACCAAAAAGAAAGAGAGTAAGCTAGTCGGGTTCCCCAAAATGAATAGAGGTAAAATTGAATCACCTCTATTTAGTTGTGTATGTTGTATGATGTGTATGGGGGAAATATGAGATCCACTCCTAAATCCAAATTTCCAAAGGAGAGATCCAATTGATCAACCAAAAGGCTAATGCACAATCGAATCAATCTATGAAGAATATGAAAGAGAGAGAAAAACCCTATATTTCCATATGGTTGAATTGAAGTGTTTAGAATTTGAAATAATTGAAATGCAAGTACTAACCTCAAATTAGGGCAATTCTGAAAAATGTCAATTTCTGATGTCTGTGTACTTTCAGGCAATTCTGCAACCTATTTTGGACTGGAAATGCCAAGACAGAGAAAACCCAGAAATCTTTTTCCAAGATGAGCTCAAGTCGACTTTGACCCTCATAAAATGTCAAAGGTTAGATTCTTTATTTGAAGGTTGATTTTGACTTTGTTCATAGATCCCAGAAGTTTTCCGAAAAGGGTATCCAAATCTACTCTCAGATCTGAAATTCTGCACTTGTACCTACAAGAAAAAGAGGATTTTGGTTGTTTGTTTGAGGGGTTTGCCTTGGTCAAACCCTAGTTTGGAATCAACCTTAATATTGAAATTGAAATGAGAATGCTAGCAAGTAGTAGAAATGGATCTAACAATGAAGCTATGCAATTCGATAGATATGTAATTATATTTTGAATGTAAACAATTATATTGATATGAAAGCTTGAACACAACAATGGTAAATGTAAATAAAAACCATGAAAGTAAATACAAAACCTCCATGCTTGTATGCTTGGAATCCACCTTGAGGGAAGAATGAATGGATCTTGAAGATGAACAAGAGGATCTTGAAGGAAGATCACACCATCATGATGGCTAGATCTAGGGTTTTGAATAATGAATCTTGAATACTTGAACCAAATCCCTTCAATAGCTTGAATACTTGAATCCTTGATCTTCAATGGAGAACTTGGATGGAGAAGAGGAATTGAATGATTTATTGATCACCTTGAGAGCTTGAGAGCAATGAAGATATGAATGATGGATGTGAAAAAGAGAGAGGAAGACCTCCTTTTATAGTGAACTAGGGCACAATCCTCTAGAGGGGCCACCTTGGAGAATTAAATCCAAATTAGGTCATAACCTTTAGAAAATATACCTAGATTAAATGAAATTAGAGGATTTACCATTCTAAAACCTAAAATGGCCAAGTCGGAGGTAGGAAAACAAATATCCCCGAAACCCGATACCCAGAAATCAAGGAATTTGGAAATTTGAAAGAGGGGGGCAAAATCAAGGTTGGGACTGACCTAGTTAGGTTTGAGCTCAATCCTAAACTATTCAAGTTCAAGCTCGATCCTGACCTAGTCAGGATCAACCTCGAATTTGACCCTGTGGGCCCAAATCCAGTCAGAATCAGGACAGGAGGTCCCAGGGATGCCCAGAGACCTAGAAATGATACCAGAATGGGATAGAATGCCAAGGATAGGCATAAAATCCTATGATGACTATGATGAAGGCCAAGAGGACCTATTTCTAAGTCCTACCTAGAAAATAGAGCCATGGAAGAGGGAAATTAAGGAGAATCCTCGGGATCCTAACCCTAATTTCACCTAGAATAAAGAAGAAAAGAAGTGGAAAGCGGGGAGAAAGCCAGATCAAAGAAAAGATCTATTCAAGGTGTCCAATATGACCCCAAACCACTTAATCAGAGGGCTAAATGATCTTAACATGGAAGTGCTTCCATTTTAAGATGATACACATATGAATATCACATGAATTACCAACCAACCCAAAAACTTATCTGTCCACCAAAAATATTTATAATATCCTTAGCTTCATTCTAATACATAATCAATTATCCATGCTTGACCATCCACTGAATTTCTCCCACTATCTTGATCTTCTCATTCTATGTATTCATTTATGATCATCTCCCTTTGACAAAAATGCCAAAGCAGCAACAAAAACATACATCCTGTAGATGTAGATATCATCCTTTCAGTTCAGTAACAATATTTCTCCCTCAGTCATCTTGCTTATGACTGATTCTTGACTTTGCTGTGCTGTTCACAACTCTAGGCTACTCCTAAAGTGTGACCTTTCTCTGCATCAATTTGTTAGATGTTCTTTGCAACACATTTGATGCAGTGCTCCTAGCTTGACTAGGCAGCCTTAGTTAGGGGAAGGACCCCTAATTGACTTCTCAGGTATTCATGAGCTTCTTTAGGTAAAGCCTTAGTGAATATGTCTCCTAATTATTCCTTTGTATTCACATATTCCATGCAGACCTCTTTATCTTTTACCAGTTCTCTCAAGTAATAATACTTGATGGCAATGTGTGCATCACTGGATTCTTAGAGATGTTGATAGCACTTGTGTTGTCACAGAAGATGACAATGATTTGTTCTTTCATGCATACCAACAATTTCTTTATCCATATCAAATTTGAACAATTCACAGCTGCAGCCACATACTCAGCTTCAACAGTAGATTGGGAAATGCAATTTTGTTTCTTGCTTGTCTAGGAAACTAATCTCTGTCCAAGAAAGAAATCTCCACCACTAGTACTCTTTCTATCATCTACATTTCCTACCCAATCAGCATCTGTATACACTCTTTGTTCAAATTTGTCATGCTTCTTGTAGTACAATCCATAGTCAGTAGTTCCCTTAAAATATCTCATGATTCTTTTAACTACCATCATGTGAGTTTCCTTAGGATTGGCAGAGAATCTTGCCACAATCCCAATAGCTAATGCAATATCTGGTCTGCTATGTACAACATACAGTAGCTTTTCGATCATAGATCTATACAAAGTCTGGTTAACTTCTACAGCATCATCATTTTTAGACAACTTCTATCCAGTAGCCATGGGAGTACTTACTGGCCTTGAATCTTCCATACCAAAGGTTTTCAGTATCTCATGAACATATTTAGACTGGGTGATGAAAATTCCTTTCTCCATTTGATATACTTGCAAACCAATAAAAAATTTGATCTCCCCAAACATACTCATTTCAAATTCAGTTTGCATTTCATTTAAAAATTTCTTACACAAGGCATCTTGTCCACCAAATATAATATCATCTACAAAGATCTTAGCCAACAAGATTCCTTTACCTTCTTCATCTTTCATGTATAGATTGCTTGTGTCATTTGTCCTTGAGAATCCAATTTGTATTAGGTAGTTGTGCAATCTCTCATACCATGCTCTAGGAGATTGCTTCAGTCCATACAGTGCTTTATTTAGTTTGCAAACCATGTGTCTTCTATTTGGATCAACAAATCCTTCTAGCTGTTCAATATATACTTCTTCTTCCAATATACCATTTAAAAATGCAGACTTAACATCCATTTGGTATACCTTGAAACCTTTATAGGCAGCATATGCAAGCAGAGTTCTGACTCCTTCCAATCTTGCTATAGGGGCAAATGTCTCTCCATAATCTATTCCTTCTTCTTGTGCGTAGCCTTTACATACTAGCCTAGCTTTGTTTCTTGTGATTTGACCATGTTCATTCAGTTTATTACGAAATACCCAGTTTGTCCCAATGACATTCTTATTTTCTGGTCTCAGCACTAGAGTCCAGGTATCATTCTTCTCTATCTGGTCTATCTCTTCATTCATTGCTTCTATCCAATCTTCATTTTCTAATGCCTCATTTGTTGTCTTAGGCTCAAATTCACATAGTAAACATGTTGGATCTCTTGCCTTGCTTTTGGTTTGAATTCTAGTATCATTATCTCCAATAATTTGTTCAGGCTTGTGATGTCTCCTTACATATTGTGCTAGAATAGGTTCTGCTCTTCTTTCATTTTGCTCATCAGGTTCACCAACAATATTGTTAGATTCAGCTTTTGAATGCTCGACAAACTCTTCCTGATACTTGACAACTTCTTCCTATTGCTCGACACGTTCTTCTTCTTCTTCTCTCTCGGCATTGTTATCCTGATGCTCGACATTGCTTACCCGAGACTCAGCATCAGGTGCAGGTCTGTCACTTGCCTCTTCTTCCTCTATATACACAAAAGATCTATAATCTTCTGGTTCTCTGTTACTTTCAACATCATTTTTCTCCGCATACTCATCAACTTTGACATTTACACTTTCCACAATTTTGTTAGTGTTAGAATTCAAACACTTATAAGCTTTACTTTTTGTGGAATATCCTAGGAATATACCCTCATCGCTTTTAGCATCAAATTTTCCATTTCTACTATCCTTTAATATGTAGCCATTACTTTCAAAAATTCTAAAGTATTTTACATTCGGTGCATACCCATGCCATAATTCATAAGGTGTTAGATTTGTACCTTTTTTGATTTGTACTCAGTTAAGAGTATAAACAATTGTACTCATAGCTTCTTTCCAATACTTCTGTGCAACATTCTTTTCAATCATTAATGTCCTTGCACAATCCAAGATAGATCTATTCCTTCTCTCTGCTATACCGTTATGTGGAGGAGTTCTAGGTGAAGACATCTATCTTTTGATCCCTCTATCATTGCAAAATAGATTAAATTCATTTGATGTAAATTCTCTACCTCGGTCAGATCTTAGACACTTCAAGTTTTTACTTGTCTATTTTTCAACCTTAGCCACATACCACTTAAAAATTTGAGAAGCATCAGATTTTTCCTTTAAGAACATTATATGCATCATTCTGGTATAATCATCAATAAACAGGATAAAATATCTAGCACCACAATAGCTTTGTACACCCATCAGTCCACAAAGGTCAGTATGAACCAAATCTAAGATATTCTTAGAAGTAAAGGTTTTGCTCTTGAAACTAGACTTTGTCATCTTACCCAACTGACATTCTTTTCACATTGCATTCTCAAATTTCTTCAATCTAGGTAGACCTCTCACTTTCTTTTTCTTGCTAATTTCTACTAGATTATCAAAGTTAACATGACATAGACACTTATGCCATAACCAAATATCATCAAGTTGTGCAATCATACAAGTTTCTTCAGATAGGTCTAGATAGAACAAATTACCTCTTGTCTGCTCTCCACTTCCAATCAGTTCACCAGTGGCATCAAATATTTTGGCCTTCCTGTGATGAAATTCCACTCGGTAGCCAGTGCTATTAAGCTGTGCAACAGTTAACAGATTATAGTTAAGACCCTCAACCCAATAAGCATTTTCACAAGTGATCTTATTAGTTAGCTTAATCAATCCATTTCCCCTAACAGGACATGGTGCATCATTACCAAATTTCACACTCCTACCTTTATAATGATCTAAGGTATCAAACTTACTCTTATCTCTAGTCATATGATGTGAACAACCACTGCCAATAATCTATTTATCATTTTTGTTCACATAAGATATCAATGTAGTTTTCTCATCCTCATAAGATTCATCTTTCATTGCAACATAGACAACCTCAATTTCAAAATCATCACTATCAGTGTCAGTCTCTTCTTTGGCAATGTAGCAATATTTCTTACCTTTTCCTTTGTAGTTCTTGTATCTTTGGTAACCTCTATCTTCTCTTTTGTCTTTGTGCTTGCTGTCTCTTTCTTCATCCTTATTATCCCTGTCAGGACATCTAGCAGCTATATGACCAACTTTATTACATGAAAAACATATAATAGGGAGTTTACCTTTGTACCTTCCTTTTCCCCTTTTCAGTCTTCTAGCCATAAGAGCTTCTAGATCCTCAAGTTCTTCATCAGATGTGTCATTGTCACTTTCACTTTCACTTTCACTTTCACTTTCACTTTCATTGATGCATCTTTATTTTTCCTTCTTTGACTTACTCAGAACCATTTGTGACTTAAAAGCAGATTCAATATTACCAATAGTGAAGTTATCATAGTTAGAAAGTTCAAAAGTAGTAAGCTTACCAACCAAACTTTCTAAAGTAAGAGCATTAGTAGAGTTACATCTAGATTCCTGAATTGCAAAAATTTTGATTGCATAGATAGGACGTAGAGTTCTCAATACTTTTCCTATTACAATTTCATCCTCAATAGTTCCATTTGCTCCTCTAATAACATTTATAACTTCTTTTATTCTACCACAATATTGTGCAATATTCTCACCTTCTTGCATTCTCATTTCATCAAATTTACCTATTACGCTCTCAGCTTTTGCTCTCAACACATTTATGTCACCACCATAAATGTTTGAAAGGGTGTCCCACATTTGCTTTGTAGTACTGTAGTCTTTGATGTATTCAAATTCTGGATAACTTAGGGCAGACACAATCTCCAACATTGCTTGGTTGTGCTCTTGTTTAGCTTTCATTTCCTCGGCAGTCAGAGGTGCAATAGGTGTGACATAGTCATGCTCAATGTAATACTTTGCAGAATCACTAATACCAGCCAGATGCAACTTCATCAAGCTTTTCCATGCAAGAAAGTTTTCCTTATTCAGCTTTGGTACCTCCTTCTTATACATCTTGATCATTTGCTTCAAGTACCTTCAAACTTGTTCTCTGTAAGCACCAACAGCTCTGATACCAATTATTAATATGATTTAGAACAACAAAGAGGCGGGGTGAATCAGTTGCTCTCAAGTCCAGATGTATAAAAAAAAACTTTAAATTCTTCAACAAATCAAATCTAATAACCAACACCTACTCGGTCATTACTGATTGCATAACAGAAACATATAACAGTGTAGTCCACTTATCCAATAGCATCTAACTTGTAAAACACATAAATGTTCAAACCAAAACATTCACACAAGTATCAACACCAGGATTTAAAGTGGAAACCCAATTTGGGAAAAACCACTTTGTAACATGTTACTATTATGTTCACTCTTCTGAAGTGAGCTCGGTGAAAATCCAACCCTATCAAAGGTTACAAACACACTGTCAAGTGTGACCCGGTTAAAGGATTTAAACCACTCTGTTAAACATGTGCCTTGTTATAGGACTTACATACACTCCATTAGAATGCAACCTTGTTCAAAGGATTTATACCTATGACTGTTAGGCCAATCTCTGTTAAAAGGATTTTGACTATTACAATGGTTAGAAAGTAGCAGTAGTATTGATCTGAAAAACATACAACTCACTTTGCAAATATTAGATCCAATTCCGTACACATATGCTGGCTTACTGACTGTGAACCTTTTCCATCTACATCACTGATCTTCTCTGAACTCTCTTCAAGCAATCACAACACTTCTCCTTCAGCCTTCTATGCTTAGACAGTCAATAACATCAACAATACTTCCAGCATCTACTCTCTGTTTCAACCTCTTGCTTAGGTTTCCTTAATACTACCTCTATTAGTTCAATACATCTTTTTCCGATTAATCTCCTTCGTAGATCTTAGGGTTAGGTCAGATTCATTGAATCCGTCCTACATTATATTCTTCAGCTATCCTTCTAGAAATATCTTGAATCTCTTAAAAGATTTACAATAAAATGTTTTACAGTGCATTAAATGCTTTCATACAATCAATAAATAAAGTCAACACATTTTACATAATCCAAGAATTCAACGATGTCGGCTGGAAATCTGAATTCTTCCTCAAATGCAAAATACTGACACTCAGTCAATACTATGTTCAACTTCTCGGTCTTCTCTAGAAAGCTTGGTCACCACATAAATTGTTTCCTTAGCTACACTATCTTCCTCAACAATTAACTGGTGTTCGGTCAACACTGATTTTACTTGGCATATACTAGCTCGGTCGACACAAACAACACTCGGCTTAAACTATATTTCTTCACTTTTGCTCGGTTAAGCCTACCAGTTTAGTCTTCATTCTTACTTAGATAAACAATACATTGTCTTATCATTGTGCCACATAATCAAGTACTCATTGAAGTATCAAGATAACTCAACCTTTCTTTATGTGCTATTGTTACCAACCTTGCCTATCCCCTTAGCAACACTCAAATAGATATAGTACTTTCTTAAATAGCAGTAGTCTTACTAGTTAAGGTTTGACATCAATGACAATACAACAATTGCTTCAATTGCAGTTTCCAACATATATGTATATGTGTATATATATATATACATACATATATATGTAAATGTATATATATGAATATATATATATACATACATACATATATATGTATGTATATATATGTGTGTGTGTGTGTGTGTGTGTATGTATATATATGTATATATACATACACACACACATATATATACATACATATATATGTATATGTATATATATACATATATATGTATATGTATATATATACATATATATGTATATGTATATATATACATATATATGTATATACACATATATATACATACATACATACATACATATATATATATATATATATATATATATATATATACATACATAAATATATATATATATATATATATACATACATACATAAATATATATACATATACATATATAAATATATATACATATACATATATAAATACACACATACACACACACACACATATATATACACACACATATACATATACATATACATATACATATATAGACACACACACACACACACATATAATGTTTATACATATATTTCTAGCCGAAAGGATATAGATCTATACTTTGCTGGAAGTTCCATTAGCATTATGCTTATAAGATTGGTGGCTTAATTCTTAAATTTGTCTCCATAAAATATTTTTAGCATGTATCATATCTTTGTATTGAACTTAAGAGATCTAGATATGAAGTCTTAAGATCTTAAAGTCTTAACATTTTGCCCAACTAACATTCTTTCAAGAAAGGGAGAAAGAAAGAATTGATAGACTCCATTATACAAATTTTACATGCACCAGTGGTAAATTTTTGAAGAGTTATAGGATACCTAATTCTCCTTCAATCAGGGAGACTTTTAGCTCCCAACAATTACAAGGGAACTATCAAAATTCCTGTACAATTGAAAACTTTTGTGCCAACTAAACTCTAATAATCCACTTTACTTTTATTCTTTAAAATAAAGAATTGATCCTAATTAAGAGAATATAACAAGTAACTCATGAAGACAAGCTAAGTACCTCCTTCCACTTTTTGTGATTTCCTTAATAATGATATCATATTGTTAAGATCACTTTCCTAATATGAATTTCTCCTTTAAGATTCATAAGAGATTGAAAACTGAAGGAAAACATTTTATTAGATCTTCCTTGACCTTCTTATATGATAAAAGTGATGGGTTTATAACTTGTCCTTGTTTTATGATATTTTAATGCTTTGTTTCAAATATTTCTAAAACACTTGTTATACCTTTTCAGTATTGGAACTTGTGAATATGTTGTAAGTACAGTCAAACCATCAAAACCCATGGGTAGATAATAGTTGATATGCTTTGCCAAATATTATACATATATTGCAGTATTTCATATAGTTGTTTGAATGTGTGTTCTAATATTTGGATTAGTTGAATGGTTAAATGCTTGAAGATATGTATATGCTACTAACTTGCCAGGAAAAGAGGAACAACTAAAGAATGGATCAATGAGCATTGATGAAAAGCGAGGAAGATTCAATCACGATGATGGAAAGTCATTATGGTACTGCGAGACATGCCTGATAATTTGAAGGAAGAATTGTTCCAGGAAATATAGGAACATGCTTATGCTATATCTTCTCTGTGATAAATGTTATGTTAAGAGATTATGCAGCCTTTATGATATTATGTCATGGACTATTGTACTTTCCTTTCTTTATGGCATGAATTAGTTAGAAGTTATCTTGTGTTCAAATAAGCATCAATCCTCTATATAAAGGGAGATGATGGTTAGATAGAAAGTTAGTTAGATGCTTGTATTATTGATATAAGCTGAAGAAAAATTAATCTTTCAGTTCTGTGTGTTGTCTCGTGATAATGCAATTAGTTTTACGGAAATACAATGAAGAAGTGATTTTGAGTTCAATTTGTGTTGGTAGCTGGCAGAAGCCGACCAAGGGGGCCCACTGGGAAGGTGGATCATAGTAGAGTAGATTAAGTTGTTTGAGCTTTTACAATAGTTCAAGTAGAGTTCATTGTTCTTTCCTATAGCACTATACACTGTGTATGTTCCTGCAACACTTGTAGAAATGATCATTGTGAATGTTTTGGGTTGACATAATAGATTAGGATTGAAGTTATAGTTGTTAGTGCCATTTTCATTAGTAGATGTGTGTGTTTACTTTCCTGCAGCAATAATGTAAGTTTATTTCATGTATTTTCCTTCCTGTAGCTTAAGAAAAATGACTCCATGAGAGACTTAGTGCACAAACTGTTGTTCCATTTCAAGTATATGTCCTTGGGTTGACAATTTAAATGCACTTCATGATAGGGAAAATGATACTTAGTTCGAATATACTATTCCTAGGAGAAGCCATGGCATGATTATTAGTACCTATTATGGGGCTGTTCATTTTTGGCGTCGTTGTCAGGGATGGTGTCAAGCTAAGAACCTTACTGAGTCATTTTAGAAAGTTTCCTATTTTCTAGATAGTAGTTTGTAGTTCTTAAACTACTTCACAAGTTTGTCAAATTACCTGCATGCATCGAAGGGGAAGAAGATGAGATGTCTATGACATATTCCTTTCAAAAGAGACCAATAATCCGAATGTAGAATCTGAAGAAGTTGAATTACCTTTTGTTGATGCAAGTCTTGAATTTCCTTCAACATCCTCATCCATAGAAGACCTCTTTGATCCATCTGATATTTGACCTTTTGCTAAAATTTTGGCTAGTTTTCTTGATAATTCCACCACAAGTATACCTATTGCTAATAATCCTTTGTCTATTATCACTTCCCAGCCACAACTTCACCCCCAAGTACCTGTAGTGATGGTACAACCTACCTTTCCATTCCCTCTTCCTAGTCTTATAAACAATGCCAATCTCAAGAGCATATCCACTACAACACTTCCAAAGTTCCATGGTCTAATCATTGAAGACCCTGACACATTTCTGTTTGAATTTGACATTATTTGTTGAAGCTTTGATTATAACACTGATAGTCACAAGCTCAATTTGTTTCCAGTAACGTTAAACGAGTCAACTTTAAGATGGTTCATGAGATTAGGGGTTAATGCAACAACCACTTGGGATGAGATGCAGACTTTGTTTCTGTAGAAATATAAAGAGTATTGTAAATGGGGTGATTTAAGGGGGGATGCCATTTTTCATATGTCACAAAAGGAAGATGAGAGTATGGAAGATTATATTTCATGCTTCCTATATAATCTACAGAAGAATCCTCAGCATGCGTTGCAAGAGGATTCACAAAAACACATTTTCTTGAGAGGAGTAAATGATAATTGTCTTGAAGCACTTGATCTTATGGATGTAGGTGATATTTCTCAATCTTCCTTGGATGATCTTAAGAAAATATGTCTTAACTATTTAAGATCAGCTGTGAAGAAAGGAAAAGGATTTCAACCCACACTTGCTAAAGGGAATGGCTCTGGTATCTCTAAAATAAAAATTTCTAATTTGCTGTCAGATTTCAAACAAGATATTATCAATGATGTTGCTACACATTTGGACATAATGCAGGCCAAGAAGAAGCATGAAGATGCTGAGGCAAATCTAGCTGAATATTGTCCTCATTTTTGGCAACAAAAGATGGATTGTCGGTGCAAGCTAGTGGCAAATTTGGAGACCCACCACCTTCCTATCAAGTTCAGGAAAATAGAAGGGGAGGACGAGCAAGTGTTCTTTGTTTCTCAACATTGGCCATGGGCCCCTAGACAAGGTATACCCAAGATCCTTTGCAATATTTTAATCCTTATAATAACAAATGGAAGAACTAGAATTTTCAATACCCTCCTTAGTATTCCCAACCTGATTGGAATAATGCATGGCCTAATACTCACCAAAACCAGTGGTTTAATTCACAACAAACCCAATGGCCACAACCTCAAAACCAATGGCATCCACCACAAGGTAATTGGAAATAATATAACCAGTGGAAAGGATCCCAAAAATGGCCTAATCAAAATATTGGTTATCAATCCTTACCACCTCCAATGTCTCAACCTGCACTCATGCCACCTCCTACAGCCACAAGTCCTCCTCCAAGGCCAACACAATTACTTGCTCAGCCACAACCTAATCTTAACAACAACAACCTATGTATGTTATAGATACCCCACATTACTCTTCCTATGCATTGGAAATAATTGATATTCACTTAAGATCTGACACTACTTTACCTGCACCAGAACCTCCTGTTATTACAGAAGTTCCAGACCTACCTGCGGCATTAACACCTCTTCCAGAAACTACTTTGCTGAATAATGTCCCACCAACTAATACATCAAGCCAAGTTGACATTCATAACAAATTTGATCCTCCTTTTCCTCATAGGCTTAGGCTAATATATTTGTTCCCCAAGATGAGGCACCATTTGATATTCTTGATCAGTTGAAAAAAATGCATTTTCAAATTCCACTTTTTCAAGCTATCAAAGATGTCCCTATCTATGGGAAAGATATTAAAGAGGCTTGCCTCAAAAATCTAGGATGTAGTAAAAAATGATCCTCAAATAGTACATGTTATTAGCTAACTTGCAGATATTATGTTGGGAAAGATAGTCATTCCAAAGTACTCCGACCCTGGAAGTCTAGTTGTTGATATTATAATTAATGGGTAGTCTATAAAAAATGCTTTAATAGATTTGGGTGCTGGTATCAATGTTGTGACTAAGGATACCATGCATATAATTAGTATAGAAGGATTGAGAACCAATCCAATAGTCTTGCAGCTTGCAAACAATTTCATTGTCACCCTAGATGGCATAATATAAGACATTGTAGTTACATTGGATTCCTAGAAATATCTCATTGACTTCATGATATTATCACCTAAGGTAACTCTTGCTGGTTATCCAATCATCCTTGGATGACCTTGGTTAGCCACAAATGATGCCAATATAAGTTTTTTTTCAGGTAACATGACTATTTCAGATGGCCAAACAATGAAGAAGTTAGCTTTATATCCTCCAACCCAACCTCAACCAGATTTAAGTACTCCTATTTGGCCTGATTTGAGAGATGAGATGGAAGAGCTTAACTCTATTGCTCAACTTGTGATGTTACATAGAAAATATTTCCTGTAACTTCAAGAAGATAATGATGTGATTCAAAGCATTCTCACTAATGATTAAATTATAGTAAAAGATATCTCTGAAAGTCTATTTTGTAGTTGTCTACCTATGAGGACTATGTTCTTCCCGTTGAACCTGATATTATCCATCAATTACTACTCTATGATATATCCACACCTCCTATACCCAAACTATCAATGCTTGAACTAATAACTAAGGTGGAGCTCTCACCTTGTCACAACCTGCATGTTAACAATAAATTGTCATCACCACAATTATCTTTATTAACACAACTCCTTTGTAAACACGAGAAATATTTTTCTTGGGATTATGGAGATATGAAAGGATTGAGCCCAACTATCTATACACATATAATATATATCAATGAAGGAAATTTAACACTCCTCCAACCTCAGAAAAGAATTAACCCATCCTTGAGAGAAATTGTAAAGACTGAGTTGCAAAAATTGTTGAATGCTGGTTTTATTTATCCAATCTTAGACATCAAATGGGTATCTCCTTTGGTAATTGTCCCTAAAAAGGGAGGTAAATGGTGAATATGTGTGGACTACAGAGTGTTGAAAAATGCTACAAATAAATATCATTTTCCCTTTCCATTCATTGATCAAGTTTTGGATACCTTAGCTGGTAAAAAGTACTTTTCTTTTCTCGATGGATACAGTGGATATAACTAGATCAACATTTCTCTAAAGGATCAAGAAAAGACCACATTTACATGTCCTCAGAGAACATATGCCTATTTTGTTTTACCTTTTGGTTTATGTAATTCTCTAGCTACATTTCAAAGGGTTGTTATTAGTATATTTTTAGATATCTCACACAATTGCATGAAAATCTACATGGATGATTTCACCACATTTGGTGTTACTTTTGACGAAGCTTTGATGAACTTAGAAAAAGTGTTGATAAGATGTAAAGAGCATAATTTTTCCTTGAATAGAGAATTTTTTTTATGATGACGTAAGAAGGAGTTATGCTAGGACACTTCATCTCAGAAGCTAGAATACAAGTGGACCCTACAAAAATTGAGGTAATTATTACATTGCCTACACCTACAAAGCAAAAAAATGTTAGATCCTTTTTAGGACATGTTGGTTATTATAGGTGTTTCATTAAATTTTTTAGTCAAATAGCCAGTCCATTATACACATTGGTTACAAAAGAGTCTGAGTTCACATGGACACCAGCATGTGAGAAATCTTTCTTGCAAATCAAGTCCCTTCTTACTACAACACCAATGCTTAGAGGACATGATTGGTCTTTACCTTTCCATATTCATACTGATGCTTATGATTATGCAATCAGAGCAGTCTTAGGTTAGAAAGCCAATACCCTTGAACATGCCATTTACTATATCAACAAAAATTTACATGGACCAGAGCTCAATTATATAGTCATTGCAAAAGAATTGATGGTTGTTGTCTATGCTTTGAATAAATTTAGTCATTATGTTATAGGATACCCAATCTTTGTTCATATTGACCATGCAACCATAAAATATCTTATGAGAAAACCTGCCATCTCAGGTAGGTTAACAAGATGGCTTTTGTTGTTATAGGAATTTGATATAACTATTATTGACAAGCCAGGTAGAGCTAATGCCATGGATGATTATTTATCAAGGCTCTATAATGATGACACTGACACTTTTGTGATTAATGATACATTCCATGATGAACATTTATTTCATGTTGTTGTCAAAAACCTGTGGTATGCCGATATAGCTAACTAACTTGCAACTGAAAAGATTCCTACACATTTTTCTCCCAGGGAAAGAAAAATGCTTGTTGAGAAAAGTTTTCAATTTTACTGTATTGATAATATATTGTTTTATACTGGTCCAAACCAGGTCATGTGAAGATGTGTACGTGAATATGAGACTTATGACATCCATCATGCTTGTCATGATGATCCTTGTGGTAGACACTTTTCATCTAAAAGGACAGCTATGAAAATATTGACAACTAGTTACTACTGGCCTACACTTCAAAAGGATGCAACCAACTATACCAGGGAATGTGATAAATGTCAATGGATGGGTCACCCTATAAAGTCAGATGAAATACCTCTAAATCCACACGTGGTGGTCACACCATTTGATAAATGGGGCATGGATTTAATTGGTCCTATTGACCCACCATCTAATGAAAAATTTTACATTCTAATTTTCACTGACTATGTCACCAAATGGGTAGAAGTCAAAGAAATGAAGCATGTACATGAAAACAAAGTGGTTAAACTCCTATATGAAGAAATATTTACCCATTATGGTGTGCCTAAAGAGCTAGTGGCAGATTAAGGGTCACAATTCACATCAAACCTAATCACAACACTTATGAATGAGTACAATATCAGACACAAAAAGTCCACTCCCTTCCATCCTCAAGAAAGTGGTTAGGCAGAAGTTACAAATAGAAAAATTGAAGCTATTCTTACCAAAATAGTTCAACTACATCACCGAGATTGGAGCAGCCACCTTCCATAAGAAGTCTAGGCTTGCCTTATAACATGGAAAAAAGAATAGGATGTTAGAATGATTTTAGAATAACTGAGAGGGGGGGTGAATCAGTTATCCTCAGGTCTAGATGTACCAATTCAACTTTCTAGCTCTTAAACAAGCTCAGATCTAATAAGAAATTCACTCAGTCTCTATAGCATATATCAGTTACATAAAACTTGTAGTTCACTATCCAAAAGTAATTAACTTGTAGAATATAAAACTTTCAAAAACATTTACATCAAATAACATTCACACAAGTATGACACCATGATTTAACATGGAAACCCAGTTTGGGAAAAATAGCTTGTAACATGCTACTGATTTTCACTCTTCTAAAGTGAGCTCTATGAGAAGCCAACCTAGTTAAAGGTTTACAATACACATTGTTAGGTGTGACCTTGTTAAAGGATTTAATCACCCTGTTAAGATTGGCTTGGTTAGAGGGCTTAAGAACATTCCATCAAAATGTCACCTTGATTAAAGGGTTTACACAATGATTGTTAGGTCAACCTTGATTAAATGATTTAGACTGATACAATGGTTAGAAAGTAACAGTAGGTTTTGATCTGAAATATAGAACTCACTTTGCAAATATAGATCCAATTTTCTCATATGCTAATTTACTGACTAAACTTCATTTCCATCTCCATCTTTGATCTACTCAGAATTCTCTTCAAGAAACCACAACTCTGTTCAACTCTTCACAGCTTCACCTTAGACTTCTTCTTAGATTCATCAATCAATAACATCAATCTCTTCCACACTTTGTGTAACCTCACAATTAGGTCATCCTTATACCTCCTTGATTAGGTAGATTAATCTTTTGTCTCTTAATCTCTTATGTAGATCTTAGGTTTAGGTCATATTCATTGAATTCTTCCATCATTTTATTCTCCTTCTTTTGGACTTCTAGATACATCTCCAAACTTATCTTTGAATCCATAATAAAATGGTTTACCATGCATTAAATGCTCCATACCATTCATTCATAATTTCAACATGTTTTACATATCCAAAGAATTCAACAATGTCGGCTGGGATTCTCAAATTTTTCTCAAACTGTAAGTTACTGACGCTCGGTCAATACCGTGTTCATCCCCTTGGTCATTACTAGATATCTTAGTTGTCGCTAAAACTTTTCTTCTCAACAAACACTGTCTTTTCTTGGTTAATTATCTATCGCTCGACAATTACTGATGCTCGGTTAACAATAGATTTTCTTAGCATATACTAGCCCTTGGTCAACACTAGCATCACTTGGCTTAACTAGATTTCTTCACTTTTTCTTGGTTAAGCCTATGTTTCAAGTCTTTCTTCTTCACTTGGTGTTAAAGATAAACAACACATTACCTTTTCAATTGTGCCAACTAATCAAGTACCCATTGAAGTATCACATAATTCAACCTTTCCTTAGGTCCTCTTGGTATCTCCTCTTTTCAAATCCTCTTCATCAATTAAAAGATATAGTACTCTCCTAGATAGCAACTATCTTACCGGTTAAGGTTTGACAACAATGATAATATAACAATTGTTTCAATTGTAATTTACAACAATCTCCCTCTTTGGCATTGATGGAGACACCACATGAACACCACATGATTTACCATACAATCCAAAATCTCTATGCATCATATCTTTGTTCACTGAATCTATTTTCTATATCTCTCCCTCATGTTCATTGAATTTCTCCCTTAATACTGTATCTCTCCCTCTGAATCTCTCCCTCTTTGAAAACAATGCCAAAGAAAATTGTATCTATCACTTGCATCTTTACCATGTAGATGTCATCATGTTAGTTCAATATGTTGTATACTCCCTCTGTCATCTTGCTTATGACTGATTAACATCTTTGCTTTACTTCTCACAACTCTAGGCAACTCTTAAAGTGTGACCTCTTCTGCATCAATTTGTCAGATATTTTGATTAGCACAATTGATGCAATGCTCCTATATGTTTCTAGGTAGCCTCAGTTAGGGGAATCACCCCTAATTTACCTCTAAGATATTCACGAGCATCTTTAGGTAATGCTTTTATGAATATATCTACTAATTGTTCCTTTGTATTCACATATTCCATCCCCACTTCTTTGTCTTGAACTAACTCTCTCAAGTAATTATACTTGATAGCAATATACTTAGTCTTAGTGTTCATAACATGATTTTTTGATATGTTAATAACACTTGTGTTATCACATAAAATAATAACCAGCTTAGTGATTTCCTCCTTCATACCTTTTAACAATAGCTTGATCCACACTAAATTTGAACAATTCACTGTTGCTGCTACATATTCAGCTTCTGGTGTAGATTGGGAAATGCAGTTCTATTTCTTGCTTGTCCAAGAGACTAATCTCTTTCCTAGAAATAATGCACCACCACTTGTACTCTTTCTGTCATCCACATTTCTTGCCCAATCCGCATCAGTGTAAACTTTTAGTTCAAACCTGTCATTCTTCTTGTAATACAATCCATAGTCCTCTGTTCCTTTTAGATATCTCAATATCCTTTTCACTGCCATCATGTGACTCTCTTTAGGATTTGTAGAAAATCTTGCAACAATCCCAACTACTAGGGAAATATTTGGTCTACTATGGACAACATATTGTAGCTTTCCAATCATAGATCTATACAGGGTTTGATTGACTTCAGTTGTATCATCAGTTTTTGATAACTTTTGTCTAATAGCCATAGGTGTACTTACTGGTCTAGAATCTTCCATACCAATAGTTTTTAGTATCTCCTTGACATATTTAGATTGAGTAATATAGATACCTTTCTTCATCTGATAAACTTGAAAACCAACAAAGAATTTGGTCTCACCAAACATAGACATTTCAAATTCAGTTTGCATCTCATTTGAAAAGGTTTAACATAGGGCATCTTGTCCTCCAAATATGATATCATCAACAAATATTTCAGCTAAAAAAATCCCTTTACCTTTTTTAGTCTTCAAATATAGATTGTTTTTATCATTTGTCCTTACAAATCCAATCTTTATCAGATAATTATGCAGTCTCTCATACCATGCTCTGGGGTCTTGCTTTAATCCATATAGTGCCTTGTGTAGTTTACAAACCATATTCTTCTTGCTTGGGTCAAAAAATCCTTCTAGCTGTTCAATGTATACTTCTTCCAATATCTCATTCAGGAATGCAGATTTGACATCCATTTGATATACTTTGAATCCTTTATATGTTGCATATGCAAGTAGAGTCCTCACTCCTTCCAATCTTGCAACTGGAGAAAATGTTTGCCCATAGTCAATGCCTTCTTCTTGTTTATATCCTTTGCATACCAATTTGGATTTGTTTCTAGCGACTTCACCATGTTCATTTAGCTTATTTTTGAATACCCATTTTGTTCTAATAATATTTTTGTCTTCTGGTTTCAACACTACTATCCAAGTTTTTTTCTTCTCTATTTGCTATATTTCTTCATTCATGGCTTGTACCCAATATTCATTTTCTAAAGCATCTTTTACCATCTTAGGCTCAAATTCACATAGTAAGCATGTATGATCTTTTAACTTACTTCTTGTCATAACTCCAAATTCTTTATCTCCAATGATTTTTTCAGACTTATGATGTCTTTTTACATATTGTGCCAATGTAGGTTCAGATTTCATTTCTACTTGATCTTGATCTTTAGGTTCATCTTGTAGATTCTATGTCTCTTCTTCTGATTGCTTGACAACATCCTCCTGATGCGTGACATTTTCTTGCCATGTCTTAGCAAATTCATGATGTTCCTTGGCATCTGGTTTAGGTGAATTACTAGATTCTCCTTCTTCCATGTATACAAAAGATCTGTAATCTTCAGGGTCTTTCTTGCACTCAACTTCATTCTTTTTTGTATATTCATCAACTCTAACATTTGCATTTTCCATAATTTTTTTAGTGTTAGAATTCAAACACTTGTAAGCTTTTCTCTTAGTGGAATATCCTAGGAATATGCCTTCATCACTTTTAGCATCAAGTTTTCCATTTCTATTGTCTTTTAGTATATAACATTTACTCCCAAAGACTTTAAAATATTTCACACTAGGTGCATATCCATACCATAACTCAAAAGGTGTAACATTTTTACCTTTCTTGATTTGTAATCAGTTCAAGGTATAAATATCTGTACTTATAGCTTCTCTCTAGTACTTGTGTGCATTATTCTTTTCTATCATCATTGTTCTAGCACAATCCATAATTGATTTGTTTCTTCTTTCTGCTATACCATTATGTGGAGGTGTCCTAGGTGTAGACATCTATCTCTTTATTCCTTTATCATTGAAAAATATATTGAACTCATTTGATATAAACTCTTCTTCTCTATCAGATCTCAAGAATTTCAAGCTTTTACCTATTTGTTTTTCAACTTTTGCCAAACACCACTTAAACAACTGAAATGCATCAGATTTCTCTTTTAAAAACATTACAGTCATCATTCTAGAATAGTCATCAACAAACACAATGAAATATTTATCACCACAATAAATTTGCACACCCATAGGTCCATAAAAGTCAGTATGAACTGATTCCAAAATATTGTCAGAAGTATAGGTCTTTCTCTTAAAACTAGACTTTGTCATTTTTCCCAATTGACACTATTTACACATCACATTATCAAGTTTCTTCAATCTTGGAAAACCTCTAACTTTCTTCATTTTACTGATATTTACCAAATTGTCAAAGTGTACATGACACAACCTCCTATTCCATAACCATACATCATCAAATTGTGAAAACAAACATGTTTCTTTAGATAGGTCTAGATAGAACAAATTACCTCTTGTCTATTCTCCACTTCCAATTAGTTCACCAGTGGCATCAAATATTTTAGCCTTTCTGTGATGAAATTCAACTTGGTAACCAATACTGTTCAATTGTGCCACACTCAACAAATTATAGTTAAGACCTTCAACCCAATAAGCATTATCACATCTGATCTTATTAGTTAATCTTATCGATCCTTTTCTTTTCACAACACATGGTGCATCATTAGCAAACTTAACACTTCTACCTTTGTAATGATTTAGGGTCTCAAAATTACTTTTGTCACCAGTCATGTGATGTGAGCAACCACTATCAATAATCCATTTATCACCTTTACTCACATATGAAATAAGTGTAGTTTTCTCATCTTCATCAAAATCATCTTTCATAGCAACATAAACAACTTCTATGTCACAATCATCAGATTCACTAGTTTCACTATCAGTTTCCTCTTCAACAATATAACAAGATTTCCTACCTTTGTCTTTTTAGTCTTTGTACCTTCAGTGATCTCTATCATTTCTTTTGTCTTTGTAGTTTCTTTCCCTTCTTTCATCCTTGTTAGTCCTCTTAAGGCATATTGCTGCAATATGGCCAACTTTGTTACATGAAAAACAGATTATAGAAAGTTTACCTTTGTATTTTCCTTTTCCTCTTTGTAGCCTTCTAGCCATAAGTGCCTCAAGATCATCTAGATCATCATCAAAAGTTTCACCATCACTGTCCTTGTTACTATCTTTGATCACACATCTTTCTTTTCCCTTATTAGACTTATCAAGAACCATTTGAGACTTGAATGCAGATTCAATGTTGTGAATAGTGAAATTATCAAAATTAGACAGCTCAAAAGCAGTAAGCTTGCCAATAAAACTTTCCAAAGTTAGGACATTACTAGGATTACATCTTGATTCTTGTATTGTAGAAACTCTAATAGCATAGATAGGAAGAAAGGTTCTCAACACTTTACGGATAATAATTTCATCATCAATGTTTCCATTATCTCCTTTGATAGCATTTACTACTTCCTTAATTCTACTACAATAATAAGCAACATTTTCACCTTCTTGCATTTTCATTTCATCAAACTTACCTCTCAGGCTTTCAGATTTGGCTCTTAGTACATTTGTGTCCCCACCATAGATAGCTGCAAGAGTGTCCCACATTTGCTTTACATTAGTACAATCCTTGATGTCTTCAAATTCAGGATAGCTTAGGGAAGATGCAATCTCCAACATTACCTAATTATGTTCTTGTTTTTCTTTCATCTCCTCTGTAGTCAAAGGTGCAACAAGTGTTACATATTCATTTTCCACATAGTATTTCACCGAATTACCAATACCAGCTATGTGCAATTTCATCAAACTCTGTCATGCAGGGAAGTTCTCCTTGTTCAACTTCGGTACCTCCTTTTTGTACATCTTGATCATTAGCTTTAAGTAACTTTAAATTTTTTCTCTACAAGCACCAATAGCTCTAATACAAATTGTTAGAATGATTTTAGAATAATTG
Source organism: Chamaecyparis obtusa (assembly GCA_027943335.1). Lineage (NCBI taxonomy): Eukaryota > Viridiplantae > Streptophyta > Pinopsida > Cupressales > Cupressaceae > Chamaecyparis > Chamaecyparis obtusa. The sequence continues at coordinate 661,711 of BSBK01007014.1, read as the reverse complement.
AGAGGGGGGGGGGGGGGTGAATTAGTTATCCTCAGGTCCAGACGTACAAATTCAACTTTCTATCTCTTCAAAAAACTCATATCTAGTCATTAATTCACTTGGTCTCTATAGCATATATCAATTACATAAAACTTGCAGTCCATTATCCAAAAGTAATTAAATTGTAGAATATAAAAATTTCAACAACATTCACACAAGTATAACACTAGGATTTAACGTGGAAACCCAATTTGAGAAAAACCACTTGTAACATGCTACTGATTTTCACTCTTCTGAAGTGAGCTCTATGAGAAGCTAACCCGATTAAAGGTTTATAATATACATTGTTAGGTGTGACATTGTTAAAGGATTTAATCACCCTGTTAAGAGTGGCCTGGTTAGATGGCTTAAGAACATTCCATCAGAATGTCACCTTGATTAAAGGGTTTACACAATGACTATTAGGTCAACCTTGATTAAAGGATTTAGACTGATACAATGGTTAGAAATTAATAGTAGGTTCTAATCTGAAATATACAACTCACATTGCAAATACAGATCCAATTCTCTCATATGCTGATTTACTAATTGACCTTCAGTTCCATCTCCATCTCTGATCTTCTCAGAATTCTCTTCAAGAAATCACCACAACTTTGTTCATCTTTTCACAGCTTCACCTTAGCCTTATACTTAGATTCATCAGTCAGTAGCATCAACCTCTTCCACACTCTGTGTAACCTCACAATTAGGTCATCCTTATACCTCCTTGATCAGGTAGATTAATCTTTTGCCACTTAATCTCTTCTATAGATCTTAGGTTTAGGTCAGATTCATCGAATCCTTCCATCATTTTGTTCTCCTTCTTTCCCTTATAGATACATCTCCAAAATTCTATTTGAATCCATAATAAAATGGTTTATCATGCATTAGATGCTCCATACCATCAATTAATAATTTCAACACATTTTACATATCCCAAGAATTCAACTATGTCAGCTGGGATTCTAAATTATTTCTCAAACTGTAAATTATTGACACTCGATTAATACTGTGTTCATCCCCTCAGTCATTACTAGATATCTTGGTCATCACTAAAAATTTCCTTCTTGGAAAACACTATCTTTTCTTGGTTAATTATTTGTCACTCAACAATTATTAATGCTCAGTTGATAATAGATTTTCTCGGCATATACTGGCTCTTGGTCAACACTAGAATCACTCGACTTAAACTAGATTTCTTCACTTTTTCTTGGTTGAGCCTATGTTTCTAGTCTTACTTCTTCACTTGGTGTTAAAGATAAACAACACATTACCTTGTCAATTGTGCCAAATAATCAAGTACCCATTGAAGTATCACATAACTCAACCTTTCCTTAGGTCCTCTTGTTATCTCCTCTTTTCAAATCCTTTTCATCAACCAAAAGATATGGTACTCTCCTAGATAGCAACTATCTTACTAGTTAAGGTTTGACATCAATGACAATATAACAATTGTTTCAATTGTAGTTCCCAACACAAGATTCATTCCTTTTGAAATGCTCTATGGAAAAACTGCAATGTTGCCCATTTAATTTGAACATAAAACATTGCGTATTTCCCTAAAGCTCAACATTGATCTTCCTACAACATAATGAGATCATCTTCTCAACCTCAAATCTTTGAATGAGATGAGAAAATCCACCTTAGAGAGAACAAAGATAGTCTATAAATAGAGAAATAAGTGGCATGACTCACACATAAAGAACAAATGCTTCTCAGTAGGTGATTGGGAATTTCTATTTGATTCACGATTTCAAGAAATATTTGGCAATTTATAAACATGGTGGCTAGGACCCTATGAAATTGATCATGTGTTCGACAATGGAGTAGTCCGATCATCCAGCATTGATCCTGTTCATTTCAAGCTGCTGGTAAATGGTCATAGACTTCATCTATACCATCAACTATAGACCAAAGATCATTTTCTGTAACAATTCCATGATAATACTTTAGACTCACAAAAGGTAGTACTTCCTATAGCAGAAGGTGCCAACCTTCTTCTTACAGCTTCACCCTAAATTCCATTGGGTATGATCATAATAAAAACTTCATTTTCTATGAAGTTTCTTTCTCCATTCATTTTCTACATTCTTCTTTCCATTCCACTCCATTTCTCTACCTTCCATTCACCCATTATCCATGTCATAACATTTCTATTTTATTTTATTTCAATAATTGCAATGTTAGTTGATGCACTCATTCTCAGCACCAGTTCCTTTGATGAAGTTTTCAATTCTTGTCACCTCCTTGCACATGTCAAATCATAATAACAAGTACACCAATTTGATCTCTTCCACTTTTAGTTCATACATTTAGACTATTATATTTAATGATGCATTTATTTATAATGTGGCATTACACCAGTTTCCTACCTCATGCTTAGTATGACAAGTGTGGACACTTGTCTTAATTACATAGGGGCAGGGAAGTGTATTAATTATTTTCCAAGTCACTATTTTCATACTCATAATTCCTTAAGAGATTGCTTGTCTTTTCAAATCTGTACTTATATTCTATTTTATTAAGTCCTTTATGTTTCACACAAGTGTCGTACCCCAATTTCTGAATTATCTCTGATCTTTGACTTGATGTAACCCTAAAATGACATAATCAAGTTGTGCAAAAATTAATTACAATTAAAACTATAATCCCCTTTCCTTAAGCGTCATTATTATCATTTTAAAAAATGTAACATAGAGATTACAAAATTCATAGTTAAAGGTGCAGTTAGGAGTTGAATCTCAGGGTATTATAGAGGTGATTAGAGGAATTGGGGAATTTTAGAAGGAACAAAGAAAATTGTAATTGACAAATTACAGAAAGAATTTGGAGAAAGAATTTGGAATAATGGGTGGACAGTTAATGCACCATGAACTAGTGGTTCACACCATTTTTCTTACAGATGTAGAAGCAGTTAGGAGATTTCACACTTGTGGGTGGAGCGTATATTTTCTAAAATTGACAAAATTTGATGTGGAGGTAGCTACCCAATTCATGAATACCTTTGAAGAAGGAGAAGAAAATGTGTGGGGCTTGACAGTTTTGGAAACAAAGGAACAAAGATCACAAGTAACTAGGTTTCTTGTAGTTGGTGAGCATTATCCTAATGAGCATGATGCTAGGTCAACTCGGGCCTAGTTTACCCTACCTGTAGACCCTCCATTGAAGGTGAACAAGCAAGGTTGCAACCCTGTGTCCCTTACTTCTCCATTTGATGAGTTAGCAACACATATTATAATGTACCTCACTTGTGAAGGAAGGTTTTCTCATTTACATGCACATCATTTCATATTGTTTAGTTATGTTAGGCATAATTCTCCAGTCAATGTTCTGAATTTTCTCTATAATATGTTGAGTATTGGTACCGAAGAAACCCAAAAAGGAAATTTTTTTTTTGTCACTCACCATGCTTTGATTAAATTTCTTGTTGATAGGTCACTCATGGATGTATCTCCCTTAACCTGGGATGAATTTGTTCAAAACAAGACTTTGCATCCCCAGAATGACCCTATTGAACAACCTGTCCATGTGAGTGATATTCCCTCCAAACCAACTACTGAAATAGCTAGCCAAGGAGTAGAGCCTGAAAATATTAGGGAAGCTGAACCTCACCCTACTCCAGTGGAAAATGTATCTACCTCCACCCAAAGAAAAGGGAAAATAAAAATTAATGAAGGAAATTCAGTTCCTGAGGTTGAAGATCAAACCCAAAACCCTACAGTTTCTAGTAATAAGAAAAAGAAGCTAGTTCCTGTAGCAACCACTCATGTAGCAGAGAGAGTGAAGAAAACTATTAGGAAGAAAAAAATAGAGGTTACAAAGAGTCCATTTTGAAGAATCTCTTGAATGAGAGGACAAGTGCCAAATATTCCTCCAGATGGCTTATTTGTCTCCTCAGATCAACCTGCCACTAAACCTCATATAGATCATATTTTTGATAGTTCTCCAACACAAACAATTGTTCCAGATAATTCCCAAAATTTGAATGAATCACTTAGTAATAAGCCTAAAAGTAATCACTAGGAGCCACTTCAACAACAGAGTGACCCTAAGGAAATGCATCAAAAAGTCTAGGAAGACAAGTAAGAAGAACCTCAAATGGCTCAAGCATCAGCTCACTCTTTTTCTAGGAATGCTATTGTGCCCTTTAAAAGAACTTGGTTAACTGATTATCTAGAGTAGGTCTGTAGTGAGAAGAAGAAGCCTCATCTCATAGAATTTGGCCCACCTATTCTTTAGTCTATTCTTTTATGTTTGTATAATCAGTTTGTGTTTAAAAGAACTCTTTAGAAGGAAGGAAGAAAGAAAATGCATCAAGAAATTGATGAACAAAAGGAGGAAATAGAGGATTTAAATAAGAAATTGAAAAGGAAAAAGTAGAAAATGAACCATGCTTTAAAGCTGGCTGATTAGATTATTGCTTGTAGGCCTCCTCCTAGGGTTTATACTATATGTTTAAAAGAAAAATTTCTTCTATTTTAGTTAATGATGACCATTAAAGATAAAGAGTCAAAATTTAAAACAATTAAAGAATTCTATGGTATGTACCTGTAACACCTAAAAATGGTCATCTAGATTATTAGCCCCTTTTGCTAAATCATCAATTGCTTATTCTTGATGAAATCCTAGTTCTATCATTTATTTGATTATTTTCTATGGGATAACCATTTTATCCTAAGTCTTTATTTATTTAAAAGGAATTCCCTCCCCTTTTAATAAATAAAAAGCCCCCACTTTTCCTCTTATCCTAAGTTGCACAAATAAAGCATTATTCTTACTTTATAAAAAGAGAAAAAATACTTTTTGTCTCATATGGACACAAAAGTCAACTCTTATTTTCTCATTGGAGGATATTTGTGCACATGGATTGATCCCTCTTCAAGCTCCACCTTTGATTAAATCTTTTGCCTCTTAATGTCCATGGTCCATTCCTTCTCATTTCTTATAAAAGGAGAGCTCTCTTCTTCATTCTAGATCCCCAACTTTTTATGCTAATGTTATGCTGTAGGTTTTCTAGGTCACTTTGAAGCTTTTGAAGATTTGGAGCATTCTTGGCTTTTTGCATCTACATGTTATCATAGTTTCATTTCTTGCATTTTCATGGCATTCTTAGCTTAGATTTCGTTTATGCTTTAGATTAATTCATCTAGCTTAACTAGGAGGCTTTGTAATACTTGCATCTTTCATTTTCATAGCTTAGCTTGCATTTCCATTTCTAGCATAGCATTGCATTGTATTTTCATTCTTGAATCTTGAGGATATTGGCATTCTTTCCCTTGTCTTCATTGAATCTCCCATTGCATGGTTTACTAGCAAGGTTATAGGCTAAATAGCTCTAGCTGAGAGCATTTTTAAAACCCTTGCACTCCATGCCTAGGGAGCTATGGATCAATTTTTGAGACCTCATTCTTGAGTGTTCTTGAATGTAATGATTCATAGAAGTGTGACACAATTATAGCACACATTTTTGGCACCCACCGTGGGGCAGAATAGTTTTATTTTGTCGTTCTTTTTTTGCATTTTCACACTTTATTTTCATCATTTTTAGCTTACTGCTTTCGGCATTTTTTTTAATAGTTTTTGGGTGTTACTTTTCCAGTGTCGCATGATAATTATTTATATAGTGGTGCAATACTTCGCCTGTCGGGAGTATCACTTGATTGTTATAGGAAATATCACCTGGTGTCGGGTGAAATATCGCGCAGACTAATATTATCACCCTAGTATACTGAGAAGTATTGTGTGATAATTCTTGTGTCTATAACTATCGCCTGTACCCGGTAGTGAGTTTTAAAAAAAATTTTAGTGTTTTCAAATCCGTGCCACTCTAGAAAATGGGTGCCCATTTTTGAGAAATTTTTGCAAATGGTATCGAAAATTGAAGTGTGATATATTGTTGGAAAGGTCTTTTTGAGCCTAATCCAACCATGGTAGTTTCATTCTCAGATTTTACCATTTGATTAGCTATTTTACTTGCAGATTATCTGATTTTTAATTTTGCTAACCTTGTGGGCCTAACAAGTTGTGGTTGTAGGTGCACTTGCTTGAGATATTTTGCCAAAAGAATGCATGTCAAAGAGGGCTACTAATGATTTTTTCAGGGCTGCCCTAAGCATAAAAACCAAATCAAGTGCTTGTTTAATTGCTTTATTTATTAAGTGCGGCATATACTAGTTGTTTCATTTCATAGGCACTTAATACCTTGTTGTAGGAATTTTGTGGTGGTAGGAGAGTATGCTCTTCACCCTTGTGGTGAAATAGAAATCTTGACCCATCTTGAGATTTTGAAAGCAAGGGGATAATTGAATCTTTTCTTGGTGTGTTTGGGTGAAGTTTTTGAGATAGAGGAGTATGCTCTTCACCCTTGTGGTGAACCAAAAACCTTGAACCTCAAGAATTGATCCACTCTTTGTTTAGATTTAGAATCTTTTAGCAGGCCTGCTCTTGAGCAATCAAGAGGAACGACCCAAGTGGGGACAAGCTAATACTGAGCTATTCCAACCCACTATAATCTCAAGGCTATTGAGGACACAAAACCTTGGTAGACATAGTACTTATCTTTTCTTGATGTGAGTAACTTGTGGGATTGTGACCATGAGGAAAGCATTGAGCAAGAATGCTTAAGGTACTCTTGAGGCCACGAGGTCCTAGTCCTTTATGAGGAGCAAGAGGGGTGCTATGAATGGAAGCCCTTACTATGAACCATTAGATAGAAGCCACCTTATTTTTTCCGCTTAGCTTCTTGGTGCAAGGATTGATCCAAGTGGACTTACCCAGATCACCCCAAGACACTCACCATATGTGTTCTTTTGGTTGTGTTTTTGACACCTCCATGACAATGCCAATATCTCTTGTGGGCAACCACTTGGTGTGAGGCAAGGGAGCATCAAGTTGTGGGCCACGTTGCTAAGTAATGAGCCTTGTCCTTCTAGGTAGTAATTATTTGAATTGTTTTCAATTGTGCTATGCTAGTGTAAACATTCTTAACATTCAAACAAATGGTAGCATTCATAAGATTTTCTATTTTGATATCACAAGTGCTTGTCTTGGAAAGGTTGCTTTTGCCCTTGTTCCAAGTGTTTTATGACATGTTTGATCACCTACTATTTGCAAACTTGTTTTTTACTTGCTGTTACTATCGATCAAACTGAGAAATTGCACTATCCAATCTTTGAAATTGATGAAAACGCTTTAAAACTAAGATTTTTATGTTCATTGGTCAAAAAATCACCCAAATCTACAACAGTATCGCGTGCCTTACTGAGAAATATCGCGTGATAGTTCGTGCCTTCTATCTATCACTTGCTTTGCCTAAAGTCTGTTGCTCTGGTATATTAAGGTCTGTCACCTGGTATAAGGCAAAGTATCACTCTATCTTAGGAGTATCACCCTGTTTGCCTGAGAACTATCACCTGGGTCATTTTTGCTGTCCTGTCATTGTTGCAATCCGGAGCTGCTAAACTTGCATTTTAACCTGTCATAGAGTGTCTTTTTCTATTCTTACCTAAAGTTGGTTTGTTATCTGCATGCTTAGACTTGTTCTAGATTGAAAAAAATGAGCTAAAAATATTGGATTTGAGCTTAACAAATGCTACTCTTGATCACTTGTCGCATCATGGTTACCTCTCTAGCTACTTGCTTATTGAGCTTCTTGCTCACTGCTCAGCTTTAGTTAATTGATTACTGTAAGTTCTTGAGCACTTTTGATGAGCCATCTCTCTATTGTTCTACTTTGACAAGTGATCTTTATTAGCTTTTCTTATCTCAAATCTGAGAAACTTTGTCTCATTCTATTAGTCAACCAACATCTCTTTTCATGCCGATTACAACTCGGTCTCGATTTGAGTAGGAGAGTCATCCTCCATTCAATTATACATAGTTACCTTCTCCAACTAGATGCTCATGAGTACCCATTAGCAACAATAGTTCTAGTTCTAACCAATCTGAGGATTCTAAGGCTACCCTGTGGTACAAAGGAGGTTTCCTCTTTTCCACATTCAAGACCCCCAAAAACATAGATAGTGTCTCACTCACTTTGATTGAACAAGAAAAATTTCAATTCTTACAAGAACACTTTGAGCATAAGGATAACCAAGTGCGCTTAGACAAAGAACACAATCAACAAAGGATGGATCCTGCTAGGTGCATGGATTATAGAGGAATGTCTTATGAGCAACCCAAGACTAGTAACTATGAGCATAGACCTCTTTTTAATGGAAACAATGGCAACAACACGCCACCAAGATCTCCTCCAAGACCCACTTTTGGTATGCCTTCTTCACCTCCTAGGCCTCCTCCCTCTCAACATGAGGTAGAGGCTAATGATGAGATTTCTAGTGAGGATCTTATGAGATTTGAACAAGATGTGGTCTCCCAACGAATGATGCATAAGCTTTTAGAGCGTAATGGCAATCAATATTTTCAATATATGACTTCTAGAGGATACAAGCTTCCTCCTGGCTATGATGTCAAACAAATTGTCCAACAAAGAGTACCAACTGAATTGGAAGTCCTTCAGGAAGAACTGCATCAGACAAATCAACGCCTTACCCAAATGGCAATGGAAAGAGAGCCTCCAAAGGTCTCTTTTGTAGAATCAATTTGTGCTCTTCCTTTTGATAAAAGTCTATACATGGTCCCATTTCCTAGGGATATTGAGGTTCCCAAATATGACAAGTATGATAGAAATGGTGATCCCCATGACCATGTGCATCACTTTTATGCTCTTAGTATGGACTTTCTTCATGAAGACACATTTCTTCTATGATTATTCCCTCAAAGCTTAAGAGGCCAAGCTTTAGAATGGTTTGCAAAATTGACACCACCTCTTAAGACTTTTGATGATTTGGCTCAGTGATTTACCCAACATTATTCTTACAACATCCAACAACCTGTCACCATGATAGATCTTGGTAATCTAAGACAACATCAAGGTGAGCCATTTGCAACTTACTTACAATGTTGGAGGTCATTGTATTCTAGGTATCCTCGTCCGTTACCTAAAAGAGAAAAGATTGACATTTTCGTCAACACACTTGTGCCTGAGCTATTTTATGATCTAAGGAAGCAACTGTTCTCCTCCTTCCATGACATGGTTGAAAGTGCATATCGAATTGAGGATAAAGCTATAAGAAAAGGGGTATATTGTTATTAATAAAGATACTAGAAACAATGGCAAGGACAAAAATAAGCCTTGGAATAGGAACAAGTATGTTGTTAATGATGGGGTTGTTGACGCTCCTAAAGCTAAAGAGCCTACTTTCAATCTCTTCAATGCTATCTATGCAGCAAAACAACAAGAAGCTGCCAACGCTCATAGTGCTCCTAAACCTCAATATGCAGATAAGCCTAAGAAGTCATTTTGAAAGTGAGTCTATACCAAGTTGGCAGAACCTTATGATGTGATCCTTAAGACTTTGGTTGACAATGGATATCTTACGCTTCCTGATAAACCTGGTAACTGGGATCTGCTAAATAGACCTGATTGGTGGAGAGAGGATCATTACTACCATTATCATAGAAACAAGGGACATCTGATAGAAAATTGTTTTAAGCTTAAGGATAGTATTCAAGACCTCATTGATAACAACATAATCTCCACTGATGGCTTAACTAAAATTTTTGATCACACAGCTTTCAAAGATCCTCTACCTAAGCATGATAAGGGGGAAACCTCTCAAGCACATAAGAAGAATCATGATGCTAAGATCAATTATACATATACTTCTGATACACCTATGATCAACATGGTAGAGCCCATTGAGAGTGTTCTAATGATGAGGTCTCCAGATGATAATAAAGCCAATCATGGTAAGCCAAAGTTGGTCTTGCAAACATGTGGTAGTTCATCTTCCCGAAGTGAGACACTGAATGCTGTTACTAGGGGGAAAGCCAAGATTGTCTTTAAAACTGTGCAAGATCCCAAGCAAGCTTTGCCTTCCAAAAAAGTGGCTCCTTCAGCCACCCCTAGCTATGATCTTGTCCAACATTTGCAAAAGACACCAACATAGATATCTATCCTTGAGTTGCTTCGGTTATCCTCTTCACATAGAGAGATTCTTGATGAGGCTCTACGTACAACATGTGTCCCTAATGACATTGATCCAGATCGATTTCAAGCTATGGTCAACCATATTTCATCTCTACTATCTCTCTCCTTTTCTATAGAATATGACATATCTATTGCTCACCCGCATAATCTGGCTTTACACATTGAAGTTCTAGTCTACCACACCCGCATCCGCTGAGTTCTGATAGACAATGGTGCAGGGTTAAATATTGTTCCTTTCAATGTAATACAATAGTTGGGTTTGTTAGAATTTGCTATGGATTCTAAGAAGAAGATTACTATAAAAGCTTACAATGAAGTGGAAAGATCTTCCAAAGGTCTTGTCATGTTGCCTGTCCGAGTGGGCCCTGTGATGAAAGATATTAACTTCCAAGTATTGGACATCCCACTCACATATAACATTCTTTTGGGTCATCCTTGGATCCATGACATGTAGGCTATTCCTTCCACCTATCATCAGTGCGTTAAATTTCCATAGAATGGCACTGAAGTTGTGATTCCTGGAGACCATACTATTGCTATCAATGCTCTTGCTACTGCTAAAAAAATCATTCCTCATAATGAACCTTCTGTTGATTCTAGTATGTCTCTAGTTGTTGCTGAGAAAACACTTAAGATGATGAGCCTTGGTATGGGTGAATATACGTTGGATTCCTTTACTTCTATACCTGTTTCTCCTAGGTCATATGGGAAACCTTCTGATCAAATCAAGCCTTCCACTTCTGCTATGACGATCTTTGATACTTTTGTTCCATCATCCATTCCTTTAGAAGTAGAAAGAGAAGAACAAGCTGTTCAAGAGTGGATCTATAGAGAAGATGAGGGTAGTAGGGCAAATTCCCTCCTTGATTATTTCAAAAATACTCCCATGCTCAGTAATTCAGACACAGATACAGATGAGTCACCACTACACACTATGGCTCAAATGGGAGATGATCTTCCTTCTACTTCACTTCTTTGGGGAGAAGAATGTATGTCTACTGATGATATGGCTGAGGCCTCTATGTCTAGAACCTATGTGCCTAAAGAATCATTGAACTATGATAGACAACATCGCAACATTGCACGACTACTACAAAGAGGTGATCTCACACATAATGACATGAGTATCTCTACTTCTCGACATCTTAAGCCTCTTCTAGAAGACTCTTCCATGATAGATATGGATGTTGATATGGTTCATACTTATAGTGACCATCCCCATGTAGTCGATGAGTCTTGTGAAGGGTCTGATGGGTTTGTTCCTCGTATTGCCTTAGTGGACTATGTTGGTCCTTCTATGAAAAATCTAGATCTAGCTACTTCTAGAGCCTACCCTATAGACTCAACCTCTCTTGTTACCAGAGATGACACCCCTCGCATAAATGCTATTGAACCAGTCACTTCATTTCATCTCGCATTAACACCTATTACTTCTTCCACCAGCAAACTAGCAACAAAAAGGACTAAATCAACAATCAAGTATCACAAACATCGAATCAAAAGAAAAGAGCAATGGTTGGATGGTGAAAACCACATTGTGGTGGTATCCGCACCTAAGAAAAGTAAAAATAAAAATCTGCTCAAAAATAATGATTCTCAAATAAAAGATGACAAGCTGATTCTCTACAAAAAAATGGTGCACTACTTCAAGCATGATCTCATATCTGTTATACTTTAGCCCATTCTTAAAGCTAAGAACAAAGTTGCTAATGCCTTGGTTACTTTGACATCCATCTTATGAATGAAAAGGCATAAATCTCATTTCTAGTTCTTGGTGGATGAATTACGCTATCCTGCTTACAAATCCTACAATCCTGCCATCTCTTCATGTCTTCCACCTCAAATTCTTCCTGACAATCCACCACGCCATTCTTTCCACCATCCCTTACACTTTGCCTTTGTCTTTGGTGACTTGTATAGGAAGGGTCTAGACGGAACTCTCCTTAGGTGTCTAGAAATAGAGGAGTCAGAAAAAGTGCTAGCTGAAATCCACAATGGCATATGTGGATCACATTCTAATGATCCTCCGCTAGCTCAGACATTTCTTATGGCTGGTTATTATTGGTCGAACTGGTTGAGATCTCCTATCATCATAGCTATAACATTTGGGCCTAGGGCCTATCAGTTCTCTACATCAGAGGAAACAGATTCTTGATGCCCATTTTTATCTGGGGCATTCTTTGTACATACTTTATGATCCTGAAAAATACCCAAAAAAAATTCATATATGATGTTGAAAAAAATCCTAAAAAGCATAAAAATTTCAAAAAAAAATAAAAAAATAAAAAAAATTTGAAAAAGTGCCTTGGTGAAAACTTGGAAACAGGCGCCTTGGTAGCAAAAATACAAAATTTTTTTTTTTATAAAAAGTCCTGAAAAAATTGCAATAAATCTATCAAGTGGTGAAAACCTAGAAACAGGCGCTACTTGAGACCCTCTACATCTATGTTTATCAGTCTTGCATGGCGCTCCTTCGCTCCACTTCTCGCTTTGCCTCTCCTAGCCTAGAATTGATTCTTGTCTTAGTCTAGGGGGCATCTGTTGTTTTGAGCTTATCTTGGGTCTCTTTGTGCATCCGGGTTTCTTGGGAAACTTGGTTCAAACTATGTTTTTCAACACTACCCTAGCGTCGAGTGTTTCTTAACACTTATCAGATGTCCTACCTGTAGTCTAGATGATGCAATATTTCTCACTGGTAGATGCGATACTCAAAGTTTGACTCTATGACCTACACACACGCACTTGACTCACTGAGATTTCTTTGACTTTATTTCTTTGCTGAGTGTTCTCCCCCTATGATCATTTTTGATGATGCATAGCTAGAAGACTGAGGGAATGAGAACATGTTTTATTGCTTTTTCTTCTTGTGGATATATTTTGTTGGTCCTACTTGTCATTAGCATTTATGTTGGTTCCACTTGACATTGGGATCTACAAGGTATTATCCTTGACTATTTTGCAAGTGCATGCTTATAGTCATCTTGAATTTCTTGTGTCTCGATGTGAGCATAATCTTGCTATATCAAACTTAGGTAATCTCACTGCACTAGTCATCTTGACCTACATGTCTTTGATGCCTAGGTGAGATTTCCACATTTTTATCTGATATAGATCATATTCAGATTCACATAGTTATGCTAGTGTGTATTGTATGATCTTGCGATGCTACCAATAACACTCGATGATGATAATTAGATGTCTATTGGCTTCATAACCTTGCAAGTAAACCACTTTTCATGTAGCTTGCATTATTAGGTTCATGTTAGTTTAGTTTTACATCTTCCATATGGAGAGAGCTCTCCTTTATCTTTCATGGACTTGTTAATCAACTACGCTTGCCTTTCACTTCTTCCTGATCATACCTTTCACTTCTTGTCTTTCATCTCCCATCATTTTCTATTCATTTTAGGATCAAAACCAAAATCCAAGTTCACCTTGATCGTCCAAATCACCTTTCTCCTTCTGTGCAGTTGGCTAACCTTTTGAGGCCTGATCCTTCAATCTTCGCTGGGGCATTCTTCACCTCTTCATACCCATCTCTTTCAAACTTCCAGTCTTTCATTCAATTTCAAATACCAAGTTCACATCCCCCCCTCCATGGTGTTTATGATTTGAGGGACCAATAGGTTCATGCCCCGTGTCCCATGTGTGGGGCATATCTTCACTGCTTGATGGTTTTCTGTTCTCTCTCTTCGATTCTAATTTTTAGTGATTTGATCATGTCTCTCTTTTTTCTTCTTTCCCTCTATCTAGATTTCACTTTCGATCCCAAGGGGGCAGACACATCATATATTATTGGCTATCTCTTTTCTAAGTGTTCAGTACTGTCACTACCAAGCTGACCATGCAGGATTTGCTATCTCTCTGCACTTCATTCTTTGGAGTCAGATCGCTATCTGCTTGCCTTCTTGGCTATCTCTTACCTTCTTGGCTGATCTATTCTTTAACGTAATGTGTTCCTAGATCAATCACACATTAGTCAAAGAGGGGCAAAGGTATACACCTAAAAATGGTCATCTAGACTATTAGCCCCTTTTGCTAAATCATCAATTGCTTATTCTTGATCAAATCCTAGTTCTATCATTTATTCGATTATTTTCTATGGGATAACCATTTTATCCTAAGTCTTTATTTATTTAAAAGGAATTCCCTCCCCTTTTAATAAATAAAAATTCCCCACTTTTCCTCTTATCCTAAGTTGCACAAATAAAGCATTATTCTTACTTTATAAAAAGAGAAAAAGCACTTTTTGTCTCATATGGACACAAAAGTCAACTCTTATTTTCTCATTGGAGGATATTTTTGCACATGGATTGATCCTTCTTCAAGCTCCACCGTTGATTAAATCTTTTGCCTCTTAATCTCCATGGTCCATTCCTTCTCATTTCTTATAAAAGGAGAGCTCTCTTCTTCATTCTAGATCCCCAACTTTTTATGCTAATATTATGCTGCAGGTTTTCTAGGTCACTTTGAAGCTTTTGAAGATTTGGAGCATTCTTGGCTTTTTGCATCTACATGTTATCATAGTTTCATTTCTTGCATTTGCATGGCATTCTTAGCTTAGATTTCATTTATGCTTTAGATTAATTCATCTAGCTTAACTAGGAGGCTTTGTAATACTTGCATCTTTCATTTTCATAGCTTAGCTTGCATTTCCATTTCTAGCATAGCATTGCATTGCATTTTCATTCTTGATTCTTGAGGATATTGGTATTCTTTCCCTTGTCTTCATTGAATCTTCCATTGCATGGTTTACTAGCAAGGTTATAGGCTAAATAGCTCTAGCTGAGAGCATTCTTAAAACCCTTGCACTACATGCCTAGGGAGCTATGGATTGATTTTTGAGGCCTCATTCTTGAATTTTCTTGAATGTAATGATTCATAGAAGTGTGACACAATTATAGCACATAGTACCAATCCCTTCCTTCCTCGCAACAAAATATACTTTGTGAACTTTACCTCCATATTTTACAATCCCTAATGAAACTGATTAGAATCCTCTATTCTATATTGGAGATATACATATGAAATCTCTAATGTCATGGATGCATAATGAGACTAACTATGACATGAAGTTAGATGCTTACAGAGATCAAGAGAAGTCAGAAAAGTTACCCTTAAGGGCCGAAAGTAGTAAGCCTGATGTTTTATTAAGGGAGTGGTTAAATCTTACTTATGGAAAAATAAAAGCAGAAACCAATGTCATAACTTTTGTTGTTAGAGAGAAATTTTACAAAGAATATCAGGGAATGCCCTATTTTACTTTCCAGCGAGCTCTAGCAGGTGCCAGAAATAGGTGGAGTAGATTTCTAGAAGCTTTCAAGAAATCAGAGCCACATATCCCCCTTAACCTTGAAGAAGGTATAAAAAAGGAACCCAAGTATATGCAATTAGGGAGGCACATTCTGCATGAACTCTAGTGTCCTTTGACATTTCAGCCACCAATGCTCATGTGGCCCCTGTATGATGTTAATGCTGCAAAGATAGATCAACTTCAAGAGGATTATAGGGTGGATTACTGGGAGAAGACTAGAGGATTTTATTATACCTTCAAGAGAAAGAGAAGAGGAAAGACTGAAGTTGGGGAATTCAGAGGAATAGCTAAGAAATACAATGCTTGAGGATAAGCATTATGATCGTATGGGGCAAATGATGGGTCTATAGTTTGTCTCTATTTTATGATGTTTTTATGCTCTATTTCAAATATTTCTAAAATACTTGTTATACCTTTTCAGTATTGGAACTTGTGAATATGTTATAGGTATAGTCAAACCATCAAAACCCATGGGTATATAATAGTTGATTTACTTTTCCAAATATTATATATATATATTGTAGTATTTAATATAGTTGTTTGAATGCATGTTCTAATATTTGGATTATCTGAATGGTTAAATGCTTGAAGATATGTATATGCTACTAACTTGCCAGGGAAAGAGAAATGACTAAAGAATGGATCAACAAGCATTGATGAAAAGTGAGGAAGAATCAGTCACGATGATGCAAAGTCATTATGGTACTATGAGACATGCCTAATAATTTGAAGGAAGAACCATTCCAAGAAATATAGGAACATGCTTACGCTATATCTTCTCTATGATAAATGTTATGTTAAGACGTTATGCAACCTTTATGATATTTTGTCATGGATTGTTATACTTTCCTTTCTTTATGGCACAAATTAGTTAGAATTTATCTTTTGTGGTTGAATAAGGATCGATCCTCTATATAAAGGGAGATGATGGTTAGATAGAAATTTAGTCAGATGATTGTATTATTGATAGAAGCTGAAGTAAAATTACTTTTCTAGTTCTGTGTGTTGTCTCATGATAATATAATCAATTTTATGGAAATACAATGAAGAAGTGGTTTTGAGTTCAATTTGTGTTGGTAGCTAGTAGAAGCCGACCAAGGGAGCCCACTTGGAAGGTGGATTAGAATAGAGTATATTAAGTTGTTTGAGAATTTACAATAGTTCAAGTAGAGTTCACTGTTATTTTCTATAGCACTATACACTGTGTATGTTCCTGCAGCACTTGCAGAAATGATCATTGTGAATGCTTTGGGTTGATAGAATAGATTAGGATTGAAGTTATAGTTGTCAGCACCATTTTCATTAGTAGATGTGTGTGTTTACTTTCCTACAACAATAGTGTAAGTTTGTTTCATGTATTTTCCTTCCTGCATCTTAAGAAAAATAACTCCATGAGAGACTTAGTGCACAAACGATGTTGTCCCATTTCAAGTATATGTCCCTAGGTTGAAAATTTAAATGTACTTTATGATAGGGAAAATGATACTTAGTTTGAATATACTATTCCTAGGAGAAGCCATGGCATGATTATTATTACCTATTATGGGGCTGTTCAAAAAGCATAAAAGCAAAAGAGACTTAGTTAAACCAAGCATTATTACATCCTAGAGCTAGAAAATTATTATATTGATTTTTTAAGAAAGGAACCCAAGTTATTTTATAGTACCTATGAAGAAATAGGTCCTAATTAGTGTAGTTACTATTGTCAAAATAAAGAGAAGATTTAGAGGGCAATATCAGATTAATATTGATCAATTTTATTGTCATTATTTTCAGGCTGGATGTTAGGGTCCAGTAAGACTTTCTACCTTTTCTTCATTTTCTTTATGTGTCCCCCTTCCTCCATCCAAACTTCCACTAGGTCCTTTGAATCTATATAATGAAAACAATCCCTATTAGTCTCTCCTACTTTGTCTTCATGCCAATAGGAATAGAACCAATTCTCCTCCATCGGGGACCTAACATGCATAAAGAATATGAGGAAGTTCAAATTTCTCTTAATGATTGGGGCTCTTGATAATAATGTATTAAGGTCATCTGTTATTCATATTAGAGTGGAAGAAACTGATCTTCCATTCAACATTGGCATATCATAGAATATAGGTCTCGTTATTGTAAAAACCTTTCTAATATTTTGGATAACCTTATCAAGGTCCCCAATATATCCCTTTTTGAAGATTTGAGAGCATAATCTACCAATTTCTTCCTTTCATGATCCACCTGGATAGTTATAGCAATAAAAATCATAGGGATCTCTGACTTTACCCTATATTTATCTTCATTGGAGAGAAATTCCCTTCCTAATATGTGAAAAACCACTCTAGAAGAATAAGAGAATGTGTATTTAGCATGATTGTATTGAGTCTTCTTATTGCAATCTCCCCATCAAAAGCAATTTGAGGCCTAGAGCTTATTAATTTGATTGGATTCATCATTTTATATAGGATTCAGTATAAAAAGAGGGGGGAAAATTGGAGGCAACCCAACTAATCTATATAAATAGTAATTGAGATCTTTTGGAAATCCTTGAGGGCAACACTAAGGCTTCTAACTAATGATTCTTATTCTTAAAATACTTAATAAAGCTAAAATAATAGAATACCTATTGATGCTAAGGAATCCTCATTATACCAGAATAGGAAAGGAAACCTCTAAGAGGTAAAAGGGGTATGTTAGCCCATTTTCCTATCATAGCCAAAATCTAAAGAAAATGGCCTATTCCTTACTAAAACCCTGAGAAAATTGTCTTGTCCTGGTTGCATCTTGTTTTTATCAATGAAGAAAATCTATGATGTTTTATGGCTTGCTCTCTTAGCCTTGGTTAGTTCAGGGTGTCATCAAGCTCCAGTCAAGATTGCATGTGCTCAAGTGCAAAAACTAGAGAGATATTGTATTTTTAAGGTATGAGGAATAGGTCAAAATCCATGTCCTAAGGCTTCATGAAATTGTTCAAGTCCAAAAACCCTAGCCAAAGTCTATTTATTTGTTACCTTTTCCTGGCAACTTAAGTCCCCTTTGTGCACATGTCTTATTTCCTTGCTAGGACTGTTATGTTTTTATTCAATGACTCCCTGACTGAGGCGTTCACTAGTTCTCCAAGTTCCTGGGTGGTTAGTCATTTTATCTAGCAATCCAGTGAATGCAATATTCGTGCATTCTCCTAATTTTGGTGGCTAAGTTCTTAGCATCTAGCAACCTAGCGGGCAGTCTTTTTCCCTTGAGTCGTTGAATCTCCTAATAAAGTAGCTAAGTCATGAAACTTGTCGAGATTCAACGAGGATCATAAATGATGATCAGATCAATGATTAGCATGTGTTTTCTTGATAGAAATCAAGGTTAAGAAAAGATTCAATGATTCAGTGAAGGCCTTCAATCATGTGATCTCTGAACCAGACATGGGTTGAGTTAAATATTAAGCGATTGGGAGATTTCTTCAGTCGTTGGTTTGCTGAGTAAAAGTTGAGTTAAGATAAAGGTCTTGAGATTGAATGTGATTCATAGATGCAAATCAAGATCGGTGGTTGGTGTTGATTCTCCAGATGTAACCTAGGGTAAGGAAAAGATCCAACGACTTGGAGATTGCCTCAATCACGTATTCTCAGGACTTAACCCCAGTTAAGAAAATGATTATGAGATTCAGAGAAGTCCTTTGTTCATGTAATCTCTAGATGGGCTTGGGTTAAGTCAAAGGTTAGTCCTGTGTGGTCAAGTTTTTATTCAGCGATCTGGCGACTGAGGGTTTTGTGTGTTCTCATGATTTAACCTGAGGTTGAGTAGATATCCAATGAATGTGAGAATGCTCAGTTGTGTATTCTCTGAATATGACCATAGTTAAAGGCAATTCAGGTTTTCTCTTTGTTCACTGAATCACTTGGTATAAGGTGAGTTAAGTTCTAGGCTCAGTAATTCAGTGAGGATCATAGGATGATAGCAAGATCAATGGTTAATGCTTGATCTCATGATTTATCTAGGGTTAAGTAAATGATCTGGTGACTTAGAAAATAAAGGCTATCTCATGTCCTCCGAATGTAACTGAGGTTAAGAGAAATGTTTCAAGATCTAATGAATACTTCATTTGCATGGTCTTGTTATTAGGCATGAGTTAAGGATAAGAAGGCTTGGAGATAGAATCTGGACCGTTGATGAAAATAGATCGGGTGACTAGCGCTTGTTCGCTAGATAAATCAAAGGGTTAAAGAAATGTTCAATGATCATGCAAATGCTTCATTTGTGTGATCTCAAGAATAGACCAAGGTTAAGTGAAATGTTTCATGACTGGGAGAATGCCTTCAGTTGCATCATCTCTAGATGACTAAGGGTTAAGAGAAGCTTGTCGAGGTCAAAGTGGGTCCAGTTGCCAAGTGTGTTGATGTGTTCTATTATGATTGGATGCAGAGATATGATGATGTGGCTAGGTATTTTTAAAAGGCTTAACTAACTATTGTAGATTAACAAGAGCTTCTTGATGTGCTAGGAAATACTAAGATCAACGACCGTATTTTAAACCTGATTAATTAGCCATTGTGGCCAGGATTTGAATCTTTTGCTAGGGTTTCTTTGAAGGGTTTGTTATAGTGGGTTGGAAAATGACAAAAGCCAGATCAGATTTGATTTTTCAAGACAGTTGCAGGTGAGAAATGATGAAGAAGATATAGGTAGCCATCTGATTTGATTTTCTTCATGACGTGCCATGCTGAGTTAATGCTGAGGACTTATGTTTTGACATGGGCGACTAGGGTTTTTTGGATGTCAGAATTATTTCCATGCTCTGATTCACACAAGATATTCCAAGTTGGTTCTGGTATTTATTTTTGTTTTGTCTGCAACATGAAATCGATTGAATTTGTATTTGTAGTAAGTCTGTGATGATGAAACCCATATAATTGTACCTCAAATTTGATCTAATTCTTCTCAGGTTTCTAGGCTTTCCTGATTGCTTTCATTTCTTGTTGTACCTGGTTGTTGTAGACCTATTTTTGACCTAAATGATCTGTAGCTTGTTGCAATCCTTTATAAGGATTTCCAATATCATTTAGAAGGGTTCTAATTTTTGGTAACCTTAAGGGGTTCCTAATTCTTTGTAATATTCAGGGCTGGTTCGATGAATGGTTTCCTTCTTGTAAATATATTGCCTTCTTCTCTGCATATAGGGTGTTCCCTCTTTCCTTTCTAGCTTGGAGAATAGAATATAAGTTGTAATAGTCTGTCTTATGAATAAGATCTCAATGTTTTCATACTACTATCAGATTGTCTCCATTTGATTCTTGAACTTGTTGATTAGAGCATCAAGGGTGTTTTAATCTTTCTATTGTATTTCCAAGATGTCTACAATAGAGTTGTTTTCGCAGAAATAACTGAGTTTATGACTGGTTTTTAGATGTGTATGAATTGGGATATGAAAGGTATCTCATACTTGTCTTTCAGTGGATGCTGATTAATGTATTGCTTATTCCTAGGTCTCTTCTAAGGGGAGGGTTAAAATCCTTTGAATATGTGATTGCATATCTGAGTACTCAGGTGGATTGCTAAGTAGGATTTGATCAATGGTGTATGTTTGGTGTAAGACATCAACATATTAGAATGTATTGTCTTCTTTATTCATAGTTTTCTGTTGTAATGATTTATTTGACTCTATTGCCCATTGGATAAGACACTGGTCTATGAGAGACTTGGGGTATTTCGGGGGTCCATTCAACCCAAAAAAACTCAAAAGAAATCATTTTACCTTTCATGTTTGATAGGAGGAGTTAGAAGTAGTTTCTAGTTTTTAGGCTTACTCTATGCAAAAGGGATATTGCACAAGATATGGTCAACATTCATTGAGGTACTTGTTACCTAAATGAGTTTGAAAGCTATTCCATAGCCATATATCTGTAGGCCTGTTGTTTATCAAAATAAGTTATGTATGTGCAGATGAGGTATACCTGCCTAAGTGATGTGGAGCTCAAAGTGTAGGAGGATCATTCTCTTGGTCCTCATTAATTGGCCCTTTTTCTTGTCAGATTTGGAGTGGTTATTGAGATTCAGTGACATTAATTTGTTAATTGAATTGTAAATCTGACAGTGTGGGAAAAAGGAACCAACAGGGTCATCCTTTTTCAAGGAAGAGGATACCTACAAGAGAAACAAAAATGAAAAGAGAAAAAATGACCACCCTCAAAGACAAAGAGTCCTAGAGGATACCCTAGAAGCCAAAAGGGAGGTTCTATCTAGCTATTAGTAGTGCTATAAGGAAGAAATAATAAAATTAAAATTTCACACAATAGGGTGGCTTAAGAAATTATATTTCTACCCAAACATCATATCAAATGAGACCATAAGCTTTCAAACATAACAAAGAGATCCTCAAATAGAAAGGAGGGGCAAAATCATTTAGGAAATCCTCAACTAATCTATTAAAGATGTGACAAAATGCCTTTATTAGAGAAGGTCACGATTCTACTCGCCTATGCATCTCTTTCCTTAACTTCAGCCTAGCAATGTTTTAAAGAAAGATATATCTTTTAAAAATTTCTTTATTGTTACTCTGCCCATACTTTGAGGGCTACAAAGAATTGTAGAAAGACATTCAAATGGAAAATAAATGCTATAATTAATATTATTTCTCATAAAGAGACCTTTTATCTTTAATGCAAAGGGAATTTTATAACAAAGATTAAATTGATTTAAAAGTAAAACCAAACAAAATCTCATTGAAAGGAAGCTAAAAGTCAAAATCAAAGAAAAGATCGCTGGATAAGAGAAACCATAGTTGCCATTTTTAAACTATCCATAATGCTATAATGTCAACAACCATTTAACTATATAAGATGTAGTAGTGAGCTTTATACAAAAATATTTAACAAAAAGACTATTTGGAATACTACTATATGCTAGGATATCCTGCATTGTCCCTCAGTTTTAAAAATGTGGGACAAACACTAAACTAGAGCCAAATTACCTACATATTTGAAAAAGTTTAGAAACCGTCGACTGAGTAAACCAAAATCTCCCGCTTTACCAAAGATAGTTTATGAAAATCTTTAATCTTTATGGACTAGGCTATAGCTCCAGTCATCTTTGTTGCATTTCAGAATGATAATAGTATCCTCATCCATAACGCCATCTTTAATGTTGTGAGAACTCTTGTAGGCAGAAGGTGCCACAACCCTTATATTGCTAATTTATTCTTCATCAAATTATTCTTCATCAAATTATTCTGGAATGTTGAACCCTTCAACGCTCTAATAATTCAACACCCATTTAGTTTCCACTGGTTCTTTTAAAACCATTTTCATTAGGAAGTCTAGGTTTCTCTGCATTTCTGGCCAGAACTCATTAAAGAGCACTTCATCTTTGAAGACCAGTATTGGCATTCATTGAGAATTAGGGATAGCAGATAAATTATCAATTTTTGTCTTCATGTAGATCTCTGGGAAGGGGATAGTTAAGTCTTTATATATGCCATAAACCACTTTCTCTAGCCCAACAAGAAAATCTTCTTTGAAGATTGTTATTGATGTGAAATTACATATGCCTTCTTAAATCCAGCAAAAGTGGAGAGGGAGATAAAAAGACATATGATATGGCCATTGACTCTGATAGAAAATTTATTGTCAAAATGAAAATCTCCAATACCTTTCTCGAGTTCCCTTCGGGAGGCATCCAATAAGGGATTCAAAATCCCATTCCATCTCTCTAGTTTGATTACTCCCCTAGAAGTCATTTGTTGATTATCCTTAATGATGAATGTCATGATCCTCAAATCCATTGGAAAGGGAAGGAGATTAAAATGAGAAGCCCACTAAATCAAACAAATGAGGTAAAATGTGAGCCTAAAATGTTCTCGCATGAAGTTGAGGGTATAAGAAATCATAAGCTTTCACTCATGGTTTTTAATGATTAAATGTTACCAGACGCTCCACATGGATTCACTAAAGGTTAAAAGTGTGACAATGATAATGACTTAATCTGCTAAATACATGCCAAAGTATTTGGGCAATTCTTTGAGAAAAGAGCTTAAAATATTCTTAGTGCCAAACTAAAAACTTAGGAAATAGGATAATTCTATTTAAGACAGTAGAGTTAGAGAACACTGACACTATAGGGAAGGGGTTTTCAATGCTAAAATCATGAGAATGAGTCCCAAGAAATCTAAAGCTAATGTCATGTGAGATTACTTCATTATTAGGAAATAAGGATTAAAAGTTAAGGCTTTAAACGCTTCTTCAAAATAAGAAAGAAGCTAAAAATATATGTATTGAAGGATCCTAATGAAGGCTCTATATTATAAAGGGAATGAATAAAGTAAAGGGTGATTTTTTATTATAGAAGTAACTTAGATATCTTGAGTTAGGCTAGCCTAGGGAAATGTAAAACCTAAAGAAATGTAAGAGATTAAGGATGAAGTAGAGAAGATATATTCCTGTTCCTAGATCCATGTTCTACCAATTCACATCCATTTTTAAGACTTGAGCCTTCTACTGATATTTATAATAACCATTTATGCTACCTCCATATGAAACTCAAAATATCTACTACTTTGGAGACTGGTTTAATGATTAAGTTCTAAATCGACAGTGTTGAAAAAAAGGAAATAAAAAAGAGCAAACTGAGATACTAAAAGGGGATAGAGAAAATAGGCTAAGATGTCTAATTCAAATAGGAGTTATAAATTTAAAGTACCTTTAACCAGAATTGGTCCATCTCTAAAGACTAATATTTGCATAGAGACGGTCAATTATAATAACCTTACAACTCCTCTAATCAAAGTTCTAAATGAGGGTTGAAAAAGAAACTAAATTAAAATTAATCTATTATTTCATAGTCATTTGAAGATTACTAAAATAGCCTTTTCTCATGTGTTACCTGAATCCTAACCATGGGATCTCTCTCCACGATGAACTTCCTTAAACCATTGTTATCATGCTTCCTACCCCCAAGAGCTGTATTTGATATTTCTTAGAGTTAATGCAAAGCTTGTTGGTCTAATACTAAAGCTTAGGATATTCAATGACTCATCTACTAGCCAAGATTAATATTATTAATTTTCTAGCCTTATATTTGTCTATCTAGACCTTTAGACCTCTACATTATCCTCCATACTAGAATAGATGATTTCCTTTGCTACTCCATCCACCCCTTCATTGGCTAATAAGTTAGTAATCTGGTTACCTTCTCTATATATATGATTGGATATGTAATGAGGGATGGTAGATAGTATCTCCATTATTTTTTCTACCAAACCATTAAGGACCCAATTCAGAGTTGCTTCTTTTCTTACAACATTAATAACTAGAGTTGAGTCTCCTTTAATTTCTATGTGGTATATTATGAGCCTTTTACATAGCATTAGACCTTCTAATAGAGCATAAAGTTCTGCATAATTGTTAGATTCTTTCCCTAGGTATGATGATTTACTAGATATCTTCTTACCATCCCATTTAAAGATACAACATCCCACCCCTGCCTCCCCTGGATTTACCCTAGAAGCACCATCAAAGTTAAGTTTGAACTGTCCATTCATAGGCAATTGCCATACATAACTTTCTCTTTTATCCACTACCTTCTCTTTATTGCAATCGATGAAAGCTGGGAATTTTAATCCTTGCCAATTTTTACGAATAGAGTTATCTGCATGAGAGAAAATTATATCCCTTCTCCCAAGCATATTCTGACTATTAACCATTTCCACAATACAAGCCTCCACCTTATTCTGGAATTGAACTACATCTAACTTTTAATCTTTTAATATACATCTATTTCTTTCCTTCCAAAACTCCTAGATTAACATTGAAGGAGATATTCTCCAAATTTTACCATATAGATCATTTCTTTTAACCCTTGGCCATCTCTTAAGAATCCATACAATGTTGTTTTGGAGAGAAGATTGCCAATTTAATTTCTCTGTCAACCATTTCCATCATTTATTAGAGTAATCACGTCCTACCAATAAGTGGTCCACATCTTCATAATCCTTTTAAAAAAGGGGACATCTTGAGGGGCCTTTAAAACCTATTTTGGCGAACCAATCTACATTTAGAATTCTCTTATGTAGAGAAGCCCATGTAAACATCCCTGACTTAGGCATACAATCTTTGTGCCAACATAGGTCAAATGGGAGATTTGTTTTCCTTGAGTTAATCTTTTGAAGAAGATCATACCCTTTCTTAGCACTATATTTTCCATTTTTTGTATTTGTGCCCAAATAACTATCTTCCCCTTTTCTAGGAGTAATGATTCTATTTTTAAAAGTATCTTGGACTAGGTCTAAAAATTTCCTTGGAAGATTCAAATGATATAAGGATTTCCATTTCCAACCTGACTTTAGGTCATCATCTAAGTATTCAATATAATCCTTAATGTGGCACCCCATTAAAGATACCACTTGGTCTATCGATCTATCATCTTCTAGCACAGATCTCAGGGGGGGTAAGCACCCCATGAATCATACCAGAAAAGAGCATTACCTCCATCCTTAACATCTTAAGATAATCCATTCAGAATGATATTCCTACATTCACTTATGACATTCCATACTCTTGAGCCTTTCAGAAGGGAATGTTGTCTGCAGATGCTAAGTTTATCATTACCATCTAAATATTTGAATCTCAAAATCTGAACCCATTTAGCCTTTGGGTTCTTAATCATATTCCAAACTAGTTTTCTCCTAAGGCTTTATTCTGGTATGAGATGTGCTTTATACTTAGCCCCCCATTTTCTTTACTCTTGCAAATGGTTTCCCAGGCAATCAAGGCCATTTTGGGTTTATCATGAGAACCTTTCCAATATGAGACTCTTAGCTTCTTTGTAATTTTCTCCTTAATACCCTCTGGAAGCCTAAACCACATCATTTGGTAAATGGGTAAAGAAAATATGACTATTTTAATCATTACTGCTCTACCTGCACTAGAAATCCATTTCCCTTTCTAAGAATTAGTTTTCTTTTCAATATTGTTGATTACTTCATTCCATAAATTTGTAGATCTAATCCCCTTGTCCAGTGGTAACCCCAAATATTTGCAAGGGAGAGTGCAAATTTTAAAATTTAAAATTATACATATGGAAACTTCATCCTCCCTTTCCATATTGAAGAAAAAAACATTTGACTTATCCTTATTAATACATTGACCATAATCATCCATATAGGATTCTAGAATATTGTGGAAAGAGCTAGCCTCTCTAATACTTGCTTCACTAGAAAGAAGGTTGTCATCTACAAACTGATGATGAGTGCAAGGGTCTAACTCATCGGTAATTTTAATCCCTTTCACATTGCCTTACTCCCTAGCCTTATTAATTTATCTTCCTAGAGCTTTGACCATAATGATGAAAAGAAAGGGGGACAGGGGGTCTCCTTGCCTCAAACCTTGGGAGGTTTTGAAAAAACCAATTGGAGAACCATTAACCAAAACTGACATACATGGTCTAGAAATACATTCAAAGATTAAATTAATCCATCTTTTTAAGAAGCCAAAAGCTTCCAAACATTTACATAAAAATCTCCAGTCTACTTTATCGTAAGCTTTCTAGATATCTAACTTAATTAGCATACTTGGTTCTTTATTATATTGAACTGAGTGAATAGATTCTTGTTCTATGATTACCCCTTCTAAGATAGATCTACTCAGTACAAAGCATGTCTATTCTTAAAAAATGAGTACTGGAAGAAGAAGCTTTAGTCTATTAGAAATGGGTTTAGTTAAGAGTTTGTATAAAGTATTATAGAGGGCAATCGGTCTGAAATCATCAAAGCTCTCTGGATTAGGTTTCTTAGGAATTAGAGAAAGGAAAGTGTTATTGATTTCATTTAATAGTTTTCCAAAATTTCTCATACCTTCAAGAGCAAAAAATATCTCCGGGCCAATAAAGGACCAACATTTTTGGTAAAATAATGTTGGGAAACCATCAAGCCTAGGGGATTTATCAAGGTGGAGGTCCTTGAGAGATCTTTCTACTTCATGGAAAATTTTGCATTTAGAGCTCTGTTTTGACACTCTGTGATGATATGTGGAATATTACTTAATATCTTGTGTTGAGCTATTATTTTTGATCCTTCCATGTTATTAAGGATTTTCTCAAAGTAATCCACTACCTCTGAAGCTATTAATTTAGGATCTTCTAACACTTCCCCATTTATTTTCCTAGTTTTCAATATCTTGTTGACTGATCTTCTGGATTTGGCACTGTTATGAATTTTTTTTGTGTTCTTATCTCCTTCAACGAGCCATCTTTCTCTCAATCTTTGCTTCCAAAATATCTCCTCTCTTGCTAGAATTTTCTCATATTCCTACAAAAGAACCTTCTCCTCGTCAAAGGTCACCAAATTCATACCCCTAGAAAACACTACCTCATTTAAACTAGCTAACTTTTTTTCTACCTCCAGTTTCTTCTCAAAGATATTGCCAAAGTGGTAATGATTCTAGTTTTATAGATTTCTCTTAATTAATTTTAGTTTGGACATGACTATGTATGTTTTGGATCCCTTAAAGATGGCCTCCTTCCACCACTTGTCAATATTATTTAAACAATCTTCCTCCAAAATCCACATCTTCTTAAATTTAAAAGGATTTCCCTTAGGGAGGTTGATCTCCATGAGGGCTAGTTCTATTGGGAAATGATAAGAACTAGAAATGGGAAAAATGTTAGCTTTCATATCAAAGTCAAGGTTTGCTAAATATCCTATAAAGAAAAATCTATCCAACTTCTCTACTATCATACTTATATATTCTCTTCTATTGGACCAAGTAAAGCATCCATCTCTAGTTCTGACTTCTAGGGCATTGAGGTTATCAATCCATGTTTTAAATTCTCTCATTGTCTGTGTTACTTTCTTAGTTCCTCTTACTTTGTCCGCTTCACATAGTATAGCGTTAAATTCACCTCCCATAAATTTTGGATCATTAGGATGAGCTACAATAAAGTTGTTTATCTCTTTCCAAACCTCTCTGTTCTCATGAAGGAACTTTGGTCTATATACATTGATCAACAAAAAATTAAGGTTACTTTTAGTACTTCTCACCCTACCACTAATCCAATTAGTCCTAGCTTCTAATGGGATAAAGTTACAATACCGAGAATTCCAAATAACTCCTAAACCACCCAAAGCCCCTATTGATGGAGAGCCTATGACCTCCCATCCTCCTAACTTCCTATTTAAAGATAAATATCCTTCCCCATCTAATTTAGTTCTTGAAGAATAATCACTTCAGAATTAAAAAGAGATAAATGCCTTTTGATCAGACATTTTTTGTTAGGGTAATTTAGACCCCTAATGTTCCATGTTATGATTTTCATGGATGGGTGGGAAGGTACTTTCCCTTCCCTACATCTAAAAGTTTGATGATTTTGATTTGACCTAAAGCCTCTCCTTCCTTCTCTCTCAACTCTTTGTGGGATTTCCTTTCTCTTAACTTAGGTACTAATGCACAGTCTGGTAAGACTTTACCCATCATTTTAGTTTTAAGACTAAGGTTGCCACATGGAGAAGAATGATTATGAAACACATTTTCCTTATTCATATATTCTTCCTCCCTTTCCAAGGCTTCAAGAATCTTTGGAAGAATATCCAAACTTCGCCCTTGCTCTAGACCATCTGTAGTATCAGGGTGTAAGTCAAGCCCTAAAAATTCATTAATTTCTTCAATATCCTCTCTTTCCTTAAGATTAAAATGCATGGGAGAGTTTTTCCAAAATAAAATCCATTTCCCTCAATACCTAGGTTACTCCTTATTGATGGGTTCTTTCCCATATAATCCTTAGGGAACATTTATGCTCTACATGTTGACAACTCATCATGTACCCATGCCAAACTCCTATCCATAGTATCAAATTCCTTAAGGAGCCTATCCCCATCCATTAATCCTACCTTAATATTACTAAGTTCATTTTCTACAAATTCTTTCACTACCTCAGCTTGGTCTTTGACCATTTCCAAAGAATTTTTATATACCTCTATACTAATATCATTTAACCTTTTATCATTGGGGGAATCTTTAGAAGATCTCAAGTCAATAAATCACAGGTCATTGGGAACCCTATCATATTCCATCTGATTATGATCTTCATCAACTAGAATATGAGAAGAACTTAGGGCTTCTATCTGTTATAATAACTAAGAGGGGGGGTGAATCAATTATCCACAGTCCCAACTACAAAATGTAAAACTTCTAAACAAATTTAGCTTAATCTATAGCTCAATAAACAATAATACTAAACTGTCTATGCATTTTACAAATTACCAGTTAATTGTTCATAGTGATTACCAACCAAATCAGATATGCAATATGTAAAGTATGACAATCAAACAATCACCACAATAAACACATAACATAAGAGATTTAACGTAGAAACCCTGCAAAGGGAAAAACCACCTGGGACTGGTAACCAAAAATATTTTCACTCTTCTGAAGTGAGCTTGGTGAAGAGCCAACCCTATTAAAGGTTACAAAACACACTATAAGGTGTGAACTTGTTAGAGGATTTAACACTAACAGTTATCATCCAACCAACATTCACTATGGGGTTGACAGGATAACAAATGTACATTCTATGAATGACATTACAAGACTTTCAAGTCTACTCAGTTAAGAGATTTTATCTATTTACAATGGTTAAACTATAACATCAGGTGATCTGAATACAATACAACTTGATTCGCAGATGTTCAAATCTATTCTTAAGCTCATAAAATCCTCTGATCAATATTTCTATTCAATTCATCAACATTTAGTAACTTAATGTCCCTCGGTAAAAGCTCTTTGACACTCGGTTAACTCTATAGTTTGGTTCTCCTTTAACTAGTATGATCAAGTATGCATGAAGCTTGTTCATGTGATATCTATGCAGTTATCTTCCTCCAGCATGAGTTTCATTATGAAACCCTAGTCTCTTAAATAGACAAGTAAACCATTTTCTTCTCATCCATCAGATTTTACCACTTAATCACCTTCATTGATTTTTCCACTTAAACCTTCCTCGACAATTGCACCAGTAATACATTTTGACTCCATCCATTAGATCTTCTTTGAATTTTTCTAGCCATTGATCTTATAACAGACTTTATCTTTCCATCCTGATTATGAGGTACTTTCCAGCTCATCAATATTATCAGCTAAACTCATCATTTAGTTCTTTTGTCCATACTCAGTTAACAAAGAGATGCATCGGTGAACATAAGCTTAGTTTATACTATGCTCAGTATACACTACACTGCTTGGTGTATACTGAAATGCTTCATTAACCTACCATACTACTTTGTAACATTTTGCTTCTATCTCATAACAGATTAATGTAACATAATCAAGTCAACCATATGAAGTCATAGAATCATCAATAAGTTATCAAGAGTATTCCTTATCCTCATCTGTCATATCCATCTTCCTCAATGTAGATATCTTGGTTCTTCATCTTTCTCTTCTCTTCTACAGATGTGTTAGATATTTGCAACTACCATGATAAGTACTGTCAAAACTAGTTGACATCAATGACAACATAAAATTGATTCAATTATCTTACATAACACTTTAGTGTTCAGTGATCTATAATCACTTGTAGTTCTTCAATCATGTTCTTAATTAGTTGTAGTTCATCAATCTCTCCCTTTGGCATTGATGGCAACTCAAGCAATATGAAGTATACCATACACATACCAAAAATGTTTTCTACAAATCTTTAAACAAATGTTGTAGCTCAGTATAAGCTCTCCCTAGCTTAATACGTTTAATCACTATATTACATAATAACATTGCAAGTGCAGACTATCTTCTACAGATATGATCTTTGCAACTCTCAAATTTCTTCTTCTATTATCAGCAACTGAACTTCAACACTCTCCCTGACTTTCTTAGATTGTCTCTCCCTTAGATAGATGTTCTAGTATTCTCCTCAGTTGTCAGATTATTTATCTCTCCCTTTGACAACAATGCCAAAGAAACACATAAACATATAGCTTTTTAGTAGCCATGTAACTCTTTGTTGTCTAGTTCATTTACTGTATCTTGGTATACTGATTATGCCACTGGTTTCTCAAATCTTTCACAACCTTAGACAAAATCCAAAGTGTGAACTATGTTGCATCAACATGAATGATCTTCTGATAAGATTAGGCTGATGCAACCTCCAGATCACATTAGTGACTGGTAGATAGGGGACAAACCTCAAGTCTAGTCCTCAAGTATTCAAATGTATCTTTTGGTAGAGGCTTGGTAAATATGTCTGCAAGTTGCTCTTTATATGTAACAAATTCTAGCTTCAATTGCTTCTCCTGTACTTGTTCTCTTAAGTAGTGATACTTGATAGATATGTGCTTTTTTTCTGAATGCATCAGTGGATTCTTTGAAATGTTTATAGCACTAGTGCTATCACAATATATAATCACCAGCTTAGTGATTACCTCATTCATTCCTTCCAACACTTGCTTAATATATGCAATATTTGAATAGTTTGTAGCAGCAACAACATACTTTTCTTCGACTGTAGACTGGGAAATACAAGACTGCTTTTTACTTGTCTAGGTAACAAGTCTTTCACTAAAGAAAAATGCTCATCCGGTTGTTCTTTTTCTGTCATCCACATTTACAGCCCAATTAGTGTTGTAGACTCTTAGTTCAAATTTTCCATCCTTAGGATACCATAATCCATAGTCCTCTATTTTCTTCAATTATCTTAAGATTCTCTTTGTAGCAACCATGTGTGACTCCCTAAGATTTGTAGAAAATCTTGCAACAATCCCCACAACATGTGCAATATCTGGTCTACTATTCACTACATACATTAATTTACCAATCATAGATTGGTATAGTGTCTGGGTCACCTCTATAGTTTCATCATATTTAGTCAATTTTCAGCCTACGACCATTGGTGTTCCAACTGGTTTAGCATCTTCCATGCCAAATATTCTCAATACTTCTTTGATATACTTGGTGTTGGAGATTTTCCAGTAGGCCAATACTGACTGTATGTTTGTCATTGATGACAACATATGGAAAGTAGCATGCTTGGAAGTCTTGTGTAGTAAGTTTTCAGCATATGTAGCATGGACATGATATCAGCATGATATCATGGGCATAGAGGTTAACTATTAGTACAAACAATTATATAGTAGCTGGTGTCAGTAGTGTTCCTGACAGAGTAACAGGCAATGTTATGTGTATGGTTGTCTGTATAGTTATCATGGAGCCTTGCGCGCTTGGATATATGTTGAAGACATATTAGTGATGTTACATTCATGGATGCAGAGTCTTATGATTAGTAGAAGTGAAGTTATGCAGTCGCTATTCACAAGTAGTAGTTTCTTATGTTTGTTCAAAAGAGCCAACATAGATTATATTGGTTCTTGAGTTGCGCCTATCATTTGGGTATGTGCCCTTGGATTTAAACTTAGAAGAGAGTTAGTGATGTTCAGTTAAGAGCGCATGAAGTAATTCAGCTTGAGGAGAAAGATTCAGTTGTTTTGGTAGAGCCAACAGTGTGTAGTGTGCATCTACAATTATCTTATTGGACAGGTCCAAGAATGTGTTGCGTGCTTAGTAGAGATGACTAAATTGTTATTGGAGTTTGTTATGGCTTCTCTAATATGATTTCAAGGTGGTTTTGATAGGCTAACTTGATTATATCATTTAGAGAAATGATATTTATAGGCAGTCATTTGTGATTGCTTGAGTGTGGTTCATAGTTGATTAAGTAGAGTAGAGAAGAGTGTGTGAAGTGTTGAGCCATCAGAAGAAGGTCTATGTGACCAAGTAAAGTATTTATGCTATACATTGGAACTGATCTAGATAGTAGGTTGTAGCCTTTGCCCCTTTGAGCAGTGTGCTCTTGGACAATGTGTCCTCTCCCCTAATAGGGAATATTGTAAAAGAATCCTAATAGGGTCTGACCCTTGACCAGGTCTACTGTACTAAATATATTGTAAAGCAACTCCTAATAGGGTTAAGGATCTTCTAACAAGGATCATAATATACTAGTGTAGAATATTAGTGGGTGTCAATTCCCACTGGGGTTTTTACCTATTTGGGTTTCCCTGTAACCAAAATATTGTGTTGAGTTCAAGTGTTCTTTCATTGTGTTTATGCTTTATGTTTAAGTATACTTAATTAGATAAAGAATTGAAACTTGTAGATAACTGATTCACCCCCCTTCTCAGTTATCTCTTGGGACTATTCCTAACAATTGGTATCAGAGCCAAGTGCCTCAGAGAGAAAGTTTAATAGCTTGTGGTTGATCAGATGGCATACTTTAGAAAATAAAGTCCTAAGTTTGATAGAGAGAATTATCTTGATTGGAAGAACAAGATGGTGACCCATTTGCAGTGCATTGCTTTTGAAGTTTTTGATGTAACTATCAAAGTATTCAAGATCCCTTCCTTGGAAGACCTTGCAAAGGATGATGCTATTGATAAGAAAAAAGAATTATTTCATTAGAATGCAATAGCCAAAGAAGCTCTTATCAGTGCCCTATCTAATGGTGAGTTTTTAGAAATAAAAAAGGTAGATACAACCCACAAAATATGGAAGCACCTAGAAGACATATTTGAAGGAGACAAACAAGAAAAGGATGCACACAAAAAGACATGGAAGAAAAGATACAATGCATTACAGATGCTGCCTAAAGAAAATATCAGAGCTTACAATCAAAGGATAAATGAAGCAGTTGCTAGAATAAAAAACAATGGTGGAGAGATTTCAGAGGAGGACATAATGGACAAGTTAATGACCACTCTCACTCTAGAATATGAAAGTAAGATCAACATCCTTGATGAGACCATGAAGCTTACATCAAATTTCAAGAGAGAGACCTTGATCAAAAAAATCTCAGCCTTTGAGATTTCAATATTGAAGATAGAACCTAAAAGTGAGACAACCTTCAAAGCAACAGTTCATGGTAAGAAATCTGCAAACACTTCTGGTAATTTTGATGATGATGATGATGAGAAAACATTGGATGATTTCATTGCTATGATTTACAAGAGAGAAAATAAAGGAAAAGGAAAGTATGAAGGTCAATTTCCATTTAAATGCTTTTCATGTAATAATATTGGTCACTTTGCATCTAAATGTCCCCTAAGAGCTAGAAAGTTCAAAAATGACTACAAGCCTAAATTATCTAAGGAATGTTACTATGCTAGAGATGGAGTTTTAGATGATGATTCAGCTGAAGAAGAAATTGGATTTATTGCTATCATAGAGAAAATGAACAATAAATCAAATCATGAAGATAAGAAAGGGAATCAAGAGATAACATTGATTTCACAAGCTGATATAAGGATAGACTAGATTATAGATAGTGGCTATTCACATCACATGATAGGTGCTAAAGGCAGGTTTGTTCATCTAGACAGAAACAATGGTGGCATGGTTAGATTTGGAGACAACACTCCCAAACCCATAGTTGGTAGAGGAGCCATTACCTTGGATGGAAAGAATAGTATTGATGATGTTCTCTATGTAGATGGTTTGAAACGTAACCTTCTTAGTGTTGGATAGTTACTTGGAAAAGGTTATCAGTTGGAGTTCAAAGATGAAAAATTCATCATTAAAAACAAGGATGGTGTTATGATTGCATCGGGCTTAAAGACTAAAGGTAATGTTTTCCAACTCAATTCAGAAGCAAGTTGTTTTGTTGCTAAAATTGATGACAGTTGGTTGTGGCATAAAAGACAATGTCATATCAATTTTGATAACATAGTAAAGATAATCAATGTAAAGGTAGTAAGAGATTTACCTAGCATAGCAAAGCTAGTTGATACTATATGCAGGGAATGTGTGATGGGGAAGCATGTGAGAAATTCATTCAGGAGCAAGCAAAATTCAGAAGAGAACAAGTTGGATCTGATTCATACAGACCTATGTGGTCCAACTCAAACAAGATCATACTATGGTGAAAGGTATTTCATTTTCTTTGTTGATGATTATACTAGGATGATGTTGGTTGCATCCTTGAAAGATAAGTCAGAAGCATTTGAGAAATTCAAAATATTCATAGACTAAAGATAAAATGTTTGAGATTAGATAGAGGAGGAGAATTCACCTTTGACAGATTCTATGAGTACTGTGAAGAACATGGCATAAAGAGATTGTTGAGTGCACCTAGAACCCCTTAGTAGAATGGAATTGCAAAAAGAAGGAATAGGATCATCCTTGATACAATGCGCACCATCATGATTGAAGGAAAAGTTGCACACACCTATTGGAGAGATACGATCAATACAATAGTCTACACCATCAATAGAATTCAATTGAGGCCTGGCGTTGACAAAAAACCATATGAACTATGGTTTGGTAATGTTCCCATAGTAAAATATTTCAAAATATTTGGAAGCAAGTGCTACATCAAGAGGGATGAAGCAGTAGGCAAGTTTGATGCAAGAAGTGATGAAGGTATCTTTCTTGGTTACTCTACTAAAACTAAAGCTTATAGATGTTTCAATTTAAGATTGAAAAAGATCATTGAAAGTACTCATGTTAAGATTGATGAAAAGTTTATGGTTCAAGAAAGATATCATGATTACTCACCCATGATTGAAGAAGAACCCAGACCCTCTACTAGTGAGACAATTATTGAGGAAATGTTTGACAGTATTGATGTGTTATTCAATGACCCTGAGACTAGTGAAGAAGATACTCCTAAGGATGATGAGTCAGCATCACCTAAGGTTCCAAAGTTTAAATCTAGAAACCATTCCAAGAAAGACATCATTGGAGATCAGAGTGACAGAGTCTTAACAAGATCACAAGCAAAGAACTCAGCTAGCAGTGAAGTGGTATGTTTACCATCTCAGATTGAACCTTTAAGTGTTGAAGATGCATGTAATGATTTAGATTGGGATGGTGCTATGAAAGAAGAACTTGATCAGATTATTAATAATGACACTTGGGAACTGGTCCCAAGACCTAGTGATAAAAATGTGATTGGAACAAAGTGGATATTCAGAAACAAGATGAATGAAGATGGTACAATAGTAAGAAATAAAACAAGGTTAGTATGTAAGGGATATGCACAAAGAGAAGGCATTGACTATTCAGACACATTTGTACCTGTGAGAAGATTAGAAACTATTAAGTTGTTCCTAGCTTATGCTACAGTCAAAAACTTCAAAGTATATCAGATGGATGTCAAGTCAGCATTCCTAAATGGAGATTTGAAAGAAGAAGTATACATTGAGCAGCCAGAAGGATTCACCTTATCAGATAGAGTTGATATGGTATGCAAGTTGAAGAAGGCCCTCTATGGACTTAAGCAAGCCCCTAGAGCATGGTATGAGAGACTAGATGGATATCTAACAAAGATTGGATTCAAGAAAGGAGCAACATATTGTAATATATTCATTAGAGAGATGTGAAGGTCTACTACTTGTAGATATATTTGTTGATGACATTATCTTTGGAGGTAATGACAAACTAAGTGCAGAATTTGCCAAAGAAATGCAGAATGAGTTTGAGATGAGTATGATTGGTCCTATCAAATACTTTTTGGGAGTAAATGTGTAGCAGATAGAAAAATGAATTTTTATTAATCAGGCCAAGTATGTGAAAGAGATACTGAAGAAATTCAAAATGGATGATTGTAAGCCAGTGGGAACACCTATGATCACTGGATGCAAGCTTACAAAAGAAGATGACTCATCAGTAGTGGATACAACATTGTACAAGTCTATGATTGGTAAACTCATATATCTTACTCAGACTAGACCTGATATTTCCAATGCAGTTGGCATAGTTGGAAGATTTGCAACAGAACCTAAGCAAAGTCACCTTGTGGGAGTAAAGAGAATATTCAGATACTTGCAGGGCACTATAGATTATGGTCTATGGTATCCTAATTTAGAAAATGTAGAGCTTAATGTATACACTGATGCTGATTGGGTAGGATGTATAGATGATAGAGAGAGTACATCAGGTGAAGCAGTGTTTCTTGGTGATAGACTTGTCACTTGGACAAGCAAGAAACAAAATTGTATTTCTCAATCAACAACAAAAGAAAAGTATGTTGCAGTATCCCTAAATTGTTCTACAAATGTTTAGATCAAGAAAATGATAAAGGACTTTGGTATTCAGATTGATTATCCTATAGTTATTCACTATGATAACACTAGCACTATCAATATGTCTAAAAACTCTGTGATGCATCCAAAGACAAAGCACATTAAGATCAAGTATCACTTCCTAAGAGAGAAAGTGGCAGAGAAAGAAGTCAAGTTGGACTATGTGTGTACTAAAGATTAGTTGGTAAATATATTCACAAAGCCCTTGCCTAAGGATACTTTTGAGTATCTCAGGGAGAAGTTGGGAGTAATTCCCTTCC
Source organism: Chamaecyparis obtusa (assembly GCA_027943335.1). NCBI lineage: Eukaryota > Viridiplantae > Streptophyta > Pinopsida > Cupressales > Cupressaceae > Chamaecyparis > Chamaecyparis obtusa. The sequence continues at coordinate 624,047 of BSBK01007014.1, read as the reverse complement.
CTGATTCTACTTAAAAGAAAGATGCAAAGGCATCAGTCCTTAGGGACTGATGGAAGGTTGACTACTCTACCTCAAGAGTAGTATCGGTGCTTAAAATGAATGGTACCCTTTGTCATTGATGTCAAAGGGGGAGTAATATACAAAGTCATGAAAAAAAAAGTAGTATGCTAAGGGGGAGTAGTATTCAGTTATGAAAGCAGTTTAGTAGAGGAAATGAAGAATATTGAAGAATATTGCAGCAAATGGAGGATTCATCTTTGGGGAAGTTTTTGATGAGGAAATGGAGAATGTTATAAAATTATTTCTCATTGTGTTGGTGGTGGTTTTTCATTCCACATGTTGCCATCAATGCCAAAGGGGGAGATTGTTGGAGATTTCCCAGTAGGCCAGTACTAACTATATGTTTGTCATTGATGACAACATATGGAAAGTAGCATGCTTAGAAGTCTTATATAGTAAAATTTCAACATATGTATCATGGACATGATATCAACATGATATCATGGGCGCAGAGGTTAACTGTTAGTACAGTTAGTTATATATTAGATGGTGTCAACAGTGTCCCTGATAGAGTAACATGCAATGTTCTATGTATGGTTGTACATATAGTTATCATGGAGCCTTGTGTGCTTGGATATATGTTGAAGACATATTAGTGATGTTACATTCATGGATGTAGAGTCTGATGATTAGTAGAAGTGAAGTTATGCAGTCGCTATTCACAAGTAGTAGTTTCTTGTGTTTGTTCAAAAGAGCCGACATAGATTATATTGGTTCTTGAGTTGCGCCTATCATTTGGGTATGCACCCTTGGATTTAAGCTTAGAAGAGAGTTAGTGATGTTTGGTTAAGAGTGCATGAAGTAATTCATATTGAGGAGAAAGAGTCAGTTGTTTTGGTAGAGCCGACAGTGTGTAGCGTGCATCTACAATTATCTTATTTGACAGGTCCCAGAATGTGTTGCGCGCTTAGTAGAGCTGACTAAATTGTTATTGGAGTTTGTTATGGATTCTATAATATGATTTCAAGGTGGTTCTAATAGGCTGACTTGATTATATCATTTAGAGAAAAGATATTTATAGACAGTCATTTGTGATTGCTTGAGTGTGGTTCATAGTTGATTAAGTAGAGTAGAGCAGAGTGTGTGAAGTGTTGAGCCATTAGAAGAAGGTCTATGTGACCAAGTAAATTATTTGTGCTATACATTTGAATTGATCTAGACAATAGGTCAAAGTGCAGTTCACCAAGATCTAGATATAGTGTGTATCTGTTAAACATAAGGTTGTAGCCTTTGCCCCTTTGAGCAGTGTGCTCTCGGATAGTGCGTCCTCTTCCCTAACATGGACTATTGTAAAAGAATCCTAATAGGGTCTGACCCTTGACCAGGTCTACTATACTAAATATATTGTAAAGAAGCTCCTAACAGGGTTAAGGATCTTCTAACAAGGATCATAATACACTAGTGCAGAATATTAGTGGGTGTCAATTCCCACCAGGGTTTTTACCTATTTGGGTTTCCCTGTAACCAAAATATTGTGTTGAGTTCAAGTGTTCTTTCATTGTGTTTATGGTTTATGTTTAAGTATACTTAATTGGATAAAGAATTGAAACTTGTAGATAACTTATTCACCCCCCCCTCTCAATTATCTCTTGGGACTATTCCTAACACTTGGATTGTGTGATGAATATCCCATCATTCTACTAAATAACCTGTAGTCCTAGAAAGAACTTAATCTATCCAAACATAAACATTTTGAATTCTTTTCTCATCTCATCAGCAAATGATTTACATATGTGATCTTGTCCTCCAAAGATAATATCATCCACAAATATTTCAGCAATCAGGATAGTATCATCTGATTCTCCTTTCATATATAAATTGCCATTCTCACTAGTTCTAACAAATCCAATACTTAACAAATAAGTATGTAGCCTTTCATACCAAGCTCTCGGTGCTTGCTTTAAACCATATAAAGCTTTATGTAATCTACATACCATGTCTTTCTTTTCTGGATCTACAAACCCTTCTGGTTGTTCTATGTAGACTTCTTCTTCAAGTATCCCATTCAAAAATGCAGACTTAACATCCATTTGATAAAATTTAAATTTCTTTTGTGCTACATAGGCTAGTAATATTTGAACTCCTTCTAGTCTAGCAACAAGTGCAAAGATCTCACCATAATCAATTCCTTCCTCTTGTGCATATCCCTTGCAAACTAGTCTGGCTTTATTCCTTGTAACCTCTCCATTTTCATTCAGCTTATTTCTAAAGATCCACTTAGTACTGATAACATTCTTATCCTTAGGTCTAGGTACTAATGTCCATGTCTTGTTTTTATCTATATGTTCAATCTCCTCAGTCATTGCATTTATCCTTTCATCATTCTCCAATGCAACCTTAACATTTTTTGGTTCAAACTCACAAACTAAGCATGTACCTTGTCTTGACTTGCTTCTCGTTTGCATGCCAGCTTGCTTATCGCCAATGATTTGGTTCTTAGGATGATGTCTCTTGACAAATCTTGCTAGTACCCAATCTCTTCTTTTTTGTTCTTCCTGTTCAGGTTCAATTTCTTGCTCTGTAGCCTCTTCCTGCTCATCTGTGTTCCTTTCGTGTTCCTTAGCGTTGTTTTCCTGATGCCCGATTGACACAGTTTGCATCTTTGGTTAGTACTCTGGATGTTCAATGTAAGTGAATCTACCATAATCTTTTGGTTGCCTGATGCTCTCTTCACCATTCTTATCATCAAACTCATCAACCTTGACATTAGTACTTTCAATCATTTTATTAGTAACTCTATTTAGACACTTATATGATTTGCTTTTAGTGGAATATCCAAGAAATATCCCTTCATCACCTTTTGATTCAAAATTTTCACTTCTTTGATCTTTCAGAATAATGCATTTACTTCCAAAATTTTTGAAATAACTGACATTGGGTTTGTGACCAAACCATAACTCATAGGGTGTTTTGTTAGTGTCCTTCAATTATACTCAGTTTAACACATAGAAAGCTGTGCTAACTACTTCTCTCTAGTATGTCTAAGCTACATTCTTCTCTATCATGAGTGTCCTTACACAATCAACAATTGATCTATTCCTCCTTTCAACAATGCCTTTTTGCTAATGTGTTCTTGGTGTAGAAACCTGTCTTTTAATACCATGCTCATTACAATAGTTAGTAAATTCATCAAAAATAAATTCACCTCCTCTATTAGATCTTAAGAATTTTAGTTCATTACTGGTTTCTTTCTCTACTTTTTCTTTATACCATTTAAACATTTTAAATGCCTCCAATTTTTCTTTTAAGAACATCACAGTCATCAATCTAGTATAATCATCAACAAAAAAAATGAAGTATCTATCTCCATAATAGCTCTATGTTCTCATGGGACCACATAGGTCAGTGTGAAATAGCTCCAAAATTTTCTTTGTTGAGTAATCTTTGCTCTTAAAACTAGATCTTGTCATCTTACCTTTCTGACATTGATGACACATTACATGATTTGGCTTAGCTAGGCTAGGTAGACCTCTAACCTTTTTCTTTTTACTTATTTTGATCATGTTGTCAAAGTTTACATGGCATAACCTTTTATGCCACAACCATGCATCCTCATCTTTCATTATTACACTAGAAGACTTATCATTATCAAGATAAAACAAGTTACCTTTCATTTGTGCTCCTGTTCCAACAAGTTTTCCTCTTTCATCAAATATCTTCACTGTCTTTCTCTCAAAAGCTACAAGGTGGCCTGAATTGTTAAGCTATGCCACACTTAGAAAATTGTAATTTAGTCCTTCTACCCAATAAGAATTATCACATTTAATTTTATCATTTATAAGTAAGGATCCCTTTCCTCTAACCATACAAGGTGTATCATTGCCCATTTTTACAGATCCTCCATTATATTGCTCAAGATGATCAAATTTTTCTTCATCACCAATCATGTGATGGGTACAACCACTATCAATGATGCATGTATCATTTTTATTAACCTTAGAGATAAGAGCTATCTCTACATACCTTTCTTCTTCCTCAGAATAATCCTTCATTGCAACAAACACTACTTCCACATCATCATATGTGTCGGTCTTAGTATCATTCTCTTTAGCAATGTAACATACCTTCTTTCCTTTATCATTGTTGTCCCAGTTGTCTCTGTTGTAGTGTTAGTAACTCCTATTGTTTCTTCTCCCATAGCTTCCTTCACCAGATCGATCCTTGTTTCTATTATCTTCTTTCCTGTTTGGACATCTAACAACAATATGATCAACTTCTTTGCAGTTAAAACATGCTAAAGGTAATTTACCTCTATATCTACCTTTTCCTTTATGTAATCTCCTGGCCATAAGAGCTTCAAGCTCATCAAGATCATCATCACTATTACTGTCATTATCATCATTATTGCTTCTACTACTAGATTTACCAATCTTCAGAGAAGTCATGAAAGCAGACTCAATAGATAGTACAATACTATTATCAAAGTTATCAAGTTCAAAGTTGTAAGCTTACTGATCAGACTATCAAGAGTGAGAGTACTGCCAGGTGTAGATCTCATTTCATGTATTGCAGATATTTTGATAGCATAAACATGCAATAGGGTTCTTAATATTTTTCTTACCACCGTTTCTTCAGAAATGACACCACCAGATCCTCTGATAGCATTAACTACTTCCTTTATTCAGTTTGTGTACTGCACTATATTCTCTCCTTTCATTTTCATATCATGGAATCTTCCTCTTAAAATTTCAGCTCTGGCTCTTCTGACATTTGCATCACCATTGTAAACTAGAGTAAGTTTATTCCACATGTCCTTTGAGGTAGCACAATCCTTGACATCTTCAAATTCAACATCTGTAAGAGCAGTAGCAATCTCCATCATGCTAACATTGTGCCCATGTCTATCTCTTAACTGGTCAAGAGTCAAAGTTCCTATAGGTGGTGCTAAGTAGCCATTCTCCAATAGAGTGAGGGAAGAATTCCCAATTCCAGATATATGTAGTTTCATTCGGCTTTGCCATATTGTGAAATTAGCCTTGTTTAGCTTTGGCACTTCCCTCTTATACATTTTGTGATCTTTTTGTTGAAGTCCTTAAAAATATGTTCCAACCAACCAAAGCTCTGATACCAATTGTTAGAATAAATGAGAGGGGGGGGGGGGGGTTGAATCAGTTATCCACAGTCCCAAATACAAAATGTAAAAATTTTAGACAAATTCAGCTTAATCTGCAGCTTGGTAAACAATAATACTAAACTATCTGTGCATTTTACCAATTACTAGTTAATTGTTCATAGTGATTACTAACCAAATCAGATATGCAATATGTAAAGTATGACAATCAAACAATCACCACAATAAACACATAACACGAGATTTAACATGGAAACCCTACAAAGGGAAAAACCACATAGGATCGGTAACCCAAAATATTTTCACTCTTCTGAAGTGAGCTCAGTGAAGATCCAACCCTGTTAAAGGTTACAAAACACACTATAAGGTGTGACCTTGTTAGAGGATTTAACACTAACATTTATCATCCAACCAACATTCACTATGGGGTTAATAGGATAACAAATGCACATTCTATGAATGACATTACAAGACTTTCAAGTCTACTTAGTTAAGAGATTTTATCTGATTACAATGGTTAAACTATAACAAAAAGTGATTTGAATACAATACAACTTGATTTGCAGAAGTTCAGATCTATTCTTAAGCCCATAAAATCCTCTGATCAATATTTCTATTCAATTCATCAACATTCAGTAACTTACTATCCCTTGGTAAAAGCTCTCTAATGCTCAGTTAACTTTGCAGTTTGGTTCTCCTTTAACTAGTATTATCAGGCATGCATGAAGCTTGTTCATGTGATATGTATGCAGTTATCTTCCTATAGCATGAGTTTCACTATGAAACCCTAGTCTCTTAAATAGACAAGTAAACCATTTTCTTCTCATCCATCAGATTTTACCGCTTAATCACCTTCATTGATTTTGTTGCTTAAACCTTCCTCGACAGTTGTGTCAGTAACATGTTTTTATTCCATCCATTAGATCTTCCTTGAATTTTGCTAGCCGTTGATCTTATAATAGAATTTATCTTTCCATCTTGATTACGAGGTACTTTCCAGCTCATCAATATTATCGGCTAAACTCATCATTTAGTTCTTTTGTCCATACTCTATTAACAAAGAGATGCATTGGTGAACACAAGCTCAATTTATACTATGCTTGGTATACACTACATTGCTCAGTGTATACTAGAATGCTTCATTAACCGACCACACTGCTTTGTAACATTTTGCTTCTATCTCCATAACAAATTAATATAACATAATCAAGTCAACCATATGAAGTCATAGACTCATCAATAAGTTACCAAGAGTATTCCTTATCCTCATCTTTCATATCCATCTTCCTTAATGTAGATATCTCGATTCTTCATCTTTCTCTTCTCTTTTACAGATGTGTTAGATATTTGCAATTACCATGATAAGTACTATCAAAACTAGTTGACATCAATGACAACATAAAACTGATTCAATTATCTTACATAATAATTCAATTTTCAGTGATCTCTAATAACTTGTAGTTATTCAATCATGTTCTCAATCTGTTATAGTTCATAACTATCTTCTTATTACTAATTATTGTTTTCTCATCAACTAATTCTTCAACGAAATAAAAAATCTCTTTGTCCAGAGATTTTTTGCTAATCTCAACTACTCTTTCTGAATTCAAAGTCAAATAGTTTACTTGATCAGATGAAGGAATTGGTAGAGCCATTTTATCCTTACTCTGGGCCAAGGGGGAGGAGATCAGGGTTCCTGCTCTAGAGTTTGAAGGGATGTCAATTATAAATCCACCTCCTTTCTAATTAAATTAGACAGTAGCATCGCTTAAATTTTTATTCCTAACTGACATAGGTTTGCTAATTACTAGGGGATCCTTTTTTGCTACTACTATTTTTGAAAGGAACACAAGATTTACCTTAAAGATGGAAGATCTACTCTTAATAACAATAAGTTTCAACGATTTAATAACAATATCCATTTTAACTATAATTACAATATCTGATTGGGGATGAACAATGTCTATTTAACTAACAAAAGTACCTATCAGATTACCTATTCTCCTCGGGATTACTTTATTAGAGCATTCTATGGGAATATCTTTAAGGTGTACTACTCTAGTTACTAAAAAATCTTTCAAGTTGTTAGGGTTGAAAGTAGGGGACTAATCAAAAATAGAAAAATATGATCCATAATAACTAGGCCATCCATTATTTAAAAGTTTTACTTTCAATTCCCTATCAATATAGCTAATAAGAATAAATTCCTCTGGGAGAAGAGAAACACCTACCTGGTTGGGGAATTTCTTTTTGAACCAGCGAGTGATTTTTTCAAAAGGGATTCCATAACCATTCCAGTGGACAAAGACTCCATATTCCTTACACAATTTTTGAGTCCTCTTGACCATGCCATCATCAATTTCCAAAATCAAGGCATCCCGATTAGCCTGATTAAGAGGGATCTTCGAGTTTTGGAGAGTAATAAGAGAATTCCTACAATGAGGTGGAGAATAAGGGCCTAACGATGGTTTTAGAGTAGCATCAGTCTTCTTAAGGTTCATTGGGGCTCCCATCTCCTTTGAAGGAAGCTGAGTTGTATCATGTATATGATGCGAAGGTGAATAAGGAGCAACAACGTGAGAGGGAGATTTAATTTGAGATTTGAATCTTGATTCATCCATGACCTTCTCCCTAGGTTGAAGAAGTGAGAAAATATTTTCCAAAGGCATTGTCAAATGTTCTCTCTTATCAAAGTATGTCTTTGATTTTAACCTCACCACTCCCGAATGGAAACCTACTCTCTTATATTTCTTAGAAGCTACCATAGTCGATTGATCATCGTTCAAAGGAACCATACCTGGTTTCATGTGCTCAGAGGAATTAATATTCACTCTAGGGCGCAAATGACCCCCAAACATACCCCTTCCCCTCCTTGCAAATGGTGAGCTATAAGAGCTGCTATCAAGATAGCGCCAGGAGGAATGAGGCCTTCGTGCCCTGAGTTGAGAGTTCCAAGCATAACGAGTTGCAAAGAATACCTGCCATTGTTTCTGTAAGCTTTCCACACTAAAATACTTATGCGAGAGTGTAGACAAAAAAGTAGAGTGGAGCACCATTTTTTTATTCATTTGATAATTATAAACTCTTCAATAATTAATATTCAAACATTTAAATAATTCAACTTAAAATAAATTACTTTAATATATAAATTAAATTTGTGTTAACTCTTACAAAATGAAAACTCAAATTGAAACATAATCATGCTATTAAAATATAATCCTAATATTTATTGTAACTAGAACCCTAATTCAATAGTAGCCATACTCAAATTCTAATTTTAATCTTTTATGTGCCCTAACTTAAGTTGAACCCTAGTCACAATTAAACTTGATTGATTTGTAAGCTTAATTAAAGTCTTAAACTAACTAATTTTTTATAAAAAAAATCAAGGTTTGGGTTTAATTTGATTGTAGTGTTCAATTAGGTTGAGGGTAAAGGTTGAAATTGATTTAGTGCTACCTATGTGATGGTTGAAATTACTTTAGTTGGAGAGTTCAATTTGGTTTAGGTTAAAGATTCATTTTGGTTTAATGTTTAATTAGATTTGGTCTAGGGATCAATATTGTTTAGGTTTATGGTTTTATTTGATTTAGTGTTAGGATTGGGATTTTTTTTTAGTTTCATCATTTGATATGTTTTTAATGGTAGGGTTTTTATTAGGTATATAATTAGATCTAGGTAGGTGTTAAAATAGTACCTGTAAATTAGTAATGATTATGATTGGATTGAGTTTAGTGTTAGATTCAGTTTAGGGTTAGTTCAAATTGTTTTAGTGTTTAATTATGTTGAAGATTAGGATTAGGGTTAGGCTTACAAATCAATTATGGCTTAGTATTAGGATTGAATTTTGGTTTAGTGAACACTTTGTTTAAATTTTAGGTTTCAATTTCATTTCATTTTAGAATTGGATTTTAATTTGGTTTAGGGTTAGGTTTAGTGTTTAATTTGGTTTAGTGCTTGGTTATATTTAGGGTTAGGGTTCAATTTGGTTCAGAGTTCAATCATAATCAAGGTGATGGTTCAATTTGGTTTAATGTTAGGCTTAAGGTTAAATATTGTCCATGGTTAGCATTAAATTTGGTTTAGTGTTTCATTTAGTTTTTTGATATGGTTAGGGTTCAATTTGGTTTAGTATTAGGATTAGCATTTCATTTGATTTAGTGTTAGCATTAGGATTTCATTTGGCTTAGTCTTCAATTAGTTTTAGGTTTAGGGTTCAATGTGGTTGAGTGTAAGGTTTAATATTCAAGTAGGTTTAGGGTTATAATTTAGTTTGTTTTAGCTTTAGATTTCAATTTGATTTTGGATTAGGTTCAATTTGGTTTAGTCTTTAATTAGGTTAATGGCCAGGGTTTAGTTTGGTTTAGTATTTAATTAGGTTACATGTTAGGGTTTAATTAAGTTTAGTTTTAGGGTTACCATTCAATTTGCAACAGTGTTAAGGTCAAGGTACAACTTAATTTAGGATAATGACTTAATTAGGTCTATGATTATGGTTCAACTTGATTAAGGTTTATGATTATGATTCAATTTGGTTTAGTTTTAGGGATTATTATTTTAGTGTTAGGGTTAGAGTTAAATTTAGTTTAGAATTTGGGTTATATCTAATATATTATTAGGTTTAAAATTTAATTTAGTTTATCATTTAGTTAGGTTTAGCATTATGATTCTATTTGGTTTAGTGTTCAAATAGGTTTAGATCAAGGTTTAATTAGTGTTTAGTCTAGTATAGAATTGGGGTAAGGTTCAATGCAAGGTCTACTTTATTTTATATTAGTTATGTATAGTATTGGGATTAGAGTTCAATTGGGTTAAGGTTAGGGTTAAATTTTATTAAGGGTTAGGAAAAAGGTTTAATATGGTTCAATGTTCAATTAGGTTTATGAGTATGGTTGAATATAGTTTAGGATTATACTTCAATTTGATTTAGCGCTAGGTTTATAGCTAATATATATTTGATTTAGTGTTAGGCTTACAGTTAGGGTTCAAGTTAGGTCTTGGTTTAGTGTTATAATTAGAATTCAATTAAATTTAGGGTTAGGGTTCAATTTAGTTTAGTTTTAGGATATATATATATATATATATATATATATATATATATATATATATATATATATATATATATATTCTTTAGGTTTAGGGTTTAATTTTATTTAGTCTCATAGTTAGGTTTTAATTTAGTTTAGGATTTGGATTCATTTTTTAACGTTTAAGGTTCAATGTTGTTTAGGTTTTACTTGGTATAAGATTATAATTCAATTGATAGAGTGTTCAATTTGGTGTATTGTTAGGGTCAAGATTAAATTTCTATTTAATTGTTTATTTAGTTTTAGGGATAAGGTTAAATTTATTTTAGTGATATGGTTAGGGTTTAATTTTGTTTAGTTATAGGGTGTAAATTCTTCAATTAGGTTTGGGTTTTGGTTTCAATTTGATTTAGTGTTAGAGTTCATTTTGGGTTAGAGTTAGCATTAGGATTTAAATAGGTTTACACTCATTGTTCAATATTTGTAGTGTTATGACTAGGATTCAATTTGTTTTAAGGTTAAAAATTAATTTTCTTTACTATTTAATTAGGATAATAGTTTAGGTTAAATTTGGTTTATTGAACATAGAGTTAGGGTTCAATTTGGTCTAATGTTCAATTAGATTTAGTGCTAGGATTCAGATTGATTTAATGTTTATTTACATCTATGGTTAAAATTTGATCTAGTTAGTGTTAGGGTTAGTGTTCATTTTGGTTTATTGTTCAGTTAGGTTTGGGATAAGGATTCAAGTTTGTTTATTATTTTGCTTAAATTTTCTATAGGGTTAATGTTTGATTAAGTATAGTATCTAATTAAGTTAAGGATTAGGATTTAATTTAGTTTAATATTCTATTAGGTATAAGGTTTGGGTTAAATTAGGTTTATGATTAGAGCTCAATCTTATTTAGTGTATGATATGTTAGGATTCAATTTGGACTAGGGTTGGAGTTAGAGGTAAATGTTATTTAGTTTTTAATTAGGTTAGGGTTACGATTCAATTTTGTTTAGTTTTAGAGTTATGATTTAGGTTACAATTTAATTTGGTTTAGGGTTATGGTTAATATTTAATTTGTTTTATGTTTATTATTGAGGTTAGGGCCCATTTTGGTTGAGGGTTTAATTTGTATCTATATTAATTTAGGGTTGTAGTTATGGCTCAATTAGGTTTACAATTACAATTGGTTTTAAGGTTTAATTAGGGTGTAATTAGGTGTAGGATTTGGGTAAGGTTCAATTTTAGGTCTACTTTATTTTATATCAATTATGTATAGTGTTAGGATTAGAGTTTAATTTAGGTTAAGGTTACAATTAACGTTGATTAAGGGTTATGAATAAGGTTTAATTTAGTTTATGAGTATCGTTGAATATAGTTTCAAAGATTATGGTTCAATTTGATTTAGTGCTAAGTTTAGAATTCAATTGAATTTAGTGTTAGGGTTTAATTTGCTTTAGTATAAGGTGGGGGTTTCAATTTGTCTTAATGTTCAATTAGGTTTAGGGTTAGGACTCCATTTGGCTTAATTTTATGGTTAGGGTTTTATTTGATTTAGTATTAGGATTAAGGTTTAGTAAGGTTTAGTGTTACAATTCAATTTGGCTTAGTGTTAGGGTTAGGATTCAATTTGGCTTTATATTCAATTATGTTTAAGACTAGGCTTAATTTTATTTAGTGTTAGGTTTTGGATTTATTTTGGTTTAAGAATTCAAATTCAATTTACCTTAGAGATAGGAATCTATTTGGTTTAATGTTAGGGTTAGGGTTTAATTTTTTTTAGGGTTTATAGTTAGGGTTTATAGTTAAGGTTCAATTTGATTTAGTGTTAAGGTTAGGTTAAAATTTGGTATAGAGTTTCCAGGTTAAGGTTCAATCAAGTTTAGTGTTTCAATAGGTTTAGGATTATGACACAATTTGTATTACCATTTAATAAGAGAGAGGGTTCAATTTATGTTATGGTTTTATAAAGGTTATTGTTCAATTCATGTTTTTGTTTAGTGTGAGGGTTGTATATTAATTACATTTAGGGCTTAGTTTGGGTTTGAGTTAGGGTTAGTATTAATTTTTTTATTGTTCAATTAGGTTTTGGATTAGGGTTCAATTTGGTTTAATGTTCTATTAGGTTTAGGGTTAGGGTTAAATTGGGTCTATGATTAGAGATCAATCTTATTTAGTGTAACCTAGGTTAGGATTTAATTTGGATTAGGGTTGGAGTTAGAGTTAAATATTATTTAGTGTTTGATTAGGCTTAGGGTTACATTTCAATTTGTTTTAGTTTAAGTGTTATGATTAGGGTTAGGGTTCAATTTGGTTTAGGGTTATGGTTAAAATTTAATGTGTTGTATGTTTATGACTGAGGTTAGGGTATAATTTGGCTGAGGGTTTAAATTATATTTATATTAATTTAGGGTTATAGTTATGGTTCAAGTAGGTTTAGCATTACATGTAATGTCCACTACGAAACTCGAGAGGATAGCATAAAAAATGCTAAAGAATATGGCACAATTTAAAAAACAACAACAACAAAAATCTCAACTCAACATAATGATACTCATAATGAAACCAATTAAATGATGCAATGCATGTGTGCTGAATATTAAAACATTACACTACATCCTCTTAGGTTTCATGACATCGCTACTAGAAATGCATAATCACATAATAAAAATAATTACAAAATGATTGAACAATGTACAAAATTAACACCATTAAACCAATTTTATTTTAAACCTTAAATCCATAGATGCATAGTCCATAACAAAATAATTTAGAAGTACATGATGATAGTCAACATCAACCTCTCCAGCTACATATTATAGTTTAATAAATCATGGATACCTTTTTATAGCTACATATACATCCATCTCTATAGAGAATGTAAAATTATAGTGCTAATGATCCATAACACATAACATGTTACAAAGGTACAATAATAATCATCCATCCATATGAAGGATGAAACTGTAATGAAGAATCCATGAAGATGAATAATCCATCCAATATGATCATGAACACAACAACAAGTCAGGTAATGAGAAAAATTATTTACCACCCAACCATGTGGAACCCTAAGGCCCACCCTACCAAGATCAAAGATAGACACAAGTCCCCATGCCACATAAAAGAATTGAGGCTATAACACTAAACAAGAACCTCTAAAAGAGAAATCAAAGGGATACTCAACGGTTGTAATAAGGAATGCATACAAGATACCAATAGGGAATACTAGAGGTGAACCAAAAGGTTACAATAGAGGGGATTATAAGAAAAATGTAGGAGAATTCCATCACATAGCTCCTCACTTTCTTGGGTTACCTTGGAAGTCTATCTTTAGTCCACAATCCTTAGGTGAGAGCTCATGTGGAATTGAAAATCCTTTCACGGGGACAAGGAAGTTGATTTTCCAACTCAATGCCAGACATGTAGCTTGGCCTTCTACGAACCATCCATGGTCCACATAGGATTTCTCATGGCCATGGGTGAGGAAACAAATATCTTGATTAATGTATGATCCCAACCTTGTTCATTTTATTATGTTATCATTTGATCACAACTCCATAATGGGTTACCCTAACAACCACTTAGGGCCCCAACCCCCATGGCGAGCCATTGTCCTAGCAATGCTCCTAGAAAAACCTTCACCAACAAAATTGAATACAAAGGTGAATGATGACACAAAAATTAATATTGGGATATCAAAATCAACAACAGAATCCACATTTGTCTAACCTCTATATGGACATCATAAGCATTAGAATAAAAATCTCACATGAACCCTTCTTGGTTCCATATCATAGTCAAGATGCCAAACATCATAACTTGCATATTTTCCCTTGTTAAGATTGTTTCCATCAAATTAGGAACACAAGATCTCCATAAACCATCAATTAGAAATCAAGAATCAAAACAAGCTCCTCATGTAGCATCAATTGCACATTACAAATACGAACTAAATGAATCACTACATATAATAAAGATCATAAAACTAATTACATTCAATAATAAACACAAATACGATTACATCGCGACAAAAAAACCAAGCCTTTGGTATCCAATTTAGAATCCAGAAACTCCAACTTAGACTTTATATTTTAATAGCTAAAAAAAATCTCATAATGTTCCCCCTGCTTTTGGTAGACAACCACATACCCAAACACTTGACCTAGGAATAAATAACACATTTTTATTGTGAAATAACAAAATATTTGCATCACAAGGAAAAATCTTTAAAGTGAATGCTTAATTATGATGTTAATACATAATTATAAGTAGCATTGGAAAAAATGAATTAACAACATATTACTAATAACTTGTAATTATATTAACTCATATTACTAATAACTTGTAATTATATTAACTCATAAATTTATATAAATTTTAATAACTTGTAATTATATTATACTCAAACTTTCATAAAAAAAACAAATTATATAAAACACATAAGAAATTATTTGAAAAACAATTAACATAAAATAATCTATTTCAATTCATATTCATAAACTTTATTTAATAAAATTTAAACATAGCTAAACTTTAACAACACAAAATAAATTAGAATGTCATAATATCTATTTAACACCTTTAAATTGCTAATTACAACATTTAAAAACTTTATAATGTTGTTATTAGCAATCTAAATACACCAAGCGAGATGCTTGCAAAAAGAGAACACTATGTATGTCAAAACATGATAGATCTGAATGCCAAATACCAAAAAATATCAACATGGAAATACCATAATTAATTCCAAATAGGAAAAAAAAAAGTGATGCACTAGTGAACCTCATTAATTATCAATTCAATAGACCTTACAATAATAACTAAATACTATTACACGTTAGAAATAATCAAACTAATATTTAAAAAACTTCAATTAGGAAATGAAATCAAATAGGTCAAATTAACATGTTTCTATGTAGAAAGCTTTAAAGGAGCTTTGCAAATATAGTTTTCAGATATATCTTAACCGTTATAACAACAAGTACAAAAAAAAATACTGAAGATAAAACAAAGGCAATGCCTATTGAATAGAAGGAACCAAGTGACTTCCAAGGCTGCCAATGTGGATGAAAAAGGTAAGAATAATAATGTCAAGTTAGGAGGTAAAAAATGCCAAAACAATATATTTTATCTTATAATGGCCTATGCTATCTAGAATGTGTTATGTCAGCAAATGTATTACCATGAACCAATTCCCAATAGACTATTACACATGACAAGGAGAATAGTAATGTCAATGTTAACTAAAGCAATATACAAACAAGAAGAAACATCTTCACATACTGAAACACAAGAGAGAGGAACCAAAAATAGTGCCCAAAGATGAAAGAGAATTAAGAAACCTTTTCAAATTTCTAAATGCACAAAGGTAATATTATTTCAAAATGTGCAAAGGTTGTCTTAGATAGTTCTAAGAGAAGGAAGAGAGATTAGTTAGACCTTAGTAATGAAAAAAGATTAAAACACGCAAAAGGATGGGAGATATGATTGTAAATAACAATCAAAATGCTACTAGAATTATAGAATAAATGAAGGTTTTCAAGAATAGAATAGAGATTTGATGTAATAATCTAAACAAACTATCATGTCAATCTATTTTTTATAAGATTTTAAAGAAAAATAATATATGCTCATAAATTCCACACCTCTTGTAAGCAATTGTTCTTACTAGCTCCAATCCTAAGTGAAATTCACAAGACTTGGACTATATGATTGACAACTTAGACCACTTATATAACCCTATTCACTAATTAAAGATAAGAGAAATATAACATCGACAAGGTATATAGCCTTCTTCACTTTGACCTTCAAAAAACTCAGGAGGGTATTCCCAATTTACAGGTTTTCACATATGAAAAGCTCACTTTTAACACTAGACTATGACCTTATGGTGGTGAATGGTTCTTAAATCTAATATAATGGGTGTTCATATTTTTCCTAACTTAAAGCATGATTCCATTAAGCTTCAAACATATTCAGAATAAGATTACACTACTCCTACTGCTACGACAAAAAATAGTACAAATTTTGAATTTGATTAGTATCTGAGACAAACTAAAGAAAATTCATTAGATCAATGTGATAGTCAGTTTTCCTGTTATTGTGTAAAATTTGAAGAAAAATTGCCTTAGGTTGAAGAAATAGGGTTTGTCATTCTAAAGGGTTTCAAAAATTTATTTTATTAAGTCCAAAAACCCTACATTTTTCTATTTCTTCATTACCTTTTTTGAATCACTTAAGTCGTGGTTTAAACATGTATTTTAAGTCATCGAGAGGGGCCAAAATATTTTTTTAAAGTCATGACATGAAGCGGGTCCTTTTTTAATTTTCCTGAGTCAGTTTCCCGCAAGTTAAGTTTTTCCTAAGTCTCCATGTATAAGTTAAAGCCAATCAGATCTACTTTAATCCAACAGTGGGCACATTGCCTTGATGAGAAGATGTGTGAAGATTATTCATTGCGAGATCACACCTAAATGACACCTGGCAACTAGTGGGACCTGGATGAAGGTAAAGCGAAGGATAAAGCATTGAGCATATAGAATTTGATTCAACAGTAGGCGTAATGCCTTGAACTGAAAGTGATACCTTTTTAACCTTTAAGGTATCACACCTTGTCGACGTGTGTCCATCCAGAGATTGCAGGACCAGTTTTCAAAAGGTCAAAGGGGAAATAAAGACTAGTTAGATCTAAGTTGATCTAATGTTTGGCATGATCTCATGAAAAAATATGCAAAGTAATTACTCATCGCGGGATCATGATCAATTGACACATAGCAGTTGGTGGACCCAGGCTGGAGCTAAAGCAAGAAATAAAGACTGGTTAGATCAAAGTTGATCTGATGGTAAGTGTATTTCCTAGATGGAAATATTCTCTCTAAATAATGATTAAGGCATCGTGCCTTACTACCACGTGTCCCAGTGAAATCACCTGATCGATATTGAAGAGAGTTAAAGGTATGTCAGATCTAACTTGATCTGATGGTGGGTGCATTGCCTTGATGAATAGTTACAAGTTGCTTAATGTTCAAGGCATCAGGCTTGATTGACAAGTGTCCATGGTGTCGTTACATATCCCTAGGCTACAAGATAGTTAAATGTGAAGGAAGATCTTTTTGATCAGACAATGGGCATGTTCCCGTGATTAGAATATGCATGAAATATAGTAATCATGGGATCACGCTTGTGTGACGCGTGTCCATTTTGATTAAAAGATAAATGGTAGGGCCTGGGTACCAGGAAATGATGAGATGGTGTTTTATGATTGGATGTTTTTGCAAGTTGCTAAAGTAATATGGAGGTCAATGGTCTGTTGACCATTTTTGTGAACTGTACAATGTGCCATGATGGATCAAATCGATGGCTCAGTTTTAAACTTCATCTTATGTTGTGAAATATTCTATTTTTGCCCATTGAGTTGTAGTTTTGAAAGCCGATGAAGTAATTATAGAGCATGCGGCCATGCTATCGAGAGTTAATGAAAATTTTATCGCATAGACATATACCATAAGGCTCTCATTTTGAATTTCAAAAGCAACAAGATTTTAGAGTGATTAAGCAAAGAAAATTTTTAGAGCTTCGTGTGTTTTCTTGTGAAATTTGAATGATTGAGTTAATTTCTTGACTGGTTGATTCCTGAGTGTTGCGCTATTGATAATTTAGCATTGTTAGGGTTTTATAGGAGGTAAATAATTTGTTTAAAATACAATAGTCTTGTGTAAACCCTGAGTTTCTGAGATGGCACCACAAAGAGAATTCAAGGGTAAAATTGATTATCAGGAGAGGGCTGTATATGATGATTTTCTTGAGCAACTAGACCGTTCCACAAATGACTCTTCTAAGCTAAAAGAACTTGTACCTAAAAACCCTCATCTAAAAATTGTTGATGGTTTGTATGATAAGGGAAATTGGATGAGGGATGCAAATATTGGTGTTTCTTAGGGTAGGGTTTGGATAGAGACATGCATACGCTTCCAGTAGTAGTGTATGGAAATTTGATGTAGAGAAGCTGGTGGTCCCTAGTGTTTTTATGGATATTGACATCTTACTCCAAGTTGCTAAGAACTATGACCTTTTTGCTAGAGTAGTTAGGGACATAAATAGAAACCCTTTGACTAGTATCAATGCTGATGAAATTAGAGAGGTTTTCTAGTTGAGTGAGCCCTCTGATGACCTAGAAAAAATTGATTTTGATGTACTCA
Organism: Chamaecyparis obtusa; assembly: GCA_027943335.1. Lineage (NCBI taxonomy): Eukaryota > Viridiplantae > Streptophyta > Pinopsida > Cupressales > Cupressaceae > Chamaecyparis > Chamaecyparis obtusa. Next base: position 605,696 of record BSBK01007014.1, on the reverse strand, counting down.
AGGAAGTTTACAAGGCACAGAGAGATTATCTCAGAAGTGAACCCTTGAGGGAGTTCTTTAACAAGGTTGGAGGGTTAATAGTAGTAGGGCCAAATACACTAGAGCCCATTAAGCTTGATTATTTTAATTTGAAGGAAAATGGTATGTATTGGTCACTATGTCAGATTTTTGGAGAGGATTTAGAATAAAAAATGTCCATCCATTATATGTTCATGATGGTTTAGATCCTTCATCCATACCTTGTAGTGACATTTGATTTTGCTCCTTTTATTTTTTGATTTGATTCATAATGGACTAATTAGTATTCAGAAATCCAAGGTGGATAGACCTTTTGGATGGTATTCCCTATTAATGCACATGTTCCTTTTCAAGGGTTTAGATTATTTTGCAAAGGACATGGATTTGATGAAGGTTAAGGATGGTGAAGAAATGCCAATCCAATTGTGGAATTTAAACATGTCATGGGTTAGGAATGAGGCCAGTTTTGTGACATTTGATAGATACTTTGCATCTAGACTGAGGGCCCTATTGTTTCTAGAGAATCCAAGGATTCCAAAAGCCCTGTTGGCATTTTTTAAGGCCAAAGTAGTTTTCTAAAGATATCAAGATAGTGCACAATTGGGGAGACATCATATTATATGTTGACTAGAAATGCAGGGGTTTTCATTTTTCCAGAGTGGGATATTACTGATGCTATTATTTTAGATGCAGTGAGAAAACAAACCAAGCCAGTGCATGCAACAAAAGAAGCAATAGGAGATGCAATCAAAGGGGTTGTATTTGGTGAAGATCATGCATTATTGATAATGTGGTCTTTAAAGAGAGAGGAAGACAAAAAGAGAAATGAAGTCTCTAAGATTGATCACTTTGGTAGTTTGATGGTAAGAAGGATTGGTGAGACCTCAAGTGTGGAAGCATATGGCATGGTCCTTGAATTAGCCAAATTCAACATGAAAGTGGTAGAAAAGAGGCCAAAGAAAAAGAAGAGCTCACAATAAAATTGGAGACAGTCCTCATGGCTTATGGTGAGTTGAAAAAAGAGACAAGTGAGAAAGATAAGATCATAGTAGATCTTAGAAGACAAATGATAGGACAAAAAAAAATTGAAGGGCCTTCTTAGAAGGTAATTGATTTTACTCCTGCCGGTCCCTCATCCTCAAGTCCAATTGTTGAATTACCTTTTTCCCCATTACCTCCTAGCTCTCAAATGGGAGAGGATATAAATTAGGAAAGAGAGAAATTGGAAGAAGAGAGAAAAATATTAGAAGAGGATAGTGATGATTTGAAAAATAAGATGGAGGAATTTAGAAGAGGGAAATTGAAAATAGTAAACAGTAAACAACTATGAAGAGAAAGTTAGGGACAAAATTTTGTAGTTTGTTGAGATTTTAGAACCAAAATTGATTTATTTGAGCGCAAAGAAATTGGTATGGATTCTTAATTCTTTTGAGGCAGATAAGGCTACATTGGAGCCAATTTTAGATACATATATAGTGAGGCAGGTAAATTTAAAATTCTTTTATTCATTATCTAAAATTGAGGAGAATGTTGATGCCATAGTCAAGTCTACTCATAAGATAGCTAAGATTTTATTAGACTTTGCAGCAAAGAAAGACAACATTGGAAGGAAGGCTATGGTCCTAAAAGGGGAGTATTCCAAGGTGTGTTTTGAAATGTTTCCTGGTATGTTCAAAAAAGATGGAAAATTGAAGGATAGGAGGAAACATATTGGAAAGGTGGATAGTGAATTATCCATATGAATAAATAATATTATTAACCTTGAGAGTACAATTTTATTTATCCAGACCAAAAATCAATTCAAGGTGTTAGGTCTCATTTTGGGTTTTTGAGAAAAGAATTTGAGTAGCTGAAAACAAAGTGGGATGAGGTAGAAAAATAGAAGGCAAAGATTGTTGGCTTTCCTTGGCCCAGTGATGAGGTTTTTGAAGCATGGAAGGGAAAGTAACTCTCATTGGTATCCAATGAACAAGAAGATCCTACTACGGTTGCAGCAAGTGGTAGTTCTCCAACACCTTAAAGTAGTTAAGGGTTTACAAATAGATTGTGTATATGAGAACAATAAAGTTGAAGAAAAAGGTGCCACTTGTCAAAAGAAAAAGTAGTTTTGGAGTTGTTGTAGAAGCCCCGTGGACCAATTAGGAGTTATCTTCTGAAGGCTTGTACCAAATTAGTTATTGATCTTGTTATTTTGTCTTTTCTGGTATGTTGTCATTTTTGTCTTTGCCTAAATAATCCTAAGCTTTTTGTAATCATTAATTCCATAAAAGGATTCCCAAGATCATTTAGAAGGGCTGGAAAACTAAGATAGCTTTTTGCATATGATTTTTTAGTCAAGGGCATAGAAGAATGTATTAGATTGTATTATTTCAAAAATAGAAAGTTTCATAGATTTTGGCTATTATTTTAGTGGTGTATATTTTGAGGCAAGGTGTATGCAAGTAACATGATTCAGTATATATGAATACAAAAAATTCTAGATTCAAGTCTCTCCTCTGTGTCTATTTCTTCGAGTTATGAATTTTTAGATTCATTACATAGAATTTATCTGTGTGTATGTTTCTTTTCCTTAGCTTTGATCTAAAATGAATTTTCCCTTTATTTTTTTTCTGTCTATGTATTGGATTTCGAACTCACTTAGGAGCATAACCCATTTTTCCACTTGGCTTGTGAGCATTGTCCTTGATAGTATGTACTTAAGTAGGTCTACCTTGAAGATGAGCTTGATGGTGTGGCTAAGCATGTAATGCCAAATATTTTGGGTGGAAAAAACCACTGCGAGGCATGCCTTTTCCATTGGTGAACAATTGAGATCATAGCCAAAAAGTGTTTGACTGATGTAGTAAATGGCTCTTTCTTTTCTATTATCATCAAGATGTGCTAGTAGTGCCCCCAATACTGTATTGGTTGCTAAGATGTAAAGTATGAGAGGGCATCTTGGTACTGGTGGGACAAGAATGAGAGATTTAGCTAGGTATTCTTTTAGCTTCTCAAAAGTTCTTTGACAGATGGGATCCCACTTGAAGTTGGTGTCCTTGCGGAGTAGATGTATGAAGGGTTGACATTTGTCTACCAGTTGAGTTATGAATCTCTAGATTGATTGCATTTTACCTTGTAGGCTCCTTAGCTACTTGTTTGTTCGGGGAGGAGGCATTTTTGTCATGGCCTTGACTTTCTTAGAATCAATCTCTATGCCTTGTCTTGATACAATGAACACCAATAGTTTTACTGATGTGACATCGAAGACACACTTCTTTAGATTTAGCTTTAGACCATAGTGATGTAGGCAATTGAACACACACTCAAGGATGTCAAGGTGTTCCAACTGTGTCTTTGATTTGGCAAGGATATCATCCACATAGTCCTCAATAATTTTGTGGATCATGTCATGAAAGATTAATGTCATTTCCCTTTGATATGTAGCCCTTACATTTTTTAACCCAAATAACATCATGTTGTAATAGAAGGTGCCCCATGGCATGGTGAATGTTTTCTCATGTTTTCCTCTTCTGATATTCGGATCTGATTATATCCTGAGAAGCCATCCATGAGTGATAACATTTTGTGACTAGCTATAAGATCAAAAATCATGTGAATGTTTGGTAAGGGGAAATCATCCTTTGGGCATGCTTTGTTTGGATCTCTAAAGTCCATGCAGATCCTAATTTCTCCTGATGGCTTAATGATTGGCACCATATTTGAGATACATTCTGAGTAGTTAATAGCTCTGATGATATTTGCTTATAGTAGTTTCTCAAGTTCTTCTTTAACCAATAGGGGTACCTTTGGATGTATCTTGTGAAGTTTTTGTTTAACTGGCTTTGCATTTGGATCTACTACAAGATGATGAACAACCAAATTTAGATCCATCTTAGGCATGTGAGCATATGACCATGCAAAATTGATTGTGGCTTCTTGAAGAAGCACTGTAAAAGCTACCTCCTCACCTTCAGTTAGGGATGCTATAATGTATGTGATCCTTGGGCATTCTTTAGTTCCCAAGTTGACTGGCTTGGTGTCTTCAATGAGGATGGAAGATTTCTTTAGTCTGTAGTCCTGGATGGGAGAAAGAGGAAATACTTCATCTCCTAGTGCCTTAGAGATGTTTTCACCAGAAGATACACCCTTTATTTTTTCCTTTTTAGAGTCAGAATGTTCCCCACAGGGGTTTTCACAAAATGACTTGTTATTTTCTTTTTTATCTTTATTTTTATGGCTAAAGACTTCCTCTTCCCTGAAGTATCCCTTAGGGTCAAGCTTGTAGACATAAGCTAATTCTTGTCCTTGATCTGATTGTTGGTCTGATGCTCCCATGAATCTTAGGAGTGCTTCTTTGCTTTAGAACTCATCGATGTGTGTTACAAGGTTTGGTCCCAGTCTATGAGTTTAGGATGGATGAGGGAAAGTTTGATGAGGTTAATGGTGAGTTGGTGAAGGACAGAATTGCCCAGGAATGTTTCATCATTGAAGATATCATCATAGAATTTATCTTCTTCCTCTTTAGGGATGTCTTCAATTTCTGCAAGTTCATTGTGGATGTTCAAAATGGTGACGTTGGGTGAATTAGCACCACCAGTTGTGGTATTGGGTCCTTGTATATGTAGGCAAGGGGTGTTAAAGCCAAGGCCTCAATGTTTTGGATTTTTTGAGGCTTCTAATGGGTCTTTTTACCACTTTCTTCTGGTCTTAGACCACCACCTTGATAGTTCCATTGCTCTGTGGCCCATTTGTGTGATGCAAGATATTTGTCCTTGAAGTATCCAAGGAGCTCAGTATCAGGAGGTGGGGGATCCTTGTATAACCACCTATTGATATCAGGGTCCATCTCTTGATTATTTAGGATTCCATGAGAGATGAATGTTGATGGCCCTAGTTGCTTGACTTCGGGGTTTGCTTGGGGGAGTTTTCTTTGGTGAGATGGGCACCATTGAGTATGTGGATCGAGTGGAAGGGACCTTACTATGAAGACATCATTTAGGTTGTACTTGCCACATCCCCTATTTTTGATCTTGACGGAGGAGAGGGTGGAGGCTAGGATTGTCTTTGGATTGTAGTGGGATCGAGATGAGCAAGAAACAAAAGTGCCAATGTCAATTCCAAGACAATGGGTATAATGGGGGAATGATGCTTCCAATGCATGACAGTATGTGAAGGGTTAGGGATTTGCATGGGTGGTGATTTTAGTGCCTTGATGCAAAAATTTTAGGTACTTGTGATAAGTGGATGAGACAGCTTTGATGGAATGAATGCATTGTTGGTTGAGGAGGATGTTGTATGGGAGGTCTAGATCAACAACGTGGAAAATGGTCTCTTGAATTATTGGGCCTAGATTGATTGGAAACAAAATAGTACCTTCTAAGGTACACTCCAAGTTATCATAGGCCTTTATAGTGATGAAATCATGTGATATGTTAGCCTCTGTATATCCCACTTACTGGATGAACTTCAAGGTGCACAAATTTAGGGATGAGCCATTATCTATCATGACCCTTTTGATGGAAAAGTCTTTGACCATGATGAAAATGTGGAGGGGGAGATTGTGGTCAAGCTTGATAGGCAGTATGTCAAAAGGCTTGAAGGAAAGAGCACATGATGCAAATAGGTGTCCCACAAGGTTCTCAAACTGGATAGTATTTATTTCTATGGGGACACATCCTTCTTGGATTGATTTTTTGAGG